>REGL01000007.1:466163-490108 GCA_004194395.1 Aurelia aurita complex sp. Pacific | reverse complement strand
CAGGCCCGTAGGAAGCGGGGGGGCAGGGGGGGCTCAAGCCCCCCCAATAATTTTCTACAACAATGGTGCTACGTCACATGAATTAATTAGATGTATTGTTCTCTATTGTTTTAAGAACAATTGCCCCCCCCAATCCGAAGCTTCTTCCTACGGCCCTGACAAGGACAGATAATGTTGCAATAGGATCGGCTAATTTTTGTTGACACCTATATACAAAGCGATTTGTGATTGCAGAAAAATAGGGAATTTCATGCTCGGTTGGTCAAGTGATAAACAAAAACAAAGCAAGCCGCTAAAGTTGACATAAAACCAAAACCCAGGTAGCTAGCTCGCTTGTTGTGCATTCCCAGTAATAGTTTTTAGAGCAAAGATGAGCATATATCGAAAGAAGAAGGATGTATCTAAACTTCTGCCTCGGGCATTTTATTTGATTTGTACAGAAGTGTTTTTAATTGCACCTAAAAAGTACGAGAATTGGATAACCTCCCAATTGGCTTCTGCACCAAATAAATGAAATGCCCGAGGCAGATATTTAGATGTATCCTTCTTCTTTCGACACATGCTTATGTTTGCTCTCTTGAAAACCATTTCTTGAATGCACAACGAGCGAGCTAGCTACCTGGGTTTCAGGGCAACTTTTGCGGCTTGCTTTGTTTTTGTTTGTCACTTCACCAATCGGGCATGGAATTCCCTTTGTCTGCAATCACAAATCGCTTTGTACCATGGTGTCAAAAAGTAGCCGATCCTAATGTAACATTATCTATCCCTGTTCTACCAGTAGACAGGGGGGGGGGGGGGTCGGGGGAGGTATTAAAGAAAAATTTAGGGAAGCAATTGCTAAAACATCAGCTGCAAGGAAATTAGCAAATACTGGCAAAAATGTTTACTTTAGACTAGAAGTTTTTAATAGCGCCTATTAAATTCGACACGCAAAAAGCGATATTTAAATTGGGCCTAACTCCTCTGTTATGAAGATGTTGAAAAGGGAAAAGGCTTTGATTTGTGCTTTTATGCGTTTATTCAACCTGGTTCCTAGGGCCTCCTACGTCAGTACTGATGACCTAAGGAAGACAATGGTGGGCCTGGGAACGAGGTTGGCGTTTATTTTTATTTTTCGTGCGCTACTGCCTGTGTTATATTTCGTACCTGATACATTGAGAGACACAAGCTGTGCGGAGGAAACTGCCTCAATGATTACTGAATGTCTCTCTCTGAACACACGTGATTCAAAACAACATGGTCGCCGAAGTGCATCGTGAAATGTAAAATAGATCTGTGTGAGACCGAATCAAGATGGATCACAGTATCACGTAAGATGAATTTTGATAATAGAAATTAAGAAAAACACAATGCTGTTGTGTTGCATATTTGAAATTATTCGTGAATGTGCTAGAAAACTGCTTGTATATGATCCATTCTAGTAGGCCTTATAGGCCTATTATGATATCTTGATCAGTTTCAAAATTTATTAAATTGGAGGCTTTGGCATCATCAAATTTCTAAATCCTAATCCAGAAACACTACAGATTTCTGCTTGCCACCATATTGTAGACCTTCACGAGCTATATGGTTTTCTTGAAGGTTATATAATTTTTCCTCTATTATTGGTTTATTATTTACGATGATTTAAATTTTTTCAAAATTTTCCATTAATTTTTTCAAAAATATTTGAATTGCCACCAATTTGAAAAAGATAAAGATATCAAAAAATTTCCATGGCAGATTTACAGCAAAGTACTAGAAGTTCCTTTCAAGCCATTCAATTCAAAGAGAAATGTCACATAATTTTGCAACCACTTTTTTAAAGATTCAAAAGATTTGAGCTGTATTTTCCATGATTTCTTTGCATGAAATTTTCCTTTCATTCATCAGAAAACCAAAGACGCAACGAGGCAAAAGAGCGATTGAGAAGAAGGAATCAAAAATCATTGAAGATATAAAAAAAACGATGATAATCAGAGGAGGAAGAACCAGTCAAACTATCATAGATGTATTCAAGAATATTGTAAGTTTATACACCAATTTTTGCTCGCGGAACGCAGTGGCGCGAAGCATTGAGGTGATGTGGGAAAATTGTTGTGGCGATTTTTCCCCTTTATATCAGGACCCATACTGCTTTGCGAAAGTTTTGAACAAAGAACCTTTTCAATTTTGCTGTCTGTGGAATGCTACTTTTCAATACTGCTGTTGTCTTTGAGCGTTCTAAAAACAGACTATTTGTAATATAAATCGTAATTGACGTCAATCAACAAGAAAATAGATCAATCAAAATGAATGCTTTTCTTGCCAGCATTGACAATGCCAAGAATGTTGTTTACCATACGCTTTTTCAAATGAATGAAATGCCACTCGCAGAGTGGAGTGTGTGCATGAGGGTATTGCAAGCCAGTGAAGCGAATTCTTGATCCTTTGCACAAAACCATTGAAACTTTTCACTCTCACTTCTCATTCATTTTTTGGAAAACCAGCTGGATGCAGTTCTGTGGTGGGAACAATGAAATGTTCATTGTTTTTGTGAGTGGCAACAAGCTTAAATTCACAAAAAGAGACTCTTGCGTCCTCGTGCTTTTGTTATGCACTCATGGAAACACGAAGTTGACACAGTATATGACAAACTTTCCCAATAGCTTTTTCGTTCCCTGGGGCCTGAAAATCAACTGGTCACATATCTTTTGCACGTTCCTACCCTGGGCTAACATCTCACCCTGCATCGCAATTCGCCGAGGGGCATTTCACTCCAAAAAATCTTGTACACCTTTGGCAAAATCCTTTTGTTTTCAAGAAAAATCCATCCAAAATCCATAAAAATCCTTTTGTTCTGAAAAAATCTCGTACGCTTTTTCGAATGAGTGAAATGCCCCTCGCAATTCGCAATGCGTATAAGCTACGTGTCGTAATGAATTCAGTTGTTGACAGGAATGGGGATCCCAGTTTGTTCCGCGAGCTACCCATATGTAGGTTCACCTTTGATTTCATAAGAAACCACTTGTAAGAAACAGTAGGCCAATTTTTCGAAAGTTAAGAAACGACCCTACCTGAATTGAAAAAAGCTAAGAAACTTTTGTAATTTAAAATTTTAATTTTCCTATCACACTCAAAAATGTTTTGACAGTGTACAGTTAGCAACACTGTTGAACATTATTTTGAGTGCGAAATATGTTATTTACTTGTTTTGAGATCTTACTAAGTAATTTGGGAGCCTTTTAGACAAAACAAAATGAACTCTACTCTTCCCGCATTAAAATTATAAGAAACACAAAAGAAACTTTTGCTAGCAAATGGCCAAAAAATTTAAAAAACTGCCTACCATCACCGGACCTTAGTTTCTTATAAGGAAAATGAGTGTATTGCAACAATCCTCCTGGCGATTTGTTGTAGAATTAGAAAAACCAAGAATTCCAATATTTGCTGAAGATCGTTTTTTGATGAAAAACACTCAACACAAGCGATTCATCAATTAATGAGCGAAAAGAATTCAGAGTAGATTGTAATTGGTGCAGAATGTTTTGCGCAATGTTGATTTATTGTAATTAGTCAATAAAATTAAGATTGAAAGCTGGATCATGTTTGACAAAGAATTTGTTTTGAAAAATCATGTGTGAACAATGTTTGAAATTATAGCCACACGTACAAACAACTGAATTATTTATAATGTTTGAAATTGATCGTGTTTTTGGTTAAATTTTGTGACTAGATTTGCGACCATACAATTTTACGATACGGATTTATTAACTTACAGGGGCTCAGTTGTCAAACAGTAAACAAATCCGTAAACTCGCACATGTCGGGGATTATCCATTGTTCATCCATTGTTCTCTGCAGTTTGTTTGGTGGCTTCACCCAAGCCACAAAAAAGTGACCGTTAAAAATCCACTTATATCCGAGCAATCATAGAAGATATGAATGTTTGGTTTGTTCCTTAGTGAAGTACAAGGATTAATGCCCAAACAGCAACTTTCAGTTTGAAAAAAATGCGAAAATCTTGGGTGATATCACCATTCAAAAACTGCAAAAATCATCGTTTTGTTTACATTTTGATGACAGAGCCCCTTTAACAACAAAATAAAAAATGATAGATTATCCTCTTATTTTTCAGTATGCACTGAAGAAACCAAATGCTGTGATGTTTCAAAGGTAATTTATTATGCTTTACAAAAACTGGCATTGAATCTTGAGAATTGCTTGAAAATTATTTAAAGATGGTCGATGGAGTAGTATTTGAAACTTGTCTTAAAAATGCTTGATTACCATTAAAGGATTTTTTGTCACAGGCCCTCGTGCAGTCTCCTTGTGGTGCATAGTTTTTTAGAAAGTTAATAGATACCCAATAAACCATTCTTAGTTACATAATTTTACATCATTGTAGGAAGAATATTCTTCGCCCATTTGAAGATCAGACATCACTGGTGAGTAGTATTTTGATATTATTGTCAGTCGTTTTCTATTCCAAAACTCTATGATTTGGCTTTCTTTTTGTGACAAAATCTACAGGGATGGCACCATAAATCTTCCAACAGAGGGGGTGGATTTTTTGACAGGGGGGGCTAAAAAGTCATTTTCCCAAATTTCCTCTGACAAGAACCCAAAATTTCCTCTGATGGAGGCTGAGTGCTTCTGAAAAGGGGGCTATAGCCCTTAGCTCTTCCCTGGCGCCACCCCTGAGAATTTAAAGAATATCTGGGATCTCAGATAAATATCTGCGATAAATGGTATTTTAAGTCTAAAGTTTAGACTCTTCATTTAATTTGCAATTATTTGGTTGCAAACTATCTTGCCTTGTAGCTTAATTTAATGTTTGTATGCTGTTCGTTCTGTTCTTTGTCCCCTTGTTTGCTTTCTTTGCACACTGTTCTGGTATTGTCCTTGTTTTTGTTTCATGTTATGGCCCTGGGGCAGTCATGCCACTTTGCTCCTCTTGGTAACATCCCTGTAGTGTGGTATAGTTGTAATTAGAGAGTACAGTAGGAGGTAACATTGTATCCTAAATTTTTATCTGCTGAATATAAAAGAAAAATTAAAGACATTATATATGATTGAAATTTATGCATTACATTGAGGTATTTCCTTCTAGGAATTTTTCTCACAGAGAAATGATGCATCATTACTTATTTTTGGCTCTCATTCAAAGAAAAGACCAAACAATATGGTTTTTGGTAAGCTGAGCTCATAAACTTCCTAATTGCCATTCCTGTCTCCATAAACTCTTTGTATTTTTATTTGATGACCCTGAAGACAGAATCCCATATTTTTAGACACTAAAAAGCCACTGTATTTTCAAATTGAAATCACAAATTTCCAGCTACTGAGAATAATTTGAAATATGTACTTGAAAATGTCTCAAAGTGGTCATGGAAAAGAAACATTGGCATCAATGGTTTTTACATTCCATCTAAAATTACAATACATTATTCTTAGCAAGGGCTCAAATCTTTCAAACCTTTTTAAAGGAGGTTTTGTAAAATTCTATGACATGTTTCTTTACATTGAATGGCATGAAAGGAACTTGTGGTACTTTGCTGTAAATCTGCCATGGAAATGTTTTGATATCTTGATTTTTTTAAATGGCGGCAATTTAGTTTTGAAAAAGTTCATGGTAAATTGAAAAAATTCAAATAATCGTAAATCCTAAACCAATAGGGGAAAATGATATAACCTTAAAGAAAATCATCGTTTATAAAGGTTTACAATTTGGTGGCAAGCACCCTTTTCTAGTTTAGAAATTTGATGATATCATNTATACATTATTCTTAGCAAGGGCTCAAATCTTTCAAACCTTTTAAAAGGAGGTTTTGTGAAATTCTATGACATGTTTCTTTAAATTGAATGGCATGAAAGGAACTTGTGGTACTTTGCTGTAAATCTGCCATGGAAATGTTTTGATATCTTGATTTTTTTAAATGGCGGCAATTTAGTTTTGAAAAAGTTCATGGTAAATTGAAAAAATTCAAATAATCGTAAATCCTAAACCAATAGGGGAAAATGATATGACCTTAAAGAAAATCATCGTTTATAAAGGTTTACAATTTGGTGGCAAGCACCCTTTTCTAGTTTAGAAATTTGATGATATCACATTATCCTCAGATTTAATATATGTCACCATTTTGAAAGGATTCAAGATATCAATAGATTTCCATGGTAGATTTACAGCAAAAACCCCAAGTTCTTTCCAAGCCATTTAATTCAAAATAAACTGTGATAGAACTTTATACCATCTCTTTTAAAGATTTGAGCCCTATGTTGTTATTCTTATAACACTGCTTAAAAATTACTCTGCCAAAGCAAGAGTAAGGTAGAGTAATCTACAGAAATGATACTAATAAGCAAAATACCATGTCTACCCTTTGAACCATATTTAATTTTTCATCAAATCTCCTGGTGGTATGCTTCCTTAGCAGAAATGCTGTAAGCTCCTTGACATTTGCTAGGCACAATGTGTGCAGTTTGTAAAAATGTTCTTCATTCTACCTACCTTTATTTTCAGGTCGTTTCTATGATGGTCACATTCTGGATATGGCAGAATTTGGTTTAGAAAATTTTATTCCAATGTCTGGATTTCAGGTTAATCAAAAAATTTAATTAATAAGCTATGTGAGGTGTTGAAGGTATTTTCTTTATGCACGCTTGATGTAAATGGTTACCGTAAAAGCTCTATTAAGCCCCCCACTTACATCAAATTGCAGAGGTTACCAAAGGTTTTCCATTTATTGAGCTAAATAAGTTTGCATGTTAAATTTGATATGGTTTGAGATAAAACTGTGTCAAATTTATGCATTTAACTCATAAAATTGTATGTTTGAACCGCAAAACGAACGAAAAAGTGTCCAAATTTAAATAAGCCCCTGGGGGCTTAATAGAGCTTTACGGTAATTAACAGAGCAGAAACTAAGCGCATGGGCGAAAAATTAGTGATTTTGAACCTCTCCAGCTCCCAACAACAGACCACAAAATTAGGCGACACTTGATTTTTTCTTCCTTGGGCCTTGAACTCTTGATTTAACATTTCAAAGAGTTTATGTATGAAAACAATTTCTTGTGTCAGATTACTTGATGAAGTCAATTAATGCAGTTTTTGCTCTGTCTGATTAAATCACATTAAATAACAATCATCCTCCCCATGTTAGACATGTTATGAAAAAAGTCAAACGTCTCATAATATAGATTCACTTTACTCCTTTGTACCGGGTGTCCCAAAAAAATGTCTACAGATTTCGTTGACTCAAGCTATTTGAATTTAGCTTTAATCAATGGCGTATCACTCTCAAAATGTTCCTCGATAGTTAACTCGAACATAGATACCTCGTTTTTTGGTATTGGTGCTTTGTGAACAGAAATATCAATCTTGAAAGCTCAAATTTGCATGCACCTGCCAGCCAGAGCTTTTGCCTTTTGGCCTAAGCAAGTTCATGAAGCACATCGAAATTAAGAGGTGAAATTAATAAAAAATTAAGAAATTGCCCAATGGGTGACTTGGGGGGTTTCTTCTAGAAAACAGAATAACACAATATCTAATATTATTCAAATTTTGTCAAGGCTATCGTTGATTTATACGCTGTGCCTTAAGAATTTGCTTAGGCCAAAAGGCTAAAGCTCTGGTTTGCAGGAAGAGGCAAATTCGAGCTTTCAAGATTAACATGTCTGCTCTCAAAGCACCAATACCAACAAACGATGTACCTATGTTTAAGTTAACTATCGAGGAGCATTTTTAGAATGATTAGACATTGATTGAAGCCAAATTCACTTCGCTGGAGTCAACCAAATCCGTATACATTTTTTTGGGACACCCGGTATGTTACTGGATGTTTCATACTGTGATCAGTGTCTGATGAAAAATGTCCAGCATATGCTGCAGTTGCAGATTTGCATTGAGATTGTGATTTTAACTTTTGGATTTCCATTTCCAAGGATTTCTTCAAAATTTATTATTTCGCTGTTAGTCAGTTGTGAAATTCTCTATTTTATTGCAGGTTGATAAATGTACTGCTGGAACCATGCCATGATTTTAACTTTTGGATTTCCATTTTCAAGGCTTTCCTCAAGATTTAATATTTAGCTTTTAATCAGTTGTGAAATTTTCTATTCTGTTGTAGGTTGATAAATGTACTGCTGGAACCAAACCATGCTTGCTTTTCAGTGGTGAGGCATTTGATTCAGACCCTGAATACAAAAGAATAAAAAATATCTTTATAGGTAAGTGTAGATGCATCTTTTTTTAAGGAACTTGGATCTGCACATGGTACTAAAAGGTTCTTATGGTACAGCCTTGCACCCCGGGGGGGGGGGAGAGGCACTTGACCAGTTTTGGTCGGGGACGCGCCATCGGAGCTTCAAAAACATACCCGTTCCTTATACCAATTTTCCGAGAAAGTATACCAAAATCGTTCCTTAAACCAAAATCGCGAAAATCGATACCGTTCCTTCTACCAAAATCGTGAAAAATCGATACCGTTCCTTATACCAAAATCGCGAAAATCGATACCCTTCCCGATGGCACGTCCCCATACCCAAAATATGTGAAGTACCCCCCCCCCCTGGGCCCAAGGTATCTCCAAGGAAGATTGATTCTTTCGAGAAAGAAAATTTTGAAATTTGACTGATATTGGATAGCAGAGGGATAATTCTGGGTATATATATAATGACCAGATAAAGCTGTTTGTTGATTAAGTTCATCAAATAAACCTGNGACTTTATACCAATTTTGCGAAAAAGCATACCCGACCTTATACCAATTTTCCGAAAAAGAATACCAAAATCGTTCCTTCTACCAAAATCGTGAAAAATCGATACCCTTCCTTATACCAAAATCCCGAAAATCGATACCCTTCCCGATGGCACGTCCCCATACCCAAAATATGTGAAGTACCCCCCCCCCCCCTGGGCCCAAGGTATCTCCAAGGAAGATTGATTCTTTCGAGAAAGAAAATTTTGAAATTTGACTGATATTGGATAGCAGAGGGATAATTCTGGGTATATATATAATGACCAGATAAAGCTGTTTGTTGATTAAGTTCATCAAATAAACCTGGTTTTCGTAAACAGCTCTGTAAACACAAGTTCTGTTTGTTGTCCTTATCTCTTTGATAAAACAAACACTGCACAGGAAGCTGACACCTTGTAGATTTTCGTTTCCTGCTGCGTTACTTTGAAAGTGCTCTTGTCATTTTCGATCACGCAACCACCTTCACGCAATCGCCAGGTCCTTCTGGGAATATATTAAGAACCGGTTAAAAACGATCTTCAACAAGGAAATCCTCAACCTTTTCTTCAATTTTGAGGATCAATTTTGCTCTTTTCAAAACATTCAAAATTCAAAGTAAATGGGGGTTATTTCTGCAAATAAGTTGGCTAAAACGGTGGTCAATACCAAAACCACCATAATATGACGAAGGAAAGAACTATTTTGAATCTTCTATTTAATTGTTTTAGGTGACTAAGAAAATGTTTAGTCGCAAGGTTACGGTAACCTCGAGGCTCCGATAAGGCTCTGTTTTGTTGCTCCTTTGCTCCCTGCTAAAAAGCAGCATGCACTCTTCAAAATTGGACTGGATTTCCCAGCTTTTTCATCTTCACGAATATCCGTGTGGTCCCTGCTTCCAAGTCCCTTTGTTTTCATAGTCTTGCTGCCCAAAACCCCCATCAGAGCCTTAACGTTGTAGAATTTTCTTGGGATTTTTCATAAAACCAATTCAAATTTTTGCGAAAGGCGTTGTATGTAGATTTTTATCGACTGATATCCTTCTCGGAGAGTAGTGATCTTCGCTCATATCAGATATTTCCCCCTAGATTTCTGGCGTGGACAACTAGTGGAACAGATTCGTTTACAAGGCCTTGAACATGTGATGCAATTTACAGCAATTGATGGCAAAATTTATATGAGGAGCTACAGGTATTGATATTTTGCGAAAAATTTGAATCTTAGGCCCGGTCAAAATGATCAAACTTTTCACACAACGGTTACCAATATTCATATTTTGATTCTTTCCATGTTGTGAGTTGATGTTCAAACAAAACTAACATTTCACAAAACATTTCATCGAAAATATTATTCAGAAGCTGTGATCAGCAGGTGCCTGTGCAGTTACCGAGACGCTGCGGAGCATGCACAAAGGTATATTGATAAAAAAAGATCAACAGTTTGTTGGAGTAGTCAGTTCAGTTTCATATATTTTGTATTCCACTACGTACAATTTCATAATTTACTATACCAACAAATAACTAAACTACATGGAAATAACACAATATTACAGAAAATGTATACATTGATACGGAAAATTAATACAATACACAAATACAAACAGAAAAACAAGATAAATTGTATGAAGGCAAATTACTTAAAGGAGGAGCTCTCTCAATAGGTAAACTAATCAAGGAGATAGCCCCCCTTTCCTACAATAGTTTCGAATGAATTTGGTTGGATTTGAATGATTCCAAGAAATACACGCATTTGCTTTTCATACGATAGGAGTTGTGCAATTATCAAAAATAGCTTAGAACTATTGATTTACTTTGTTCAACGAGTAGATTTTCAGTTGCTTTTTGAAGGATATTTTCGATGGAACGTTTCGGTTTCGGAGTTCCACGGGTGATGTATTTATTCCAAACAGATCCAACATTTCACACAACAAGGAACAGCAAAATTTGGTTTTGACCTCTATCAAACTTCATCCAACATCGCCAGACAAATGTTATGTGACTAAACGAAAACGAGGTGACCAAACAGGCCCAACATTACGTCAAACATTAGTTTTGAAAATGTTAGGTGGAATGCTCGATTTTTTGACCGGGGTAGCATGTGGACGAGCTTCAGAATAAGGNCCAATTTTCCGAGAAAGTATACCAAAATCGTTCCTTAAACCAAAATCGCGAAAATCGATACCGTTCCTTCTACCAAAATCGTGAAAAATCGATACCGTTCCTTATACCAAAATCGCGAAAATCGATACCCTTCCCGATGGCACGTCCCCATACCCAAAATATGTGAAGTACCCCCCCCCCCTGGGCCCAAGGTATCTCCAAGGAAGATTGATTCTTTCGAGAAAGAAAATTTTGAAATTTGACTGATATTGGATAGCAGAGGGATAATTCTGGGTATATATATAATGACCAGATAAAGCTGTTTGGTGATTAAGTTCATCAAATAAACCTGGTTTTTGTAAACAGCTCTGTAAACAGAAGTTTTGTTTGTTGTCTTTACCTCTTTGATAAAACAAACACTGCACAGGTAGCTGACACCTTGTTAGACTTTCGTTTCCTGCTGCATTACTTTGAAAGTGCCGTTGTAATTTTCGATCACGCAACCACCTTCACGCAATCGCCAGGTCCTTTTGGGAATACACGTATTTTTTTTATAAGAAACTAAGAATTTGGGCCAGTACTGAAAGTTTCTTGAAATTATCAGATTTTGAGTACTCAGAGTTTCTTACGAGTTTCTTAGAGGTTCCATAATAATCTTCATGGTCACTACCTGTGCCCTCGTTAACATTTCAAAACGATGTTTTTAAGCCTTTCCAATGTTTACACATTACTCAAGTACCTTACGAGTAATATGGTACAGGAAACGAGTGAAGGTAAAGTAAGAATATGTCAAGGATGTCCTTTATCAAAGTAAATAGTTTCTTAACTTATATTCTCCCAGTACTGGAGTTTCTTAATTTTTTGGCGATCTGAGAGTTGAGTTTCTTACAGGCAGTTTCTTATAAAAAAATACGTGTATATTAAGAACCGGTTAAAAACGATCTTCAGCAAGGAAATCCTCTGCCTTTCCAGCAATCTTGAGGATCAATCTTGCTCTTTTCAAAACACTCAAATTTTCAAAGTAACTGGGGTTTCTGCAACTAAGTAGGCTAAAACGGTGGTCAAATACCACAACCACCATAATATGACGAAGGAAAGAACTATTTTGAATCTTCTATTTAATTGTTTTTGAAGGGACTAAGAACATGTTTAGTCGCAAGGTTTACGGTAACCTCGAGGCTCCGATAAGGCTCTGTTTTGTTGCTCCTTTGCTCCCTGTTAAAAAGCAGCATGCACCCTTCAAAACTGGATTGGATTTCCCAGCTTTTTATCTTCACAGATACCCGTCTGGTCCCTGCTTCCAAGTTCCTTTGTTTTCATAGTCTTACTACCCAAAACCCCTATCAGAGCCTTAACCTTGTAGAATTTTATTGGGATTTCTCATGAAAACAAGTCAAATTTTTGCGAAAGGCGTTGTATGTAGATTTTTTATGGAATGATATCCTTCTCGGAGAGTAGTGATCTTCGCTCATATCAGATATTTCCCCCTAGATTTCTGGCGTGGACAACTAGTGGAACAGATTCGTTTGCAAGGCCTTGAGCATGTGATGCAATTTACAGCAATTGATGGCAAAATTTATATGAGGAGCTACAGGTATTGATATTTTACGGAAAATTTGAATCTTAGGCCCCGGTCAAAATGATCAAACATTTCACACAACGGTTATCAATATTCATATTTTGATTCTTTCCATGTTGTGAGTTGATGTTCAAACAAAACTAACATTTCACAAAACATTTCATCGAAAATATTATTCAGAAGCTGTGATCAGCAGGTGCCTGTGCAGTTACCGAGACGCTGCGGAGCATGCACAAAGGTATATTGATAAAAAAAGATCAACAGTTTGTTGGAGTAGTCAGTTCAGTTTCATATATTTTGAATTCCACTACGTACAATTTCATAATTTACTATTCCAGCAAATAACTAAACTACAAGGAAATAACACAATATTACAGAAAAAGTATACATTGATACGGAAAATTAATACAAAATACAGATACAAACAGAGAAACAAGATAAATTGTATGAAGGGAAATTACTTAAAGGAGGAGCTCTCTCAATAGGTAAACTAATCAAGGAGATAGCCCCCCTTTCCTACAATAATTTCGAATGAATTTGGTTGGATTTGAATGATTCCAAGAAATACACGCATTTGCTTTTCATACGATAGGAGTTGTGCAATTATCAAAAATAGCTTAGAACTATTGATTTACTTTGTTCAACAAGTAAATTTTCAGTTGCTTTTTGAAGGATATTTTCGATGGAACGTTTCGGTTTCGGAGTTCCACGGGTGATGTATTTATTCCAAACAGATCCAACATTTCACACAACAAGGAACAGCAAAATTTGGTTTTGACCTCTATCAAACTTCATCCAACATCGCCAGACAAATGTTATGTGACTAAACGAAAACGAGGTGACCAAACAGGCCCAACATTACGTCAAACATTAGTTTTGAAAATGTTAGGTGGAATGCTCGATTTTTTGACCGGGGTAGCATGTGGACGAGCTTCAGAATAAGGCATGTTCACAGGCTATGATCAAGGCTTTAACGGAAAATTATGCTTTTCTGTTTCTTGTGAAGATTTCAAGGGGTTAAAGCGACTGCCTGCCTGAATATCACCTATGGATACTCTTTGTTCGAAGATCTTTTTAAAGAGTCACAAATTCGAAATTACGCTGGGCATGAAAATAAACTGGTAAAACTTATGAGAAATCTTTGAAACTGCAAAGTGTCTCCGTTGTTTTTAGACTTCCCCGAAAGAAATATAATGATCTTATTCTAAGAAACAACAGTTCGTATATTTTGTGCGTATAAGAAACTCAAAAGTAAGAAACTCCACTACTGGGAAAATGCATATTGTTGCTTTATTTTCACTTGTTTCCTGTATCATCATATTAGTCGGAAGGTACAGTACTTGACTGATGTCTAAACATAAAAAAGGATCAAACAAATTTCGTTTTGAAATGATAAGAAATTTTCAGTACTGGCTCAAATTCTTAGTTTCTTATAAAAAATACGTGTAGTTTGAGAATTTTGTGGTTTTTGTTGACACCAAGATTCTTTTATGATACACTAGCTAAGGCCCTCAAGATCAAACAGTAATGTATATTTTCTTACAGGGTTTCATTGAAAAAGTCTGGCACAAGGACACCTCGAGTAGAAATCAATGAAATGGGACCATCGATCGATTTTGTCGTCAGGAGAACGAGGCTTGCCTCACATGATTTGTATAAACAGGCCTGTAGACAACCTAAGGCTGCTAAGGTAAGCTGAGTCGATTTCTCTTTCTCATTTCACACTGAATAATTTAAAGAATATGAGTTAAATAGGCAATCAGTTCGTAGACTTATGACGAGGAGTCCCTTGTATCCCTGCGGTACATTGCTCTCTGTTGACTGAAGCGCCAACTTGAAGTCAAAGAGCACAGAGAAACAAGTTACTTATCATCATAAGTCTAATTAGTTCGTAAGTGCCAAACGGTATGGCACACAAAGTTGCAATCTTGGGGGAAGGAACGATGTGGCACAGGTAAAAATAATTGCCTTTTTGTAAAAGTGGTGAGGTTTAAAGCTATCTCTTGCATTTGTTGTGGGCTTGCAAAAATTTCAAGATATGAAAAGACATCCAAAGACATCCTTCTAAAAATAATAAAGTATAAAAATTGAGATATTTCTGAATTCTGGACAGATAATGGTTCGTATTTCGTCAAATGTATTGCAAAAATTCTTTAATTTATTCTCCCTTTCTAGAGGGTTTCCTTTCTAGAGGTTTTCGATTCCTGAACGGGGATAAACAAAGTTAATATCAGTAGAAATATGAAGTAAAAGCTATAGTTTCATCTTTGGGCCTAGGGTTCAAAGGTATCGAACTTTCTTCCAATGATTTTACTGGACAACATGCATCCCTTTCATAAAGTCGCTTTTCTATTTTTTTGCAGGTCCAGAAGACGAAAAATGTGGAGCACAATGTCTTCGGTACAAAGACTGGCAGAATACATATGCAATCTCAGGACTTGAATAAACTGCAGTTACGAAAAACGAAGGCATTAAAAAGATCTGCTGATAAAGCAGATGGAGATGCTAAAAAGGCAAAGAAACAGAAACAAGGCAACGCTTAATTATCATTATTACATTTTATTACATCTTTCCTTAAATGTACGTGGGGCTTGAGAATTTGCTGTCGAGACACTACTACACTAGACTTATGACTTTTCGTCCCTTGTTTCCCTGCATGCTTTGATTTGCTGATATCATTTGGTTAATAGGGACTCATGATATTACTCTTAAAAGGTGGGCTCCTTTTAGGCCCGCGTAGAGTGGTTCCGTATTCACCAATCAAATTGCTAGAATTTAGTTTTCAACCAATAAGGAGGCGTTGTTTAGATAGTTGTTGTTGTTGCATAAAAAAGCCGGTTGATACGGCCTAGAGTTCTCGTAGCTGCGATGGATCTATTTTGTTTCTACAGAGGAAGACTACTGCTTGAATGGTATATATTTTGCCATATATATGTATGGTATATATATTTGATAGGCCAGGAAACATCATTCTTTGTACTAAAAGTTTGCTTTCAATGTTGAAGCTCTTTGAAACAGACTTTGAAACGATTTTGTTGATTGTATGAGAACTCCCGCTAGTTTAGGCCATTTTGAAGGAGGGGGCCCACTTTTTAAGAGTAATATTATGAGTCCCTATTGACCAAGCTATATCAGCAAATCAAAGAACGCAGGGAAACAAGTCTGCTACTACACCACGACAGCAAATGTGTTTGTGGTCAAAACATTCTGCACAATTATTGGTCTCAATCAACCATTACAAGTTACTGATAAAAATGAAATACTGATATCGTTCATGAAATTAATTTCAGTCAAGCTACCCTGATTCATTGATCCATTCGCCTGCCAGAGAGGCATACCTATCGTGTTCCTTTGTTTTCATTCAATTTTAAGAGATGCCTCAGATAAAACGCATTTTTGTAGCAATATTCTCTGTTCAAAGTTCATGAAGTTGTTTCAATTTGTGCAGAGCCCAGAAAGCGTGGGAAAATTTTTCGAGTTGACAAGCTAGCTTTTTCTAATTCACAAAAACCTTAAGATGATTCATATGAGGTTTGGCAGTAGGCCCATATGTATACTGTTCTGACAAAGGATTGCAGATAATTTGATTGTACGTGACTCATAGGAGGTTTTCTNGATCCATTCGCCTGCCAGAGAGGCATACCTATCGTGTTCCTTTGTTTTCATTCAATTTTAAGAGATGCCTCAGATAAAACGCATTTTTGTAGCAATATTCTCTGTTCAAAGTTCATGAAGTTGTTTCAATTTGTGCAGAGCCCAGAAAGCGTGGGAAAATTTTTCGAGTTGACAAGCTAGCTTTTTCTAATTCACAAAAACCTTAAGATGATTCATATGAGGTTTGGCAGTAGGCCCATATGTATACTGTTCTGACAAAGGATTGCAGATAATTTGATTGTACGTGACTCATAGGAGGTTTTCTTTATAAGCATTCAGCTGCTTGTATCAAGTGGTTTTAAAGTTTTGTCAAGTGGTTTTTGCATCCAAGGCCAACAAAAACTCTCTAAACAGGATGATACATTGTAAATTGTTTATCAATTCAATCCAATTAAAATGTATCTTTTCAAAGTATCTTATCAGTCGCAAATTTGAAAACATGAAATCTTCTTGAAGACGACTTTTTCAAAGTATTCAGTGAGTAACAATTACATTGTAATTGTATTGAGGAATTTTGGTATGTGTCTTGCAGACTGTTGTGAAATATGTGGATGTGGACCTCACGCGATTCTGATATGGGCTGTGTCTTTGTGAATCGGTAAACTCACGTTCATGAAATTAGCGTTTCCTACAAACTCCAGCATGGCACTGTGATCCATTAGGCCCTTTTTATCTTATATTGCCAAAAACTAAAGTTCCGAATTCCAGCTAGATTTCGGGCTGGCGTCATGGTAGAAACTTGCCACAAAGGTGTTTCTAATTTTGTAAATTGTTTTGAAGAGCATATCGAAACATATATTTTTTGTCTTTAGCTTTTAATTTTACAATTTATTTTTAGAGGCAAACATTTTTCAAAAAAATACGGTTACAAAAAGGCAAAATGTTCAATTATGCCTTGAAGCACACATTTAGGGGATCAGAATAAGACGAAAACGAAAAGGGTCAATGAAGTCTGAGCCTAGAAACAAGGAATTGTCAGCCGCTATCAAAACGCTACCATGCCTCTACTGGTCATGTAAACAAAGTTCTGATTTAGGCCCAACTTTAAAATTCAATATCTCCGCTTTCTGTGGACTGATCTTGAAAATGTTTGTAGCAAATTAACCCTTAGGTTATGGTGTATGTCTCAAGCCTAAAATCAATCCGGAATCTAAACCTTCAAATTTTGATATAAATTTGATGCCCTGGATCACAGTGCATGGGTTCCAAGATTCTCTTTGAATTGATTGGCTTGAAAGAAACTTTAGCTACTTTGCTATGATTCTACCAAGGGCCTTAGGACGACATTACAGTTGTCCCATTACACTGATTAAAATGTCGTATTTAAATGCTCTTACCTATCCAACGCTGTCCTTTAAATCAGTGGAATGGGGCGACTGTAATGTCGTCCTAAGGCCCTTGATTCTACGGTTAGACTTTTCAGAAATTTTGATTATTTGTTATTACAGCCCCGATACAGCCTGTTTTACATTTAAACTCATTTCAGGAATTGACATAATCAAATTTCTAAAGTGTAAACCAGAGAAGTGAAAGACTCATGCTCAATGCCATATTGTCGACATTCATGAAGTACTGTTTCTTCAAAAATATTGTTTCTTCAAAAAGTTCATCAATTGCGATGGTGTTAGAAATTCGAAAGTAAAACAACAGCAAAACTATGAAGAGTAAAACTGTTTTTGGCCATAGAACTACGATTATTTTCCAAAATACTGCGAACGAAACAAACAAGGCGGTATTTAGTAGTAAATCAAAGAATTCGCTTTAAAAAGCGTCCAAAATATTTCGCGCGCCCTTGGTGCGCTAACTTTCCATTATATTTTTGGCGCCTTCTTTACAAGTTGCCCTCCCTTCAACTTCGGGCTGGATCTGCCCCTGCTACTTTAGCCCGAAATTTCAAGCGTCACATCAGGGGTAAACATCGGCGTAGGGGGAGATAAAATTTGGGGGGGGCTGCCCGATAAAAAGTCCATTGTTTGAGAAAATTTTGCCCGACATGAGGCGGATTTCTGCCTGATTATGGCTGATTTTTGCAAATTTTTCTGAAGTTGGGGGGGGCCGCAGCCCCCCTGTCCCCCTGTCTCCTACGCCTATGGGGGTAAACTTGCTCAAAGTTACGCTCGTTTTGCTGCTCGAAAAGCATCACATCACTCTCCATCGCAGAGGCTGTTTTTTTGGAAACCGAGCTTTCCACTGAAGCTCTCGAAACTGCGAGGGTGTTAAAAAAGCGAGCGCGAAGCGCGAGTTCAGCCTCTGCCAAAAAATCCTTAACTGTTGTTGTTGCTGCTTCGGCATGCCCAACAACGCATGTTTTCAGTAATGGCGGAACGCCTAATACACTCGGCCTACATCAATAACAAAACTGCGCGTAAAGTTTGTTTTGAAAAGTTATCAGAAATAAAACCGTATCTNGCCTGCCAGAGAGGCATACCTATCGTGTTCCTTTTTTTTCATTCAATTTTAAGAGATGCCTCAGATAAAACGCATTTTTGTAGCAATATTCTCTGTTCAAAGTTCATGAAGTTGTTTCAATTTGTGCAGAGCCCAGAAAGCGTGGGAAAATTTTTCGAGTTGACAAGCTAGCTTTTTCTAATTCACAAAAACCTTAAGATGATTCATATGAGGTTTGGCAGTAGGCCCATATGTATACTGTTCTGACAAAGGATTGCAGATAATTTGATTGTACGTGACTCATAGGAGGTTTTCTTTATAAGCATTCAGCTGCTTGTATCAAGTGGTAATAAGTTTTGTCAAGTGGTTTTTGCATCCAAGGCCAACAAAAACTCTCTAAACAGGATGATACATTGTAAATTGTTTATCAATTCAATCCAATTAAAATGTTTCTTTTCAAACAATGCAGTCGCAAATTTGAAAACATGAAATCTTCTTGAAGACGACTTTTTCAAAGTATTCAATGAGTAACAATTACATTGTAATTGTATTAAGGAATTTTGGTATGTGTCTTGCAGACTGTTGTGAAATATGTGGATGTGGACCTCACGCGATTCTGTGCCCTGATATGGCCTATGTCTTTGTGAATCGGTAAACTCACGTTCATGAAATTAGTGTTTCCTACAAACTCCAGCATGGCACTGTGATCCATTAGGCCCTTTTTATCTTATATTGCCAAAAACTAAAGTTCCGAATTCCAGCTAGATTTCGGGCTGGCGTCATGGTAGAAACTTGCTACAAAGGTGTTTCTAATTTTGTAAATTGTTTTGAAGAGCATAGCGAAACATATTTTTTGTCTTTATATATGAATTTTACAATTGATTTTTAGAGGCAAACATTTTTCAGAAAAGTGCCATTGTTCAATTGTCTAAAAACGGTAACAAAAAGGCAAAATATTCAATTATGCTTAAGCATTGAATATTCAAATATTCAATTATGCCTTGAAGCACACATTTAGGGGATCAGGATAAGACGAAAATGAAAAAGATCAGTGAAGTCTGGGCCTGGAAAATAAGCCGCCATCAAAACAGTACCATGCCTCTACTGGTCATGCAAACAAAGTTCTGATTTAGGCCCAACTTTAAAGTTCAGTATCTCCGCTTTCTGTGGACGGATCTTGAAAATGTTTGTAGCAAATTAACCCTTAGGTTGTGGTGTATGTCTCAAACCCAAAATCAATCAGGAACCGATACCTTCAAATTTTGATATTTATCGATGCCCTGGATCACAGTGCATAGGTTCCAAGATTCTATTTGATTTGATTGGCTTGAAAGAAACTTTAGCTACTTTGCTATGATTCTACCAAGGGCCTTAGGGCGACATTACAGTCGTCCCATTACACTGATTAAAATGTCGTATTTAAATGGTCTTAACAATGATATCTTGCTCTTACCTATCCAACGTAACCTCTGGGGGTCTGGAACGTAGGCCACTCCAACGCTGTCCGTTAAATCAGTTTAATGGTACGACTGTAATGTCGTCCTAAGGCCCTTGATTCTACGGTTAGACTTTTTCAGAAATTTTGATTATTTGTTATTACAGCGTATTTTACATTTCGACTCATTTCAGGATTTGACATAATCAAATTTCTAAAGTGTAAACCAGAGAAGTGAAAGACTCATGCTCAATGCCATATTGTCGACATTCATGAAGTACTGTTTCTTGAAAAATATTCTGTTTCTTCGAAAAGTTCATCAATTGCGATGGTGTTAGAAATTCGAAAGTAAAACAACAGCAAAACTATGAAGAGTAAAACTGTTTTTGGCCATAGAACTACGATTATTTTCCAAAATACTGCGAACGAAACAAACAAGGCGGTATTTAGTAGTAAATCAAAGAATTCGCTTTAAAAAGGGTCCAAAACATTTTCGCGCACCCTCGGCGCGCTCACTTTCCATTATATTTTTGGCGCCTTCTTTACAAGTTGCCCTCCCTTCAACTTCGGGCTGGATCCGCCCCTTCTACTTTAGCCCGAAATTTCAAGCGTCACATCAGGGGTAAACTTGCTCAAAGTTACGCTCGTTTTGCTGCTCGAAAAGCATCACATGATGTGAAGCTAAAAATGCCCAAAGCACCAGTTTTCAAAGACACCTTTGTTCGTCACTTCACGGGGTATTAAAGTTGCACAATAGCCACTGTGAATACACAATCAAGCGAATGCCAAATTTAGCTACAATATATAAATAGAGGTCTGGGCGATTCCCGAATGCCAAATTCCGAGCTTTATTGCCTATTATTTCAGCGTTGTTCAGAATAATTCAGAATTTAAATCCTCGTTTGTTTATACACAATATGAGATGGCGTCACTGATAAGCATATTGTTATTATTATCGGTCCCTTGTGAAGTGAATGCCTGAATCATCGATTGAGTAATACAGACCATTGAAAGTCCTTGCTAATCCTACCTAATGTGTCATACGTGGAAGGTAACTCCTCCACAGTGTCAGTTTAAGGTAACTCTGCTTTCCGCTCCACTGAGCAGCGAGTTGCCGTTTGGTAGAACCACTCTCAGAAAACAGTTCATTTCTCCAATACCATTCGGTCTATCGAAAGCCGGTAGAAAATATGTTATTCTGCATAGTCTTAGCATTCTAAAGATATGTAAACTGCAATGTTTCCCGTAACTTTGGCTTCGCAAATTATTTTTCAAACTGTTTGTTGCAGGAAAGTGCATTTATCTCCAAAACTACTCGAGAAATTTTTGATTTTCTTTCGCTATATCTTCAGCTAGTTTGTTGACCTACAACTTTACCAAGTCTGATTTTAAAACTTTTAAAAGCTAGGCTAGATTAGCCTGCGCGCAGACTCTACACTGAGTCTGCGCGCAGGCTAGGCTAGATTTCTTGCAATCGAATTTTGTATTCTCATTTCCTTTTCGACAGCGAAGGGAAGAAACATTAGGCAACAAGCAGTTATTTGCAACTGAAATGTCTTGCAGTAAGTCCCCGCATATAAGAAATCGACGTACAAGAAACTGCAGCCTGCCTTCATAAGAAATACTTTCTCCTTTACAATTAATTAGACAGTCTGTTTATGAAATACGATTTATTGCAATATCAAGGTTGTTTTTCAATCACTCACATTTGATATTAAAACACATGAAATAATGCATCATCATTTAGAAATTTAGACCTTTACTGCTTTTGACCTTGCAAGTATTCAGTATGGTTGAAGAATCTTGAAAATACTATTTAACAGAGGAAAGCTGGCATATAAAAGGAAAGTTTCTTATTGGACATGTAAGAAATCTGCCAGCCTCTCGTAGAGATATTTTCTTACATATAAGAAACCAACCAGCTTGATTCAAAAATTTTTGAGTTTCCTATATTCCTGTACTTTACTTACAAAGCTCTGAAACATACCACAAAAAATCAAACGATTTAACTCGATAACTTGAAGACACTAAACAGAGCCGAAATGGATGGTCAATTTTGCGGAGAACTCTTTCAGAATATTCCTCTTGTTGCTTGCAATGCAATTGTACGAAGATAAGTAAGTGAATTAAATGAAATTAATCAAGCACAACGTTTGGAGCACTGCCCGTTTTTGTTGTAAAAGGAACAGCTCGACATACATGACATCCAATGTTTGGCAACCTGATTTTACGCACGGTGACGCACGTTGATACATACCAGAAACGTCCAGCCAGTTGGTGGACGAACCAACAACACCTCTGATTTTGCCCGTATAGGTCTGAGTCTGATCGAGATAAACACCTACTGAGTTAGCGAAGATAGCGGTTTTAACACGCTCGGTTCTCAAGATCTTTGGTAAGTCATTGAAATTTTCAGTAGTGTTAGTTTATTGATCATATTTATGGCCTAAGATGTTTTGTTGTGAAACTGGAGTGCGATCACTGATAAAGCCTTACTCTTAGTTATAACTAAGCAGCCAAGGGCCGTAAAAGGGGAGTTGTTCCAAGTTACCATTATTAGACCATTTTTGTTTGTTAAAATATATCCTCCCGAATAACTAATAATTTGAGATTTAAGACGATCAGTCTTCAAGATCTTCTTGGTAAGTCATTGACTGATTGAGATTTTCAGTGGTGGTAGCATGGTGGTAGTGGTTAGTTTGTTGATCATATTTATTGCCTAAGATCTCTTTATTGCGAAACTGGAGTACGATCACTGCTATGCTAACCTTACTTTACTGGCCTTACTACTCTTCTTAAGTTATCAATATGAAACCCGTTTTGTTAAGATTTGTTCCCGCCCATGGAGAAGTAATAATTTGCGATTCAAGACGATGGATTCTTCTAGGCCTTGGTACAGTCATTGAGATTTCAGCATTGTTATTTTGTTGTGGCCTAAGAACTTTTTGCGAAACTGGAGTGCGATGGCTGCTTGGCGGTGCTAGCTGCTAGATCGTCGTAAAAGGGGAGTTGCTCCAGTGCTAGTAATTTGAAATGTGAAAAGATCAATTGTTCAACACCTTGGCGAGCTATGGAGATTTTCAGCTTGAGCTGCGTTATTGATTAATTTATTGAGAGCAGCCTGAGACTTTTGTAGTAGAGCGATTGCGGATATGGGGCGTTAAAGGGGGAGTTGCTCCGGGCAGACTGCGCTTATTGTGTATTTTTAGATCATAGGCCCATAAAGAGTTCTTGATTTTGATTTCCACTACTTGCCTGAGAACCCCAAAATAAAGTCTTGTCAGGGCTGATGAGTTGATACCTTTTTCACACGACTGATTTTTGTGGTGGAGTTGGAACATTGGGCCACTTTGGGGTTCATTTTTCATTAGAATTTCGCGAGTTGCCTAACACAATTATTGACTTGGTAAACCCAAATTACGAGTAATCAAAACCAGCAGAGATAATCAAAACCAGCAGAGAGCAGAGATGATGAGTTTCATTGTACCTGCATGATTCGTAAATATTTCGACGACTTTAGGCCAATTCTATTTCGTAGAACTTTCGCTGATACACATCAGATTTGGACGATTTGGACCTCGTAGATATCTAAAGATCATGATAGGTTGGTCAAATTTTCATATTAAAATCGTCCTACTCCCCAAAATCGTTCACATCTTCAAAAACAGCATTCGTCTTGCTGCAAAATTTGGTAAAGACATTTGTTGACATCTCTTAGTGATATTGGTAAAATGTGTACGTAAATTAAAGATATGTACTAAACTACTAGGAGAGTCAGATGCAAAACACGGAAACTTTTCTTAGCATACTAAGGCCTTTCAAACTTGTGTTATCAAAGGGTGTGGCATTAGAGTGTGGTGCGGTTAGGTTTCTATGCCTACTACACTCAAAAACGTCTCACTTTTTGTGTACCTTTGTACTGTACTTTAGTGAAGCCCTGTTCTGTTGACTACACAGCAAAGTATGTGCATCATAAAAGGTTCTCTTTCAAATTATCCAAGTGCAGAACTGTGAAATGCGATTTGCCATTAGCCTTGTGTGAAGATTAAATCCTTTTGGTAACGAAATAATGGCTTTTTCTATCGAGCAGGAAGCATT
>REGL01000007.1:414925-465181 GCA_004194395.1 Aurelia aurita complex sp. Pacific | reverse complement strand
CTTGTCTCAAACTAGATGCCCACGAATAGAAACGTCCTGCAGGGTTCTGCATAAACATAAGTAATTTTGCGTTATCGTAAATCTGACATGACATCTAATTTGATACAGATGCACCAATAGTTTCATGCAGAGACTAAGCAAACTAGGGGTAATGACTTTTTGATTTTTTGCATATCATTCTCGTTTGACATAAAGACCAAAATATTGCCTTTGATTTATACAAGAAACAGGTTTATTGTATACGAAACTGGTTTATAAGGAACTAGTACTACGATGGCAAACTAGTACTAGGATTGAAGAAACTTTAGTACTATGCGTGAGAATTTCTGAAAAACTTTAAAGCCAAATACACCAAATACAAGGAAATCATGGGGAAATGTTCGTCGAGCCGTGGTAACATTCATGACAAATTCATGTTTTGAGTCAAATAGAACTCTTCTGCTTGCAAAAATTGTGCTGTCTGTCAAGAAACAAATACGTGGCAGTGGTAGAAACTACATGCATCCAAAAAGTAAGAAACAAATTAAGTTACTTTTAGTACTAGAAAGCTGAAATTTTCACGTGAAATTAAGAAGCTTTTAGTACTATGGGCTTATCCAAGTTTCTTATAAAAGAAAAAACGTGTAGTAATAAGAGGGGTGATCATGTAGACGTTTTTTATAAGAATGTCTTGGGGCCTTGGGATGTCTACCTCTACTTCTACTATCCTTACCGAATA
Source organism: Aurelia aurita complex sp. Pacific (assembly GCA_004194395.1). Taxonomy (NCBI): domain Eukaryota; kingdom Metazoa; phylum Cnidaria; class Scyphozoa; order Semaeostomeae; family Ulmaridae; genus Aurelia; species Aurelia aurita complex sp. Pacific. The sequence continues at coordinate 464,463 of REGL01000007.1, read as the reverse complement.
TTTTTCTCCAAAGGAAAAGTGTTCAATTTCACTGAAACATAGGCTGTTGTAATTGTATCTGATTCCAACAAGGATGCAATGGCAAGCAAGAGTGATTTTGTTAGATAAAGGAATCAGGTCTCTAAGAAAGAAGACTATCCGATTTTCGGTTGTGAAGAATAGATTTCACACCTTCAGTCCTTCAGTGCGCCAAAGGCAAAACAAATATTTGTGTACTCTTTGATTTGATTGAGTGCGATCAGATGTGTGAAATCTACTGTAGCCTTGAGAAATGTAAATCACTTTGTCTTTTCGGAGGCCCCCTCCCCACCCGTCTTTTCGGAGGCCCCCTCCCCACCCTCCTTGCTTGGTATTACAGCTGTGATGCCTGCCAATTTTCCAGGTTTTTCTGCGACAATCATAAGTTCTTCAGTTAAGGCCTAAAAGGCCCAAGCTGTAATACTCTTGCGTGACGTGAGAGATATCTTGCATATCCGCATACATTTATCGGCTGCGCCTCTGTGAATCATCTGTTTCCGCTAAGATCTGTTGTGCAAGACCATAGTAAGACCCGGCCAGACCATTGATTTCTTTCATTCTATTTACGGCTCATCTCCTTCAAATCTTGCCACTTATTGCTCAACTGCAATGGCATGCACATATGTGCTGACAGGCCCCTATCACGCGGAAAAGTGTCATAGGTCTTTTTTCATTCATGAATCTGAAACAATCCAAGGATCATACTGTCATCTCTCAACGAACATTGCAACTGCTTGTCACTTTAGATTTTTAAGTCTAGAAGTACCACTGTGAGAAGTACACGCTTCACATATCGGTGTAAACGTAAGGTGGTAAAGTTGATTTTTCCCGGGGTGTCGAGAGCCCGGGTCGAGAGCCAGGCGGGGCCTGGGGCGAATCACGTCTCCGTGCATTGCTGGGGGCCAGGAGGGAAGCTTAGCAATATACATTTTTCGAATTATGAATTTGATCCGGTACTGAAGTTTCTAAACTTTTTTTGAATACCCAAAAGTCTCATAATGGTTTCTTAGAAATGTCCGAAATTTCTTGATGTGTATATGCTGTGCCCTCGTGAACATGAGCATTTCGCCGTTTGCTCCTCGGGCTATCGTCCTAGTAGTATTGTACCGTAGCTTTGCAAGTAGTGTAGCTCATAATATGCATTGTAACCTTTTATTGGAATATTTATACAAAAAGCATGATCATTTCACAACGATTCAAGAAACGAGAGGAATTAAAGTGAGGCCCGTTTTATAAGTCGTGCCGCGCCGTGCCGAAATGAGTGAATTTCGAACAATTTTGTCTGGTTCGGCGCGGCGCGACTCTTATAAAACCAATCTGACACTTGGTTCGACTGAGTCGAACCATACGCCAAAGGCTTCTCGACTGGGTCGACCTGGTGCGACTTATAAAGCCAAATTTCAGTCGCGCCGTGCCACAGCATTTTGACACATGCGCAAAACGACAAAAGCCATTGTTTGTTGTGGATGTGCAACCTAACCATACCGAACATGCGCATGCGTCACTGTGGTTCGGCGCGGCACGGCACGGCAAAAACTTTTCCTTATAAAACAGAGGCGCTCCAAGTCGAACCTCAGTCGAACTCAAATTTCTATGGTTCGGCACGACGCGGCACGACTTATCACTTATAAAACGGGCTTGAGCATATGCTATCGATTTCCTTGACTAGAAGAAAAAATGTCTTTGATAATTTTGTCGCAATACCGAAAAGAGTTTGTTATGAAGAGTGTCTTATATAAAAATACATGCAATCGCCTTGTTTGCTGTAGAAAATTGGGAAAATTGCATTATCGGATCGGATGGTCCTGAATTGGAAAAAGGCATTTACCGAGCACGTGAAGCATGATGCCTAGCGATTTTTGCAAAAGTTTAGCAATCTTCATTCAGTGTGATTTGTTGTTAGTCACCCAAGGTTACCCTTTAATTTCGTAAGTAAAATCCCAGCAAATTGACTGTGGTGATCTGGTAACAGATGGGGCTGTGTATTCTCGTCCGCCTGGTTTCTTACCGACCACAGAATCACGGACTACGGAATCACAGAATCAGGGTACGGAACTTAAAGAGCCATTGGCAACCAGTTGTACCACAGGACTTATTACAGTGTGTCCCAGTTATCGCTCACCATTCGAGACTGCATCCTAATGGAGGCCCTGCTTCGTACCCTACGCTTGAAGGAATTGCAAAGGAGGCTACGGAGAAGGGTCTCATCTATGTCATTGCATGATAGCCTGAAGTTGCAGCATGCCTCAAAAGGACCCAGATGGTGACAATAGCGCTTTACAAAGAAACCTCGCGGAACGGAGTAGAGGCTATATCATCGTTTGCTTGGTCGGTTGGTCAGCCCTTAAATATTTAGCCACTTTTATGATTACTTAAAGCAGAGTCATTTCTATTGACTCTGCTTGAAGCCGCGCTTGAAACCTTGTGCTGATTTCAAAATCTCCCTACACTGAGAAAGGGAGCATGCCTTTAGATTAGCACTACTGTTGTTTGAACTTGCTTGTTAGCCGTACAAGGCATTGCTAACAATTTTGTTTTGATTTAGGCAAATCATGGGTGTTGGAGAAAAAGACGAAAAAGCTGCAATATGCACGATTCGTAATTTTGTCCCAGCAAAAAGGAAAGCCGCGGAGAAAATCAGTCATATCTATCATTCAATGGACTCGAAAGTTAGCCCTAATCTCAAGCCAAAGAAACAAAGAAAGAGTCAAAAAGATAATTCAAAAATTCAAAGCAGGATCCCCAAAACCACGGACTTTTCCAAAACACAGAACGGTGGCCCACATTTGCAAAATGGTATCAAAGAAGATCGAGGCCCCCATTTGTGGAAAAATAATCATACGGTTTCCCCTGACAGCGCGAAATTACAGAATGGCATTCAAAAAATGCAAAATGGAGGCCTAAAAATATTAAACGAGTCCCCGAAGTTGCAGAATGATAAACACGAAAGGGAGGAGTTTACCCCGAAAACGTTTGAAAATGACGCTAAATTGCAGGATTCTAATAGCTCTAATTGTGTGCATTTGTTGCAAAATGGTAGCCCTCAGATAGACTATGGAAGCCCTAATATGGCGACTCCAAACTTTGATCTGCAGAATGGGGGCCCAAGAATGCAAAAAGATGGTCCTGAAAGAAAGACTGAAGAAACAAAATTACAAAAAGCTGACTCGGATGCTCCAGTAAATGACAAAGCACAAGAGAAGGACGATCATGAAAAATTTTCGAATGGAGGATTAAAAATCAAGAATGGTGGACCATTTTTAAAAAGTGGCACATATCATAAATTCAAAGATGAAAAAGATGATGACGATGATTCAATTGAATTTGATTTTAGCACTTCGAGTATTACCCAAAGTCAAAGTAGTGCACCTGTAGAATGCACGAGTAATAAATCGTAAGTTTTCGGAAATGAAATTATGTTTTTCCTAATTTTTATTGATATTCAGGGGCGGATCCAGCCCAAAGTTGAAGAGGGGGCAACATGCAAAGAGGACGCCACGCAAAAATTTTTGGACACTATTTATTGAAAATTCTTTGATTTACTACTAATAGCGCCTTTATTTATGTCTATCAAAACAGTTAAAGAATTGTGCGTTAGAGTCAGGATGAGGGGTGCTTTTCTCACCACAAAAGGGGTTCCAAGCTGAGTTTTCATCGGGAAGGGGGGCTGTTGCCCCTACTTGCCCCTTAAATCGGCCACTGTTGATATTTGTCTGCTGTAGGAAACTATGTATGGGGTATGGGATGCATAAACATCCCTGCACTTTAGTGCACCTAGAAACTCTCTTGAAAGACCATCTCCTCTTCTATTTGATCTGTTAACTGTGCGTTCTCCAAGCCTTTTATTTTCGGCAATCTGAGCAGAAACACGAATAACGAAGTGAAAAAACTAAAATGAAATGCAATGAAAGTGAGTGAAATGGAACGAAACTGAACGGAGAATTTGACCAAAAGGAACCAAGGCGATGTCTTTAAAAGGGCTATTTGAACTTAAAACTCTCTTTAAAATCAGTTTTATTATTTTTCCGAGCATCATTTTGTCGAGCATCATTTCATTGCTCCAGCTCATTAATTTTGTTTTGAGAGGAGACTATCTTTTCTGCAGCCCCTTCATCCAAGATGGTTTTCTAAGAATAATAAATCGGTTTTGAATTCCTTCTCATTAATAGAAGCTCATGAGGCCTCCAAACGGGCCTTAGATTTGTACGCAAGCCGATTTTTCAACTTGCAGCGTAGAACTCAGCTTATGATAGAGGCTGCTATAAAAATTATGTTTTTCGTTTCTAGGACTCTCATAAAGACGATAATTTGTGGCCAGATCCTGTCCCTGACATTGTGTGGTGTTGGCACAACTTCTGCAGCACTGGCAAAATGGTACAACGTGAGAGTACCAGGATTTCAGGCGTTTCTTACTTACACCCTTATTTGCCTAACTGCTGGAACTAAACTGGCTTTTGACTCGAAAAAATTCAAGGAAGTAATTAAAGAAAGAGGTTGGAAATATTTGTTACTTGGGATTGCTGACGTCGAAGCCAATTTTCTACTGGTGAAGGCATACACGTTTACAACTCTTACAAGTGCACAAGTAAGACCATTTGTTTTTGTCCTTGTTTGTTTTTTAACGTTTGGTTCAGTTCCGATTCATGAAATATGGTGACATTTTAGAATCGCGAGAGAAGCTCGCAAAAGCTCTGTTTAGGCCTGACTCCTCTCTTTCACGACCCCCTTCCTTCTGAACCAAAATTTTGAATAAGCTCCCCTCTCTATTAAGCCCCCCTCACTTATATCAAATGCCAGAGATTTTCCATTTGTTTAACTAAAAAATTCTGCTCTCTAATTTCCACATGGTTTCGGATAAAAACTGTGTCATATTTGTGAATTTTGCTCGTAAAATTTATGTGGATTCCGCAAATTACGAAGAGAACTACAAAGTATCATTTAAACCCGCGTGATTTGGTTTTGTGAATAAGCACCCTTCTGTAATAAGCACCCTTTTCTAATGAGCACCCTTCTCTAATAAGCACCCTTGTCTAATAAGCACCCTCTCTTTTCAGCCCCCTCTAGAGTCTCAGAAGTTGAATAAGCCCTTGATAGAGTTTCTATTGTAAAAGAACTTTTGGGAGATTTTTCTCTGACACGATAGAGCTCTTTAAGAGATCTAAATGGCTTTCCATTCTTAAACCGTCCGGATGAATACCGCAGTAGAAAGAGTATACTTGCGGCCAGACGGAGACTCGCTACAACTCGTCTTTAGACGTGCCCACTTTTGATTGCACCATTGTTAGCTGATTACTAATCTCACTACATAAGGACCCTCTAGTTACGCTCATCTTATTGAGTTGAATTGCTGTTTGTTGTTGTTGCTGATCGAAGCGAAGCGCCATCATCTGTTGACCGAAGTGCCATCATCAAGTCACACAGCGCAGGGAAACTTAAAACTTAAATTCAAGAATATTATGGCAATTATTATATCGTTGAATCCTTGTTCTTGAGTGATACCAACCAGCATATTACGTTTTGAACACTGTTGATTCCTATCTGATGTTTTAAATGTCAAGAAACATATCTGCAGCAGTGTTAAATATATCATGCATTTAACAAAGAAAAAAAATTAAGATTCTTTAAATACTAAGATGCTGAACTTTTCATGTTGAAGTAAGAACATTTTAGTACCATGGCCTGATCCAAGTTTCTTATTCGATAAAAACAAGTAATGGTAACGATGGTAACCATTCTAATCGAAATTCTTTTGTTCAATTTCTTAAGATTTATTTTCGTGTTTTGTCTTGTATACGACATTGGCTCCCCTCAACAGTAAAGGGCGAGATATGGTTTTCATGACTCATAGAACGAACAATTGCGTGTTTCTTCGTTGGTTTGGGCTACCTTTTTTTGTTTGCATTGAATTGGAGAATTGTTAAATGTGAGGAAAAGTTTTATCTTCTTAGAATAACTGTGAAGTGAAATAACCATCTTAAGCCAAAGCCTCTTTGATGATTCAAAGCGAGATTCGAAGTCAGCAACAGGTTTTGGCATTTAATACAAACCGTTTCCGAGCTTGCTTATTTTATTTTTAGAAGTTGATTGAATTAGAAAATATGTTTGTGGGTTCAAGAAAGTAACATGTTTACTCAAATGCTACTCATGTTTTTCTAACTCATATCCACGAGGAGAGAAAACATTGCATAGCGAATTTTTAGATTTGCCACGACTAACCGCACTTTTTTTATCTAACGACTAGCCACAGTTTTGGTATCAATAACCTATTCAGGGGGATTCTATTCTCCCAAGGGGACAAAATACATGAATACTACATGTCATCATTTTTAGGAAGGAAAACCAAGGAAAATTTGCTCATTGTTTTCATTCGTTTCTGCAGCTTTTTGGAAGGGGCTTTCTGCAGAAAATCTCCCATATCCATGGGAAGGAATGACCGATTAAAGCAGGGTAAACTACTGAACTTAATTGAACATATTGGCAATAAAACAGGACAGTTTTCATTTTAGTGCTTTGATATTCAGGCAGCAGTGGTCGTCCAAGCGGGGATTCTTTCTTTAGGCTGTTTTAGCAACAAGGCGCGGACGTCTTCGAAGACGGGGACGCTCAGAGGTTTTTGGAGCATTCCAATTTTCCAGCCTTTTTTATCTCAAATAGCTGCTCATTAAGAGGAATACTCCTTGCAAATAGTTTGTGTTCTCGTGTCTCCATTGGTTATGAATATGCTCAGATAGTTTTTACTTTCCATATCGACGTACTATTTTTGGTGAGCGGCCTTCAAAAGTACACTTTTCAGGTTGTCGATTTGATAACAGAACTTAAACAAAGCCCCAGGAGATTCAAAAAAGCTTTGAAGTTGATTTCGCTTTGTAAATTACATCCTAGAACAAAAGAATTCTGCTGGCGTCTTCTCGACTCACGTCTTCTTGCTAAAATAGCCTTTTTATTACTCGCCCGGTATAACATCTGATCACTTTTTTCTTTGCTCTTTTTAGCTATGCGATAGTTTCACGATACCCACAGTTCTGGTGCTATCATGCTTGATCCTGAGAGTGAGATACAGGCCCTCCCATTACATTGGTGTTATTTTATGCGTTAGTGGAGCTGTATGCCTTATATTCATAGATAACACGGACAAACAAAAAAATGGTGAGTGCAAAATTGTTGCTATGATGTGCGATGCTAGATTTATTACATTAGTCCTTGTTTTCGCTCCATTACCCCCCCCCCCACAATACCCATTCCGCTTCCACGAAGTTTTAAGTTTTAGCGGCCTTACTTTTACCGTAAAAAATAATCAAATTCAATGAAGCAANTTGTCTTGAGAGGAGACCATCTTTTCTGCAGCCCCTTCATCCAATATGATTTTCTAAGACTAATAAATCGGCTTTGAATTCCTTCTCATTAATAGAAGCTCACGAGGCCCCCAAACGGGCCTTAGATTTGTACGCAAGCCGATTTTTCAACTTGCAGCCTAGAACTGAGCTTATGATAAAGGCTGCTATAAAAATTAAGTTTTTCGTTTCTAGGACTCTCATAAAGACGATAATTTGTGGCCAGATCCTGTCCCTGACATTGTGTGGTGTTGGCACAACTTCTGCAGCACTGGCAAAATGGTACAACGTGAGAGTACCCGGATTTCAGGCGTTTCTTACTTACACCCTTATTTGCCTAACTGCTGGAACAAAACTGGCTTTTGACTCGAAAAAATTCAAGGAAGTGATTAAAGAAAGAGGTTGGAAATATTTGTTACTTGGGATTGCTGACGTCGAAGCCAATTTTCTACTGGTGAAGGCATATACGTTCACAACTCTTACAAGTGCACAAGTAAGACCATTTGTTTTTTTCCTTGTTTTTTTCACCTTTGGTTGAGTTCCCATTCATGAAATATGGTGACCTTTTAGGATCGCGAGATTTTTAGTACCAAAATTTTGAATAAGCTCCCCTCTCTATTAAGCCCCCCTCACTTATATCAAATGCCAGATGTTGCCAGAGATTTTCCATTTGTTTAACTAAAAATTCTGCTCTCTAATTTCCATATGGTTTCGGATAGAAACTGTGTCAAATTTGTGAATTTTGCTCGTAAAATTCACGTGGATTCCGCAAATTATGAAGAAAACTACAAAAGTGTCATTTAAATCCTCGCGATTTGGTTTTGTGAATAAGCACCCTTCTTTAATGAGCACCCTTCTCTAATAAGCACCCTCTCTTTTAAGCCCCCTCTAGAGTCTCAGAACTTGAATAAGCCCTTAATAGAGCTCCTATTGTAAAAAAAACTTTTGGGAGATTTTTCTCTGACACGATAGAGCTCTTTAAGAGATCTAAATGGCTTTCCATTCTTAAACCGTCCGGATGAATACCGCAGTAGAAAGAGTATACTTGCGGCCAGACGGAGACTCGCTACAACTCGTCTTTAGACGTGCCCACTTTTGATTGCAACATTGTTAGCTGATTACTAATCTCACTACATAAGGACCCTCTAGTTACGCTCATCTTATTGAATTAAATTGCTGTTTGTTGTTGTTGCTCCACTGACCAAAGCGCCATCATCTGTTGACCGAAGCGCCATCATCAAGTCACAGAGTGCAGGGAATCTTAAAACTTAAATTCAAGGATATTATATTATGGCAATTATTATATCGTTGAATCCTTGTTCTTGAGTAATACCAACTAGCATATTACGTTTTGAACACTATTGATTCCTATCTGATGTTTTAACACATATCTGCAGCAGTGTTAAATAAATCATGCATTTAACAAAGAAACAATTTAAGATACTTTAAGTACTAAGATGCTGAACTTTTCATGTTGAAGTAAGAAAATTTTAGTACCATGGCCTGATCCAAGTTTCTTATTCGATAAAAACAAGTAATGGTAACGATGGTAACCATTCTAATCGAAATTCTTTTGTTCAATTTCTTAAGATTTATTTTCGTGTTTTGTCTTGTATACGACATTGGCTCCCCTCAACAGTAAAGGGCGAAATATGGTTTTCATGACTCATAGAACGAACAATTGCGTGTTTCTTCGTTGGTTTGGGCTACCTTTTTTGTTTGCATTGAATGTGGGAATTGTTAAATGTAAAGAAAATTTTTATCTTCTTTGATAACTGTGAATTGAATAACCATCTTAAGCCAAAGCCTCTTTGATGATTCAAAGCGAGATTCGAAGTCAGCAACAGGTTTTAGCATTTAAAACAAACCGTTTCCGAGCTTGCTTATTTCATTTTTAGTAGTCAATTGAATTAGAACATATGTTTGTGGGCTCAAGAAAGTAACATGCTTACTCAAATGCTACCCATGTTTTTCTAACTCATATCCACGAGGAAAGAAATTTTTTTTTTATAAATCAATAAAATTTTACAATACATATTACGGTCTACACTACTTACAAGAATTACTTTACAATACTACTGGGACAAATACCCCCGGGGAGAGAAATCATCGCATGGCGAATTTTTAGATTTGCTTCGACAAATCGCACTTTTTCATCTAACGACTAACCACTGGTATCAATACCCTATTCAGGGGGATTCTATTCTCCCAAGGGGACACCGTAACTTTCTATTCAGCTTCAGAGAGCAGTATCTTCTCTCGCAAACATGATCGAATTAATGGCAAAGGTGTATTTTACCCACTTCAAGTCCTGAGATCATACGAGATCATCCATCATCATGTCATCATTTTTAGGAAGGAAAACCAAGGAAAGTTTACTCATTGTTTTAATTCGTTTTTGCAGCTTTTTGGAAGGGGCTTTCTGCGGAAAATCTCCCATACCCATGGGAAGGAATGACCGATTAAAGCCGGGTAAACTACTGAACCTAAACTGAACATATTGGCAATGAAACAGGATAGTTTTCAATATCACTGCTTTGATATTCAGGGAGCAGTGGCCGTCCAAACGGGGATTCTTTCTTTTATTCACCCGGTATAACATCTGATCACTTTTCTCTTTGCTCTTTTTAGTTATGCGACAGTTTCACGATACCCACAGTTCTGGTGTTATCATGCTTGATCCTGAGAGTGAGATACAGGCCCTCCCATTACATTGGTGTTATTTTATGCGTTAGTGGAGCTGTATGCCTTATATTCATAGATAACACGGACAAACAAAAAAATGGTGAGTGCAAAATTGTTGCTATGATGTGCGATGCTAGATTTATTACATTAGTCCTTGTTTTCGCTCCATTACCCCCCCCCCACAATACCCATTCCGCTTCAACGAAGTTTTAAGTTTTAGCGGAATGACTATAACAGTAAAAAATAATTCAATTCAATGGAGCAAAACTTGGACGAATATCATCAGTCTAGTGCGATGCCACGAATGATCAATTCAGTCTCGAATTCAGTTGTTTCATTCTAAGACGTCTAACTTGTGACAGACTTCTAGTTTTATGTAATGGCTGCGGAGTTGCCATATACTTTTGCTCTCTACTTTTTTGGATTGATTTGAAAGCACGTTAAAGGACATCAGGGTGGAGTGAGGGTAAAATTGGCTTCTTCAGTTTTTGTTTTTAACAATTGACAAAAACTATCGTTGGTTTTAAATTTGCAGCTTTCACGATGAGTATGTTGTCTTTGTTTACGATAGAAGCATAATAGAAATATAGTTTTCTTCGACTAAGGCACAATAACAGTGGCTGCGGTCACACCAGACATTTTTACCTCGTTGTATACCTTCAAAACAACGGGTTAACTACGCTGTGATATGTTACCGCGCATTTCGTTTTCATATACAACGATGTTACAGCGCTTTGGTCCTGAGAGCTGATTCCATAGGAAAATTATCAGATGCAAAGCAACGGGTAAAACAAGGTCCCGAGGTATTTTTTAGCGTTGCTTTGGAGAGTGAACCAATCGTAGCCTTGCGTGGTTGTCACTTGATAAATTATATCTCTGTGTGACCGGGTGTCATTGTACCGTTGTGTTGCCGTACTTTCTGGCTACAAAAACAAATTGCAAGAGAGTGAAGCAATTCGTATTGCAACGGGAAAATACAGTAGTGTGACCGTAGCCAGTATTTGCTAATGACATCTTTGCCCAACTTTAAACAATTTTGCCCCACCTTACCCTACCAACATATTTTGTCTTATTACACAGCGAAGAATGAATTACTCGGTGACTTCTTGTCGATATCTGGGGCATTCTTATATGGCTGTTCCAATGTAGCTCAAGAATTCATCGTTAGAAGTTTTTCAAAGACGGAATTTCTTGGAATGATTGGTATCATTTGCTCAGTACTCTCAGGATTGCAAGCGTAAGTTGACTTCTTTCTCTTTTCCCTCCTGGAGGCGCATTTTAAAATTAGGCCTAAGGAGTAATGGCGGGCTTGTTGATCGCTTGCAGTGTTACTTGACAGTTTCGATAATACGAGAGCAGATGAACACAGAAGAAGAACAAACATGGTTCTTTCAATATTTAGGTGATTCTAAGTATACTTTAATCAACATAGGACTGGAGGTATGTTGCGAAGTTTGTTTATTTTTGGGCATTAGGCGATAGCGGACAAAAACTAATAAGGTAGGCCAACATATGATCTTCATTTTGCCCGTGGTTCGTGTGAGGATTGCTTTGATCGTTTACCTTGTTACAAGTCCAGTCATTTTAGATGATGGAGGATACAGTGATATTATGATAGCTAACCTGTGGTAGCTAACCTGAAGGTGTTGTTTCATCAATAAGTTTAGCATAGGTTCCAACTCTTTAACAAGGCTGGTGTAAAATTGAGTGACCTATTTCTTTGAACTGAATGACTTCAAGGAATTTTTAGCTATTTCTCTATAATTATACCGTTGTACTTTTCGGAAATCTTCAATATTTTCAGAAATTAGAGTGGTTTTTCTTCTTTTTCAAGAATTCAAGAAAAATTTTCAAAAAGACTTAAAACCATCGTAATTTCTAAACTGTTTGACGTAACATGATGTAATTTTGAAGAACACCATAGTTTATGAATGCCTACAATATGGTATCAAGCAAAGGTCTGTCACTCTTCTGGTTTAAGATTTAGAAATTTGATGACGTCACATCCTCAAATGAGTTGAAATGTAAGATACGCTGTAATTTCAAAAAATATTCAAAATTTCTGGAAAGTCCAACGGTAGAATTATAGATAAGTATCTAAAGTTTTTTTCAAGTCATTCAAGCAGAAGAAATAGGTGATTGAATTTTACACCCACCTTTTTATGCCGAGAAAAGATTTGGAACCTCTGCCGATAATTTTATGTTTCAGATATTTTTTCAATTAACATAATGTAGAATTTCTTTAGATGCAGATTTTGTCTCTTTCAGAATGGGTTTTTTATGAATTCTAATGAGGCCATTTTGATTTCAGAATCATCGTTGAACGACACGATATAATGAAAATTGATTGGAACTGGCATGTTGGTAAGCTTTGGTTTATGTTCTTATTTGTTTCATATTTTTGCGATCACAGTATCCGCTGCTTTTGACTGACACTATAAGGGGTTTAGCAATTGTAAACACAGCAGATTACGTCTAATTACAGCCAATTATTCAAGCCATAGAATTAAGGATAAGAAGCATCAAAAGTTCACTGTAAGCTGCGTGGCTAACTCACTTCCTACGCATGCGAAAGGAATCATTTTTTATGAGAAGGTGCAAGCGTCCCGCAAGCGTAGTTATCTATCGACAGAAAACGGACAGATCGAGACATCTCTCAACGGTATTTCATACATCTAAACGAGAAACTGAACAGTAGGTATTACAATTTTCACATAATTTTGATGTGTATTCAAATGCTTATTTGTGGCCTTCTGAATCGAATTGAATATTTCTTCTACAGTTTTACTGGTGATTTGCTTTGTTATTTGTCAATATATGTATTACACTCTGATGCCGTGGGTTATCACACTGAGCAGTGCAACAGTCGTCAATCTCTCCTTGCTTACATCTGATTTGTACACACTCATGTTTGGATTGTTTCTGTTTGGTTACAAGGTAAGGCAACGTTCTTTTTCCTGGCACATGTTTTTGTGGCTCTGAACTTGTAAGGACGATACGATTCTAGTAGACTCACTACACAGTTCCAGTTATCAGAAAAACAACAACAGCAACGACAGTAAAATATAACTACGACTATGTAATCAGTCTGCGAATCTTGTAGAGCTTTCTAACAGGATATTCTACATTCTACGAACGAATGTTATGTTTACGTTGCATCGAATCCGAATTCGAAACTTCCAAACGATCCTGAGATACAAGGCGAACAGCTCCCTTGGCATTCGACTGCGGAGTGCTTGTTGAATTTTTCACGATGCAGCGTAGGATTCTGGTATTTATTTCGAAACCCAAGGCTATATCACTAAATAGTTCGAAATCATAAGCTTGTTCAATTGCTATNGACAGTAAAATATAACTACGACTATACAATCAGTCTGTGAATCTTGTAGAGCTTTCTAACAGGATATTCTACATTCTACGAACGAGTGTTATGTTTACGTTGCATCGAATCCGAATTCGAAACTTCCAAACGATCCTGAGATACAAGGCGAACAGCTCCTTGGCATTCAACTGCTGAGTGCTTGTTGAATTTTTCACGATGCAGCGTAGGATTCTGGTATTCATTCCGACACCAAGGCTATATCATTAAATAGTTCGAAATCATAAGCTTGTTCAATTGCTATGTGACATTGGTAAAGATTTTCAAGAATACAGGTATCTGCGGAACGTTTCGCTTTCGTATGGGTTGTTTTATACAACTTATAAACGACGTAGCGACAACGTAGCGACAACATAGCGACAACGTAGCGACAGCGTAGCGACAACATAGCGACAACGTAGCGACAACTTAGCGACAACATAGCGACAACATAGCGACAATATAGCGACAACGTATCGACAACGTACGACCTATAGAACGTTTCGTATGGAGTTTGTTTATGGAGTTTGGTTGTTTATATGTAGTTCAAAATTTGGTAACTTTAAAGTTTCGAACTTACGATGAGCACTGTTTCTTCCTAGTCCTTGCACTTTGTTTTTCTTCTAAACAGGATACTCTTCTCGATAGACAATCTTGCTTATTGAATAACTGAACCCAAAGAACTTGATTATGGACGCCACTCGATGGCATTTGCTCTCATAACGCGATAAGTAAAACCTATACCAGAATTAGTTCAATACGTCTGACTCTTTCACTCGCCAGATGAGATGTGTTGCAAAAACAATTCTGCATTCGTTTAAATACATTTTCAAGAGCAATCAATTTGAAGAAACAATCAATTTATTCGTAAACAAGGCATCATGGGTAACAGTCAGTAGGCCTTTGCAGTCAATTCGTTTGATAACGTTTGATGACGTTTGATTGTATTGTTGGACTGTAGTAATATTGATAAACAAGTAAATGAAGTAAAATATAAGCACTTTGATGCGAATTGAAATAAGCACAATAATATTGGTTGTTTCTTGCGTTGATATTGTCGTCAACATGGAGGCCAAAACAAATTGGCATTTTGTCGTCCTTATGCCCAGCTTTGTTTCTTTGTGCTCTTGCACGAAAAATCTGTTTTTGCTTCTAGGCCGCTTCTATGGCTTAGGGCTTCAGGGTTTATTTGTACCATCAGGAAATCGCAATCCATAATGTCCCAACAAATTACTCCTGTTTGAAGAGTCATCAAAATTTGATTGCATGATCGATCTCTGAATTTCTTTTTTTGAGACATAGATCGAAGACCAAATTATTTTTCCAGAAACACCTGATCTTGTGATTGGCTTTAAAATTAGCAAATTTAGCTCTTTTTAGGGCTGCCTGGTTTTGAATCATTCTGCAAAAAGCTCTGATGATTACCAGCTTAATTTCTATGTGTATGAAGTATCACGCTGTTAATTTGGTCGTAAATGACAGATACAAATGCACACTATCATTAAAGACTGCACGTCCGTCCTCCAGCTGAGGAAACTTCATCATTTAATAACAAACATTATTCTCTTTTTTCAGTTCTCATATTTATACTTTATTGCATTTGCTGGCATATTCATTGGACTTGTTATTTACAATTGGAAACCGACCCCTGTTAGTCCAAGAAGAACGAGAAAAGCTAATCGAGATATCAAAAAACTTGAAGAAGAATGTCCTTTGAATCTGACTGAAAAGCAGACATTATTTCAAGAAAATAAAGTTGGGAAATATCAATTTACAACGTATACAAATGGGTATGCAAATGATTTGATTAGTACTGAAGTTTGATTTAGGCTAGTTTTTAACCGTTACATCTCTATATCTACTTTAGTATGCTTTCAGTAGCTCGTAGGATGCTTCCATCGTCACTCTTGGGGGGGGGGGGGCACTCCCATCATGGTCTAACAGGGGGTTGCAGTCCGTTTGAGAGTCTAACAAAATGACTCTTTTTGTCAAACACAAACTACCAATTGGGGGTATTCTAAGATTCCTAGCCAATAATTGAATTTCAACTCAGTACGCTCCTCCGCATGGCAATATGGTCGTTGCAGCAATAATCATCAATGCTTTTGAAGTTTTCTTGCTTTGTTCCATCAGTTTTTACAATAGAAAATTACACAAAACTGCAGAGTATTTTCATTACTTGATTCTACGAAATGGCCCAATCCCATGTAAATTTACTACGATTTGGGGACTTCTGTAAAATGATACTACCATTTGAGGGTATTTTTCGTCGTCACTACACTACGTAGTGTCTCGTTTGGTCGAAGGCTCTTCTTCTTCTTCGTCGGAAAAGGAAGTCCTTCCGGAAAATATGGATACGGAAAGTCACACATGTAAGCATAGGTTCCAAATCTTTATCTCGGCGTAAAAAAGTGGGTTTAAAATTCAATGACCTATTTCTTCTGATTGAATGGCTTGAAAGAAACTTTAGATACTTATCTATAATTATACCGTTAAACTTTTCAGAAATTTTGAATATTTTAGAAATTACAGCGTATCTTACATTTCAACTCATTTGAGGATGTGACGTCATCAAATTTCTAACTCATAAACCAGATGAGTGACAGACTTTTGCTTGACACCATATTGTAGGCATCCATAAACTATGGTTTTCCTCGAAATTATTTCATGTTACGTCTAACAGTTTAAAAATTACGATGGTTTTAAGTTTTTTTGAAATTTTTCTTGAGTTCTTGCAAAAGAAGGAAATCACTCTAATTCTGAAAATATTGAAGGTTTCAGAAAAGTCCAACGGTAGAATTATAGAGAAATAGCTAAAGTTTCTTTGAAGTCATTCAGTTCCAAGAAATAGGTCACTCAATTCTACACCAGCCTTTTTAAAGATTTGGAACCTATGCTACACATGTATGGCATCAAGAAATTGTGTCCTCCAGTTAGTGCTGGCTTGTATGATTGCTATTATTTGTTATAAGTTGCAGTTTTGTTACATGGAATTGAAAAAGATATTTCAAATGGATGGTTCTCGTGAAAATAATTCAAGTAGGTTCAATGGATGTACCAGTCCCAGAATAAAGAAGCAAAAGGTGGAATCATGTCCCTGAAATTTCAGCTGAAAATGAGACCCTATTGGCAGGCACATTTCTGGGTGGTCATTGTATCAAGTCGAGTTTTAGAGCATGTGGCACCAAATTCCTTCCAGAATCTGCCGTCACTACTTTTGCATTGCTATGTGCTGTGCTTCATGGAGTATTAAGTCAATGTGAAACCTGAACATTTGATATGTACTGTCAAAATTTGCCTGATCATTGAAACTTGTTCCTTGAAATCATTATTGTTCCAATGAAATTTGCATTGAAAAACATTGCTACAGTGACAATCTTAGCTGGACTAGATTGTCAATGATGTAGATTTTTGAAACATTCATTGACTCAACAGACTGAGTAGAGCACTTTTGAAGGAAGCTTATTTGTTACAAAAGAAGGGAGAGCAGACACCAAGCCCCTTGTAAGGTATCATTCAAACAAAGGTCTTTTATGACATTAGCTTATAAGGTTTTGTTAACTGCTTTCCATATAATACGACTTTTTATTGCTTGTATATGAAAGTTGCCCCTTTTTTATTCGTATATGAAAGTTTTCAGACACGAATGTTTTGCTATTTTCGAAATGTTTTTTAGTTATTTAGAGAGAACACTGGAAAATTTCAATTTGCTATTGCCAGTCCAAAACGGGTTTGAGGAGATCTTCCTATTTAAAGGTGATCTGAAGCCAGAAATTTTATCAATGCAAATGAACAGCACTGTTGAGTGATAAAAGTTTCAGTTAAAATTTTATGATATTTTTATTTATTTTGGAGTTATCGACTTTTCAATTATTTAGTATGATTAGCTGATGATGTAATTTGGTTTGCACCAAGTAAAGAAAGTATACATGGTTGACTATGTGCCCAAAGCGAAATCTAATCAAAAACTTTATTTGCAATTAACATGCCTTGCTAAACATCATATCAAGTCATGAGAGACAATTTATATCACATATATTTAGCTCATCTGAAATTTTTCTTACCACTTTCAAAAATATGATACAGCTATATTTCCATGTGTTATCCTGGTAATTTGCAAACAAAATGACGTCATCAGCTGAGACTTAAGATTAGTGGAAAGTGGATTGTTCGAAAATAAAATGAAATAGATCTAAACAGGTTTCTTTATCATTCGACAGTGCTGTTCAGTTGCATCAAAAACAATTTTCACTTAAAATCACCTGTAACTCCTTGTTTGAAAATTTCAAATAGGTATGTTGGCTCGCATCAGTAGGAAAAGAGGAATTCGAATATTTCTATATTGTGGGATGGAATAATAAATATTTAGGAGTATCATACCAGTAAACTGTTTGGTAATTTTATTTTTGAAGTTCATCGTTGTTTCGATAAATCTAGCTAATTTGCCAATTTAGTCTGGAGCTGGATCAGGTGATAGCTTTGTAGAAAATTAAATTTGCTAATAATTTGCTAATAATTTCGTGTTGATAATAGATCAATTTTTTAATTTTAGTTTTTTGCAGAATGACCTTTATAATTCGCTTAGCAGAATATTCCCTTCTTGTAATTTGAAATTGTAACCACGAGATAATTTTCCAACTAAGAACTTATATTCATAAGAAATCATTTTTTGTTTTGAATCGTATGGACATCCTTCACATTAAAGTTCTACGGTGTATTGATATCGAAACGAATGTCAGTTTTTTCCATCCGTTTTTCATGCAATTGCCTTGAAATTAGGAAAACTGCAAAATGAATGACCCCTTCCCAAAATTTTTGTCAGGTACAAATATTTATTTTGCTAAACCGGTTCTCTTTTCAGGTTCACTAATTGTGTTTCACGCAAGTTTACAGGAAAAACTAAGGATTGTTAGACTGAGAATCATTGCGCATCAGCCCCGTTGATAAAAACTTTCTTAGGAACATGTTTTTGCCAAAGAGAACGGCCTATTTTTAAGTAAGAAAATAACAAAAGATGCTTGCTGCAGCTTTAGCATGTGTAGGAATTTGATGTGGAGGATGCCAGCTTAAACTCCATGCATATTTCGTGAACGCATACAAGGGTATTTAGTGTTTATTTAATCATGCATCATTTATTCCTGCTTTGTAATGATATGCCAATCACGAGATGCCAATAGATGTAAGATATATGACTTATGTGATACCGGGATTTATTTAACGCCGGCATTTAACGCAGCCATTCGATCGGGGCTAAGGGACTTTTTTAGGGATGTTCGGGAATAAAGTAAATTGGTTGAATTGGACAAATTAATCTTGAGTTTAGTTAGGACCGTTCCGTTTGTTTTGTGTTTTCCTGGCATTGATTGGCATCTTTTTACAACGCAATGCATCATACATCATTTATTTACTCCATCGCTTTTACTCAAATGTTATATTTAAGAATAGTTAGTCGCAGATGCTTTTTTCAGCTCATGAAATGTATGGATTTGAAATATGAATGCTCCATCAAAATTTCTGTTAGATAATGAAATGAAAAGTTGTCGTCGTTTTGTACCTGTGTCCTGTGTACGCTCAATTTTGGCATCATTTTTCAGGATGGAATGTGTAAGTAATGTAATGTACCAATTTAAATTGGCGGGGTGTCAGAAAGCGTTTTTGGTATGATTGGATCTCATTTATGAGCATCGATTTCATAATGAACTCTGGTAAACTCTGGTACACACACGAGAACTACCCCGATATGGGGTGCACTAGCCATGTGCCAAAATGATGTCACGATAGATAGCCGCACTTTGTTTTCAGTAATTGCGGAGGAGCTTTCAGGAAACTGCCCTTTTGCTTTAGCCTCGTTCTTGCTTGTATTGCGTCGACGAAGGAAAACATGGCCGGTGTTGGCCTAATAGAAAGCAACAGAAAAAGAGAAACATAACCGAGAATCATCATGGGAGGTGGTAAAAAGCAGAGCCAGAGAACGAAAGGAAATGTCAAGGTATTATTTCTTTAGAATCTGAATGCTAGCTGACTGTGCATTCTCCGGGGAGAATGAAGGGGTTTACGAGAACTACGAGAAGGAAAGGAAATTTTCTTGAGACTTGTATGACATTTTTTTGATGAAAAACTGTAATGTAAGTTTATTTTTGGATTCAATAAATTCTATACTACTGTGTGTGATGGTCATATATAAGCCTAAATCATAGCCTAGGCTAGGCCTTAAATAATGTTAACAAACCTTTGCTGTCGTTGCTTAAAATGTCTTCTAATGTCAATGAGCAGTCAACTTTAAAGAAATATTATAGAAGTATGTTAAGGAGGGGGAGGTGGAGTCAAGAAGGTATCTACCAAATGCCACTAACTGGTCATAGCTAGATTTTTGAATGGCTCCTTGGGGCATTTGAAACATTGGGTTTTTTGTGACGCTTTGTACAATTTTTGAAAACTTTCCAAGCTTCGAAAAGGCTGTATTTGAAAAACCCTTCTCAGCCCTAGATTGTAGCATTGCTTTTGAAGGTGCTTCAAATTTATGATTTTAGCCATCGAGTAGTAGCAGGGCTGCCGAGATGTTGGTCCAAGATGGAAGAACAGGATTCATTGGCTTTGGAGGTTTATCTGAAACGATGGGAAATGCTTTTGGATATGTGCCAAAAATTGCTGGTGCAGAGGACGAAGGAGAGCAGCATGATATTGATTCAGAGTTGAGGATGTTGATGAGAAAGATGGGCAAAAAAGATACAACAACAAAACTGAAGGTACATGGAATATTCTTGCTCTGTGGTATAGTAGTCAACTTCAAAGGCAAACTGGCATGCTGTGATTGCTAGTTTTGATGTTGAAATTGCATCATGCTTTGTTTCAAGAATAAAGGGAGTCAGGTTGTTATCACCTTTTCGTGAATTTCAGTCTACCATGAAATTATTGAAATCTGCCTATTTCTATTCTTTTATATTGGCTTATCCAATCAGTGCTGTGACACTGTGCCTTTAAGATGGTGATTTCATTAGACATTATAAAATTTACAAAAATTAGAAATCATTTTGCATTCACACTAGAATGAATTATAATCTCTTCATCAAAATTTTAAAAGTACTGCCAGAGACAGAATAATTGGATATCATACACAGCCCCTTGGTAGATATTTTGTCTTTGAAGGTTAGAAAATGTATTCTGCCAATTAGTTGTCACTAGTAGTTTCGTGTAGATTACCAAAAATATCCTTTTTCCCACATGCTTCTATCACTACTTATTTTGAGGATTCCAAATACCTTTTAGTAGCACAGTTAAATCCATGCTCTGGCCATTTGCATTGACAACAAAATGCAAATAGTTGCTTGCTATTTTATTTTTAAGAATTTCTCCATAGGCTGTTCAAGAATTTTCACAACTTTGTTCAACAAAAGAAGCTGATGATGTTTCCAAAATATTGTCATTCTGGCCAAGAATTTACAACAAATTATCTGAGGTATTGCTTTAGCTTTTGAAGGCAGATAGCGTTGGAAAAGAATTTAAAAGTCTGTTTTGTGTTTAATTAAGGCAGGGGGACTTTACATAGTTGGATCAATTGGAATCATTAACTTATAAACTGTACATTACTTTTGCCATTCAGTCCCACATTTCAGTCTCTAAAAATGCTTTTTCCCGTTGTCTTGCGGACAGCACAGTACACATCAGCAGCAAGCTGCCTCTGCCAAAAACTTACCTGCTCATTGAAGGCCTTGTGCATATTAAGATGGTTTTCCTGCCTAAGAATTCTTGAGACTTCTCAAGAATATTTCTAATTTCTTAAGAACTCTTGTTTGATAAAAATTAAAGTGTTTTCATATTGCTCAAGCATTCTTATCATATACCCCTTTCACACTGACAAAGTTAAACCAGTTTTGTCTAAACCAGGCTAGATTTCAACCAATCAAATGGCTTCAGTTTATTGGATTGACCAATAAGAGTGGAATATTTTATAACCTGGTTTAGTTTAAGCCGGTTTAACTTGTCAGTGTAAATGTGGCAATAGTGCAAAGACTTCTTGAAAATCCTTAAGAATTATTAAAATTTTTAGGCCTGTAGTGCATCTACTATCCCCTCACAAACATAACAGAGGGGAAAAAGGTCTTAAGGTCGAGAGATGGCAAAGCTACAACACTGATGCATTGATCTATCAATTGTTTTGCCAAATGTTTCAACCTTCTTCCCACAGGACTTTGATCACAGAGTGAGAGAAGCCACACAGCTTGCACATTTAGAAATTGTCAAAAAAGTTGGCCGCAAACTTGCTCCACAACTAAAGATGATGATTGCAAGCTGGCTGAAGTCACAGTTTGATCAATTTGCTCCTGCTGCTTCTGTTGCTATGAAGGCATTTGATATTGCATTTCCTGGACAGAAGAAAACTGATGCATTGTCATTTTGCAAGAAGGATTTATTGATGGTATGAAGAACCTCTATTTGATTGTATTTTACTTTTTCAGAGATTTTGTTGGATAAATCACAGGTCATACTTAATGAAGAGTTCAAAGATTGCATGCCGAAGAAATAACATCAGAGATATGTTTGGCTATCATTCAGTTTCATTGTTGCAAAAATGTGATATCTGGGCAAGGGTTTGCGCAAAGGTTATAAGATTGCATTTGCAAAGAGCGAAAAAATCTAAAAATAGCCTTTCAAAATCGATGTCCTACATGTGCTGTGAACAGTTGGCAGCCAAAGAAAAAATGTTGTGTCTGAATGTTTTCTTTGTTCTATTTATAGAGAAGCCTATATACCATTGCACACTCCCTTTAAGGTAACTCTGCTTTCCGCTCTAGTGCACCGCGAGATGCCGTTTCGCAAAACCACTCTCCTCAGAAAACAGTTAATTTCTCCCATATTATTCGGTCTATCGAAAAGCGGTAAAAAGGATGTTGTTCTGTATAATCTGGGCAATCGAAAGATGTATAAATCGCAATGTTTCCGTCAACCCTGGCTTCGCAAATCCTTGCTCAAATCTTTTTGCTGATTTCAGAAATGTGGGTTTACCTCCAAAACTACTCGAAAAAGTTTCGATTTTTTTTCGCTCCATCATTAGCTAAGTAGTTGATCTACAACTTTGCCAAGTCTGATTGAAAAAGCTAGGCTAGATTTCCTGCAATCGAATTTTACATTTCTGTTTACTTTTCGACATCGAAGGGGAAAAGCGTTGGTCAACAGTTTAGCCCATGCAGAACGATTTGAACGCCTGCAGAATGTTTTTGCAAAAAAATTAGTTCTTGATCTAAGATCTATGCTCATTGTGGACTCTAAAAGAAATTGATAATCTGTGAATGCTTACGAAAGTCTCGAAAGAAACCCAAAGCATGGTTTCGTGAAGTTGCTGGTAAAAATCAGTAATTTTTAATCAATAGATGCAAATGATACTTTTACAAGCGCACTAAGGATGTCTTTTGAGACATGCGTATGGTATTCCCAAAAGATGACGTTCATTTGTTTGCCAATGGAAAAACTTCTGAAAGTTATTTCAAGCCTGAGCTTTTGCAAGCGTGCTTCATAGCATGGTAATCTGTTGACCAAGGTTTCTCCATTTCGCTGTCGAAAAGTAAACAGAAATACGAAATTCGATTGCAGGAAATCTAGCCTAGCTTTTTCAATCAGACTTGGCAAAGTTGTAGATCAACAACCTAGCTAAAGATGGAACGAAAAAAAATCGAACATTTTTCGAGTAGTTTTGGAGATAAATCCACTTTTCTGAAATTAGCAAAAAGATTTGAACTAGGATTTGCGAAATCAGGGTTGACGGAAACATTGCGATTTATACATCTTTCGATTGCCCAGATTATACAGAACAACATCCTTTTTACCGCTTTTCGATAGGCCGAATAATATTGGAGAAATTAACTGTTTTCTGAGGAGAGTGGTTTTGCGAAACGGCATTTCGCTGTGCACTAGAGCGGAAAGCAGAGTTACCTTAAGTACATTGACATGACAAGAATTCTTTACATTGTACAGTATGTAAGAATTCTTGAGCCATATGAAAGACTGTAGATTTTTCCAAGCATGAATTCTTCATCAGGAAACCATATTACCATGCCCAAGGCTCGTCAAAAGAATAAGCATGAGAGTTTTCAGGGATGCTCAGTGGTTGCATGCTTGACTGCTAATCTAGGGGTTGGTAGTTTTAAGTACCCACCCTGTCAAACCTACCACATAGAATGAGGAGAGTAAATAACTCACTATAATTCCAAGCTAAAGGCTGATTTCCACTCAGTGGAATTTTCCGAGCGGGCAGAATTTCCTTTGTCTGCGTGAGAAAATGTCACCCTGAAATTGAATAGAAAGTTGTGGCTGAGTGACCTTTTATTGTCTAAAATTCCGCCCGCTCGGAAAATTCGACTGACTGGAAATTTGCCTTAATGGAATCATGAGTTGTGTTGTCACAACAAGAGGAAGGACAAAGACACTGCTTCAATCAGGTAAACCATTTAGTGTACTGAAGCTGCCTTTGGAAGCTAGGTATCAATATAAAAAAGAGATTTTTCGATTTTCATGTTTTCTCATTTCTTTTTCCTAGAACATACAAGATCTCCTAATAAAACAAACAAAAGACACAATCAGTGATCCAAGGTATGTATATATCAAAGGGCATTTAGCAACACATCATTCAAACAGCGAGGTAATAGGCTATATTAAAAAGCATTGAAAACGCACCCTGAAAAATCTAGGAGCTCGATCGATTTTTTCTTTATCTAAATAGCCACGTGGGTAGACATAGTTATTGTTCCCTGTGGTCTTGTCCTCGTAGTAGAGTAGAGTAGCTTGTAAGTATAGTAATTAAGTAAATATGTATTGTAAATTTTAGCAGAATGTATAGAAAGAAAAAGAATGAATGCCTAAATTGATAACTTCTTTAATACAGTGAGTGTGCACAGGGGTGGCAACAGCCCTGAAAATATGGGGTGGACAAGGGATAGAATTCATTGCCAAAAGGTGTACATAACGTTTTTTCATCGTTTTTGCTTAAGAATAGACATAATCAGAGAAAAGTGGGGTGGACCACCCCAGTCCATCCCCTGGCTCCTCCTTCAAGTGTGCATATATATTTCACTGCAAAGATTCAATTTTATTTGCCCTGTTCTTGTCATTTCTCACTGTCTTTTTGCTGTATGATATATTAACAATGTTCTGGGATTAACTACTTTTCAAGCTGCTCTAATTGTCAAGCGCCTGCAGTTTGCTTCCTCGCAAAGCCTGTTACTAAACCATTTTTCTTTGCCCCCAGAAATGTTCCTGAAGAAGAAAGGGAAGCGAAATACAATAGACTTATTTCATCAACTTTATTTGCATTGGGATATCTTATGGAAATGCTCCCAAAAGATGACATGGAAAGTTTAGCTGATCTTTTTCATGAGGTATTCAAGGAAAAGAAGTTTTGGAAATTTGCAAGACATGGCTCCAACATGGCAAGTTATAATAAACTTTTGCATGTGAATATCGATGGATCATGGCAATAAGATGTTTTAGCAATGATCATTTGTTTCAGTTACTTCTTTCTGTCATTTGTGCATTCACACTACTTTTGACTTCTTCTCCGTTTAGAAAAGAACATACTCAGGTGGTGGCACACCTGTATTGGCAATTCCAACAATTTTTCTTACCTCAAATTTTTCTCAGAAACGTCAGGGTAACGATTTCTCGCTTTCAAACATAGCACTTGAATACCTTTGTCAAATTTCACCTCATATGAAACTGCAAATATTTGTAGCACTTTCCGAAATGTTTCCTACTTTCTTTTGAACTTAACATTTCAAATGTGTTTGCTACAGACAGTATGGAGAGTTGTGCATTTTTGGTCCCAGATTTTAGCCTGAAAATTAATAGAAATAGGAAATTATGTTGCAGCTTTGATAAAGATCATTTGGTAAGGTCAATCTAGCTCAGAAATGATGGCTCACACATCAGTTTTCGAAATTCATCATTTGTTACACGTTTTTCTCAATTTATTTTTCAGATCAGAAATGCATTCTTCAGTGTTGTATCATCCGCTTGTAAGTTTAACGCTACTGTACTGGGAGATCACGCTGCTGTTGTCTGCCCGACTGTGCTAAGTTGTCTGGATGAGTCTGACCCGACTGTTGTAGCATCACTTTGGGAATGCGTTTTACATATCGTGAACACGTTTGAGGTAGGTTTGTGTCATCAAAAAATTCTGCACATTTACGGAGGCTACTTGTTATCTTTTAAACAAGTTGAAATCCAAGCACTGTAAAATTTGCAAATAAGGTTAAATAATGGCACTGTTCGCAAATGGTTGTGTTATTTCGTGTTTTCTCATACAAGCTTTTCTCAGAAAACAAACAAATGGCATTTATTCCTTTTACAACACGTTNATTTACGGAGGCTACTTGTTATCTTTTAAACAAGTTGAAATCCAAGCACTGTAAAATTTGCAAATAAGGTTAAATAATGGCACTGTTCGCAAATGGTTGTGTTATTTCGTGTTTTCTCATACAAGCTTTTCTCAGAAAACAAACAAATGGCATTTATTCCTTTTACAACACGTTTCGATAGTAACTTTTCCGTAGTAGTGTTGGAATCATTTTAGAAGTATGCTTAATAATTACAGGTTTCATTTGCCGTGTTTTAACATGTTTTGAATGTCAAGTTATTTTGAGTGGCAGAAAATGTTACAACCCTTCTTAATGGGTTATAACGGTTGAAAATTTTCATGTCCTTGGACCAGTGTGGATTCCCTTTTACAGCTTATCTTTCTTGCAGCAGAGATCCCGCTCGCATTTTCATATGAGTGAACTTCTTTTTTATATACACAATCTAAAAATGTACAATTTAACAAAAACATAGTTACGAAGACGATACCATTGGGAGCATGATATCATCATCATCATCATCATCATCATCATCATCATCATCATTTATTTATTTACAAAGTAGGCTGAAACAAAACAATAGCTAAAATTACAGCTAATTAAGGCCTACTTATTTACAAAATTTACAAGTTTAATCTAAAAATGATATGTATGTACATATATGTATAATTACAAGAACTTCAATAACTATCCTGTTATGAACCCAACTTGTTGTACATACAGGCATGGCCACCCTAAATGATCTTTAAAAATAACAATACAGGTACTAAAAGCTATACCAAAGCTTCTGTTGGTCTCTCCGTAGGGAGAACTAGCTTATCGCAGAGGTCTAGATGACACTGCTGCTTGGATCGAAATTAAAAGTTGACAGATTTTGGTATAGTCTTTTAGTAACATAGATACATTTACTACACATTTATTGTGTCATAAGAAGATTAAAGATTAATAGAGAAGGATAAAACAGAAGATTAATTTACCAAGGTTTATAATTGCTGGTGCTACTAGAAACGCTCTGATGTATGAATGAATTTGCACCAGGGTTTGATTTGGTAGGTTTAATGAACTTTGAGCGGTTATAAACTTTCTTCTTTTAGGACTGTTGGGATCATATCAACGCAAGAAAAGCTGTTCTGCCAAAACTTTGGTCAATATTGAGGAAAGGTGGACATGGGAATGCTGCAGTGATTTTTCCAAATATCCTGCCATTCTTTAGCAAGATCCCTGCATCGGTAAGTTGACATTTAAATACAGTAAATGCCCGCATATAAGAGCCTACTTTTTTGACAGCCAGGCTGAAATAGGTTCTTATCTTACAGGTACAAAGACTAATTTTAAAGGAAATAGACATAGCTATACCGACAAGCTGCTATTAATAGGCTCAAAAAACGCCCACAAACCCATAGTTACCTTCGCCACACAATGAAACCGCAGGCGTCAAAGTTGTTGAATACAATAGAATATATTTTTAACTTGGCCTGGGCCAGCTTTCAACTATGTCGATTCCCTTTAAGGTATGGAAGATGGTTCTTATTTCGAGAGATACCCTTTAGAACCTTCACGAAAGATGATTATCCCTGTTGTTTGTTTTGGCAAAGATATTATGTACCTAATAACCAATGCTAAGCTTACAAACAGAATGGGAGGAGATTTAAACTTTAACAGCCAACTGGGACACAAATGAATTTGATAACGAGAATCCAAAATCAATTGTGCTACCCCTGCAATAAGAACGTATTTTTCATCAAATTGAAACTTGTTCTTACTTACAAGATGCATAAGTTGGGGAAAACAGCCTCTAGGTTCTTATTTTTGTAGGTTCTTCGAAAAATGTAGCAAATTTGACTTCATTTCTACCTTGAATATTTCTTTCTCAGGTTATCGGCGAAGATCTTGGATTCGCAAAAGAATT
This sequence comes from Aurelia aurita complex sp. Pacific, assembly GCA_004194395.1. Lineage (NCBI taxonomy): Eukaryota > Metazoa > Cnidaria > Scyphozoa > Semaeostomeae > Ulmaridae > Aurelia > Aurelia aurita complex sp. Pacific. The sequence goes on along the minus strand of REGL01000007.1, from coordinate 436,818 downwards.
TTTCCAATCATTTCGAGTTGGTTTATCAACGGACAAAGCTATGGGTAGTCATTCTGAGAGCGTTGCCATTATTGATGCATATATGGAATGTCTACGCTTTGAGCTATTCAACCGCCAAAGTAGGGAAGAAGAGAATCAGGAAACCATAATAGACGAGGATGGGGTGCCGGGAGTTTCTGAATATCTTATCAATGAAGAGGTACGTCATTGCTTCGTAAATAATGATCTTCGGAGAGCTTATTCAATCTGAAGATCAAGGGCATACTGTTTTCTCACGCACTTAGATGATGAGCATTGTTTTCTGTGACGTATTATCAGCGGAACTTCAGTAACTCCTTGTGAGGTCTTCCGCTCTAGGGGCTTGATTTCTGGCTTGATTTACATGCGAAATTTAGACAAAAAGCTTTCAAGGTGATTAATCTAAATCGATTAAAAAGCTCAAAGTAGAAGGCTTTTCAGTTTTGCTTTGTAATGACTTGAAAATCATCGTAGAAGCTTTTATGTATCTCAACATTTGATTTTTGCATTCCAGTCGTTTTTGACGCAGTTACTATGGAATAATATAGCACAGTTTTGTCCTGTAGGTATTCCCTTTCTGATAAAGGGCCTTTACCTCTGCCCGCCCAGCATGCTCAAATCTTTAAAATCTTTAAAAAGACAATGACATTTCGCTTTGATATTTGATGACGTTGTGCTTTGAATTGAATGGCTTGAAAGGAACTTATGGTACTTTGCTGCAAATCTGCCGTGGAAATTTTTCGATATCTTGATTTTTTTCAAAATAGCGGCAACTTAGTTATTTTTGAAAAATTGCAAAGAAGATTTGAAGAAACTTAAATCATCGTAAATCCTAAACCAACAGGGGAAAAATGATATAACCTTCACGTAAACCATAGTTTATGAAGGTCTGCAATATGGTGGCAAGCAGAAATCTGTAGCTTTTCTGGTTTAGGACTTAGAAATTTAATTACATCACAGCCTCAAATATAATAAATGCTGTCATTTTGAATTAATCAAGATATCAACAATTTTCCATGGCAGATTTACAGCAAAGTACCCAGACTACCTTAAAGCCATATGATTTAAAGAAAAATATAATAGGATTTTACATCGACCTTTTTAAAGATTTGAGCCAAATGTTTGCTCCCTCTTTTTGCTTCTTGCCTGTTAAGCTTCTTTCACGCGATACTTTACTTCATACCAGTTTTCAACGTGAAATTTTGCACGGAATTTGTAGCGAAACCAAATGCAGACAATTTTTGCTAATTTAGAAACATTTTGCTTCATTGAGAAATAGTCCATGAAAACTTCAGAACAATTTTCCCCTTGTGTCAATGACTAAGTGTTTATCTGCATGCTTTAAAGGTTTTGCAGTGGCACATATATTATCTTTGGATTTTTCGTCTTTAGCTAAAGCATTTCATTGATGCAACTCTTGAAGACAAGAGGTATCACTGGAGAAAGACATTTTTGAAAGATTTAAAGGAGTTTGTTAGATTTCTTGAAAAGCAAGCTCATTCAAAATCGGAGAATAATGAAAAACCAACCTTTGAGACTCTAATTCTTGACAGAATTCACAAAATCCTTGAAAAAGCAACATTAGATTTATTGAACCACGACGAAAGTTGCTGTGAATTAGCAATGAAGAGACGATTTTCGAACCTTGAAGATTTGTTAAAAACAGTTGTGCTGGACGTCGAGATGCCAGTTGGAAAGAATAAAAAGCAAGTACTGTTTGCAGAGAAGCTTCCCCAAAGCTCTGATGCAGACTATAGCGAGGAAAGTACGACGAAGGTAGATGGAGACCTTATGAAACAGCCTCGCAATGAAACAAATGTCATTGAAACGAGATGCCAAGAGCTATCAGAATGGACAATACTATTGATGAAAGAAATTTCGTTGAAGTCGTTAGAATTACTAAACAGCAAAAAAGACATTAAATATCTCGAGTTTTTAAGCACGATTATCAGTAATGTCGAGGAGAAATCAACTTTTCAAGAAATATTTAGCCACATGCTAAAGAATGAACCAGAAGGTGTTGGGAAGAAGAACCTCTTCATGTTCGCAAACAAACTGATCGAAAGCGTTGTCCAGCCAGTTATGATGGAAGATTTTACGTCAAAAGCCTCNGAGCTATCAGAATGGACAATACTATTGATGAAAGAAATTTCGTTGAAGTCGTTAGAATTACTAAACAGCAAAAAAGACATTAAATATCTCGAGTTTTTAAGCACGATTATCAGTAATGTCGAGGAGAAATCAACTTTTCAAGAAATATTTAGCCACATGCTAAAGACTGAATCAGAAGGTGTTGGGAAGAAGAACCTCTTCATGTTCGCAAACAAACTGATCGAAAGCGTTGTCCAACCAGTTATGATGGAAGATTTTACGTCAAAAGCCTCATTCTGGGAGTCAATTGACTGTCAAACTGCGGTTGTGGATTTATTGTGTCGAATATTATCTTTTGTGGAGAAAAAGGAACAACTACAGCTGTTGAAGACGATCACAAAGGTAATATTGTCCTTATGATATAGCTTTTGCGAGAGATCCCCTTTCCTTGCCATTAGGCAGGCAAGCAGACTGATCTTCATATCAAATTCTTTGTATAGAGTCAGCTGGTTGTGAGAACAAGGGCAGATTTTGTAAGACAATAGCATGAGTTGCTTTTGATTGACACCGCAGTTCAAAGCGATTAGCGATCGCAGACAAAGGAAATTCTCTCAACCAATAATTCAAAACAAACAAAGCCGCAAAAGTTGCCCTGAAACCCAGGTAGCTTGCTCACTCGTTGTGCATCCCAGAAATTGTTTTTGAGAGAAAACATGATCATAGATCGAAAGAAGAAGAATATATCTACACATCTGCCATGGGCATTTAATCAATTTGGTTCAAAAGCCGATTGGGAGGCGATTCAATTCTCTTATATTTTAGGGTGTAATTGAAACATTTACTGCTCAGCCTCTCAACCAAAGAAGTAAAATGCCCGTGGTAGATGTGTAGATGTATCCTTCTTCTTTCGATATTTGCTCATGTTTGCTCTTAAAAACAATTTCTGGAATGCACAACGAGCGTGCTAGCACATGTGTTTCAGAGAAAATTTTTCAGCTTTGTTTGTTTTGAATTTCTGGTTGAGAGAATTTCCTTTGTCTGCGATCGCTAATCGCTTTGAATTGCGGTGTCAATCAAAACCAACTCGTGCTATTGTCTTGCCAAATCTGTCCTTGTTGGTTGTGAGGTGACATTGCAGTTTAGAAATCGCTTGTAAATGTAACCATATTCTTTTCAGATCGTTCTCATTTTGGCCTAGAGAACAATTTAATCAAGAGAACGCATCATTTTGCAAAATGTTTCTAATTTGTTACGATTCGTCCAGAATTATTTTGCAAATTTTCAATGGTACTCTCTTTGACCTCACAGAAATATACAGTAGAAACCCGCATAAACCTGCATTAACCCGCAGTTCACAATGTATAGTCTGTCTTAAATTAGATGTCACCTGCAGATGCTCGCGAATAACAACAATCGAAGTGATGTGCGAAGGAATTTTGCGTTATCGCAAATCTCAGGTGATATCTAATTTGAGACGGACTTTAGTAATAATGATATTGACTCTTCCTTTTCACATTATGATTTTGAGAGTTTTTAATTTTTTCCAGGTCTTTGCCAAACCATTCATGTTCTGCCTTATGGTCGAAAAGGTTTGTATACAGTTTGTATATTCTCTTTACCGTATTCTTTTTTATTTTGGACTGTCGTTTCACATCTTGCAAAGCAAAGTTGAAGATTGTAAACCGATAATCTCCACAGCCAACATGGGAAGTAAATCAATATTTACCGTAAAAGCTCTATTTAGCCCGCTCTCAGTTAGGCCCCCTCTCTAATAAGCCCCTTCCCTCTGAGCCAAAACTTTAAATAGGCTCCCCCTCTCTATAAAGCCCTCATACTTATATCAAATTCCAGAGGCTACCAAGGATTTTCTATTTATGTAGTTAAGAAAGTTTGCATATTGATTTTGAAATGGTTTGGGATAAAACTGTGTCGAATTTATGTATTTCACTCGTAAAATTGTGTGGTGAATCGGTAAAATATGGGGTAAAAGAACTGAAAAGCTATCATATATATCCTTGTCTTTTGATTTTGTGAATAAGACACCCTCTCTTTTAAGCCCCCTCTGGAGTGCCCGAATTAAATAAGCCTCTCGGTAGTTGAATTTTAATGGCTACCTCTTTACGCCCAGGTACTCAAATTGCTTGACACAGATACATTGAAGCTGTGGTTCATTGAGAGTGATATTTGGTCTCATTTGATAAATTACGTCACCATGGAATGCTCAACCCACAGTGGCTATGAAGAGACCCAAAAGTCAAGTGAAAACATGTTTGCTTGCGTAGAGCTGTGTTTATTTTACGATAAAGGTGAGATATTTGATTGAACGAAACAGGAGTAGGAAGGACGTTTGTTTCGCTGAGATTGCTAGGCTCATGCTAGGCTGAGTTATTGCCCTTCTCCCTAATAACTGCCACACGCTGTTTTCATGCCCGTTGCAGTTTTTGTGGTGTCACTGCTTCAGCTCTATATTTCTTAAAGGGGCTCCGTCGTCAAAATGTAAACAAAACGATGATTTTTGCAGTTTTTTGAAAGGTGATATCACACAGGATTTCCATATTTTTTTCAAAATGAAAGTTGCTGTTTGGACATAAATCATTGTACTTCACTAAGGAACAAACCAAACATTCATATCTTCTACGATTGCTCGGATATAAGTGGATTTTCAACGGTTACTTTTAGTGGCCTGGGTGAAGCCACCAAACAAACTTCAGAAGACAATGGATGAACAATGGATAATTGGTGACACGTGTGAGTTTACGGATTTGTTTACTGTTTGACGACGGAGCCCCTTTAATGTCTTGTTTCGATAATCAGTTGAAAAAAATACACATTTTATAGGATGCCTCTATAAATATTTAGGAATAGTAACTTCAATTGATCCGTTGTTTGCACGGTTGCATTAGATAGGCTGCAACTTAGGCCTTGTTTAAACATCGTATTTTTGCCGTGATCGACTTTAATAGATGCTGTTAGAAATGTCTAAATGTCAATTAAATTCGACATGAAAACGATACAATCTTAAACTGTTGGCCACGACTGTATTTTCTCCAATTTCAAAGGTATAATGGTATTGCTCATCTATTAGACAACGTTATTAACTCTTTCACAAAGGTAGAATAATTTGAATACAACGTCACAAATGTATAAAACGGGGCGATTGAAGGTACAGCGCCTCCACAGCAGCAGCACAAACGGGGCACAACTCTTTTGGACACCTTGTAGAAAATGAAGCCTTTCTTTCTAACGATATTACCAATCGATAAGAAATCAAATTTTCTTCCATAGGACTGCTCTGCCGTGATACATACACGGAGCAACTTTTCATCATTTTCAAGAACCACTTGGTATCACAAGAGTCTCATGAGAATACGATTACGTCCGAGAAGATTTTAACAATGGTCACCAAATTCTACAAAAATGCCTCGGAGAATATGCCTGCATCAGCAATAGATCTTCTACTGGCAATATTTCACTACAATTTTAAAATGCAAGGGAGTGATGCCGTTTGCCCCGCAGAGGTGGCTTTGGAATATGGTATACAATCGATGCAAAGTTCGCCTTATGGAAAGCGTGACGAAAGGCTGCGTGATTTTCTTCAGAAAGTGGCTTGTTGGATACAGAAATCATGTGAGAATATCAGCGATGCGAACAAGTATGTGCTCTGTCTATCTAGTCACAATCTATTGAACCCGTACAGGCCATTCCACGGCCGAATTTTGTAAATCAGGTTGTCTACAAGCGCAGCTATCACGCTGATGTGAAACCGTTGTCTATTCTTTATAGGAGGCAAAGGAAGTAAAATAATTCAAAACATGTCCTTAGATATTTCCCCTCTTCTTTATAGATTACAAGATCTCGCTATCTGTGCTGGTAAGCTCATTCAGTATCTCAACACAGACGCGTCCAAAGGCGCTGAAAACCAACACAAAGATGACTTCATATTGCAACTTCTTTCTGCTGCGAAAAGGCGTGATGATGTGGCAGTCATTGCGCAAAGGACTTGCGTCCCAAATGCAGTTTTATGCGGTGCTTTGAACATCTCTAATCTGAGCACAGGGAACATGGAGTCAGAGGTTGATATTAGGAGAATTTTGAACGGTGCAAATTTCACTGTGATGCTGTTATCTAGCTTGAGGGATGAGATTATCAGTCAGGATATCAGCCATAATGCTATCTTGGATTCTGTGAAAATACTTTGCGCCTGCAGTTCTGAGTCAAATGACTACCAAAGTTCTGACGAGGTAAATTATGAAACTTTTTTTATGATGGCATTGAAGAATTAAACCGTCATGAAACATTCTCCGTATCTTTCGATGGTTTAACTTTCTAGAGCAATTTTCAAATTTGTTACCTTGAGCAGACTTTTCAATGCTTTTTAACTTGACTTTTTGCTTTGTTTGATATCTTTTGTTTGTACCGGGTGAGTCAATAAAAAGAGTCTCCGTTTGAAAGGCCATGGCTGCCTGGATATCAAGACGATGATATCGGCAATTATAGTTTAATGGTAGACATGTTCACATCCATTTTAAGATTTGCCTGACTGAAATCGTTCACTCCGTTCTCAAATTATGAGGGATTTTCTCGAGAAAGCCTCTTCAAGAAAGCTTCAAAGCGTGCCCAGAATCATGAACAAATTTCCCTGACATTTCTGCCTCACGGGCCTTGCAGCAATGATTTCTGGAAGCTTTCTCACGTGCTATCTTCTTGGGAGGACGAACAAGTCTTCCCTCTGCTATCAATAACCTATTCAAGGGGATTCCAATCTCCCAACAGGACAAAATACATGAATGCATGTGAATGTCATCATTTTAGGAAGGAAAACCTGGGAAAATTTTCTAATTGTTTTCACTCGTTTTTGCATGTTTTTGGATGGGGCTTTCTACAGAAAAGCTCTTATATCCCTGGAAAGGAATGGCCGATTAAAGCCGGATAAATTACTGAACCTAACTGAACATTTTGGCAATAAAACAAGACAGTTTTCAATATTATTGGTTTGATATTCAGGGAGTAGTGGCCTTTCAAACGGGAATTCTTTTTTTTACTCACCCGGTACGTTGGCATACGAGGTAGACTCAGATAAGTTCGTATTAAAGTTTAACACTCATATCCTCCTCCATTTTTGTTTTGTGAAGGAATCCAAGAATATTGCTACTTCAGTTGAAATGTTGGTACCTGGAATCAAAAAGCTATTGGGAAGTGAATCATTTCCTTCTGAGAAACTTTTGAATGTTGCTCTTGATAGGTTGGTATTAAGACATTGATATTGTCTGAAGTTGACTAAATTTTTACCCGCTTTCTGAATTTTATTTCAAAATCTATAGCGAAATGCCAACATTGTCGTATAAAACTTTATAATTTTGTTTATAAGCAATATTTTTGCCGTCGGACATCCAGTAAAACATTGGTTTGTAAGTGAAATTCATTCTGTTATGTTTGCAAAGATTACTTTGTTGCTATAATGTTGCGAAGAAACGTTATACCACGCAGACACTTTGGCCTGAAAAGTTTCCTTTATTTACCAAACTCCTGAAGAAACTGTATTGGTCATTATTTTGTTAATTTGTTCATTTCTCAGACTGAGAAGAATTTAGCTTTGACAGGGATATGCAATACAACTAAGGCCCAGTTTAAACATTGCTTTTTTGTCATGTCGAATCCAATAGATGTTGCCAAAATCTTCAAAGTGTCAATTAAATTCGACATAAAAACGATGTTTAAATCACCTGCCGCTTTAAATTGTTAAATCGGCAGGAGTTCACCAGCTCTGTCGTTTTATACGGCAGAAACGCGACTTGATTTAAACATCGTTTAATTAATCAATTCTAGGCCATGGTCTGCGGTTTCTACGTATGATCAGCCACTGCGCTTATGCATTTTGAAGAATGGCCATTTTAACCATTTTAATTCAAATTCGACACGGCAAAAAACAATGTTTAAATCAGATTCTTAGACATGACACGGCAAGAAAACGATGTCTAAGGCATCTAAGTGATTTCTTTCTTCTTTTAGAGCAATTGAGAATGGCGGACTTGACGTTCTATCCTTTGATAAACTATACTCTTTGCTGTCGCCTTCCATTCTGTCAGAACTTTACATCAATGATCTGCTGGGGTGTGCAATGTCACGTGACTTCAGTGATCGAAATTCAGTGGATGCTTTGAAGATGATTCTGTCACATCTGGAGGATCTGTCAATCATAAGAGCTATGGTTGAGCAATTTGTTGATAAGCTTGGAGATATTTCTGGTGAAAATGTACAAGGTAATGTTATCTCCTTTCATTTACTTTGGTGCCAATAGGCTTTGGACCTTGGTGGGTCTCCTGTTGTTGTAGTTGTTTTCCCTTCGTGTTTTCTTTTGCTCGGTTTTCCTTGTATCCCTGTGTCCTTTACATTTGAGTGATAGCGAAAGGAAAATTGACTCCTATTTCTCCTACTCTTGCCTGACGCAACAAAAACAACATTCATGGACATAGGGACACCGGGAATAGTAAAACTGCCATAGGAACAACTAATACGTTTCTTATCGCCCATGAAGCACTCTCAGGTCTTTTAATGGTTTGTTTACCTTTCGTCCTAGAATTCGACTCAACCCTCGACCTCTGCACAACTGCCTTGATGCGATGGCAAAGCATGCTTCAAAATGGTAAAGAGAAGTCACATGATTTTGCTGATGTGATTCAATCAGCAGTGACGCATTTGATCTACTGGAGAGATANTACATCAATGATCTGCTGGGGTGTGCAATGTCACGTGACTCCAGTGATCGAAATTCAGTGGATGCTTTGAAGATGATTCTGTCACATTTGGATGATCTGTCAATCATAAGAGCTATGGTTGAGCAATTCGTTGATAAGCTTGGAGATGTTTCTGGTGAAAATGTACAAGGTACTGTATCTCCTTTCATTTACTTTGGTGCCAATAGGCTTTGGACCTTGGTGGGTCTCCTGTTGTTGTAGTTGTTTTCCCTTCGTGTTTTCTTTTGCTCGGTTTTCCTTGTATCCCTGTGTCCTTTACATTTGAGTGATAGCGAAAGGAAAATTGACTCCTACTTCTCCTACTCTTGCCTGACGCAACAAAAACAACATTCATGGACATAGGGACACCGGGAATAGTAAAACTGCCATAGGAACAACTAATACGTTTCTTATCGCCCATGAAAACACTGTCAGGTCTTTTAATGGTTGATCTTTCGTCCTAGAATTCGACTCAACCCTCGACCTCTGCACAACTGCCTTGACACGATGGCAAAGCATGCTTCAAAATGGCAAAGAGAGGTCACATGATTTTGCTGATGTGATTAAAACAACAATGATGCACTTGATCTACTGGAGAGATAATTCCCAGGATGCATTGCTTTTCTCTGCTGACCTATCAGAAGCTGGAGATTCCCTGATGGCTTTGAACGTTAATGTAATGAGGCTTCTTAGTTTTGTTGTGCCGGCTGGCGCTGGTTACCTAAATGGTGTTCACTGGGATTTTATTCTTTGCAGTTTAGCATCCTGGATACAGGTAGGTTGTATATGCTTTGTTTTTCCGCCATTACTGTTTTCAAAGGCGATACCGTTCCGGTTGGAGCATGGGTAGTTAAACACTGCTGGTGCGCTTCTATGGAGGAGCGCTGCAACTTATATGTACCTGCGGAGGAATAATTTCTATAGTTCTGCGGAGGAGATAGTTTCTCTCAATCTCTTACGCTAGCTCCTCCGTAGGAGTAAGTCATGTTTTCCTCCGTAAGAACAAAGCTGTGGGAATCAAGCACAACTGCAGCGTCTAACTACCCATTGGAGTATGTACCGGTTGAGTCAAAAAAGTTTACACGTTTGGCGGACTGTGGGATAAAAAGTATGTGGCTGTTATTCAAAACTAAAATGTTAATCCATCAGACAAAGGTCAACGTAGATGAGAATTTTTTTGTGGTAAATTCACTCATCTTTAAGACCCAAAAATTAGAAAAATCCCTGCAAGATGTTTGTATGGAAATTGAAAATTCCACCTTCCATGCTGGTCCATGATTTACGTTCTATTGAAATCAAAATTCTAATTCTGAAACGACTATTGAATTGAATCTAAGTTTCAATGCCAAATAAATCATGATCCAGAAGGAATGTGGAATTCTCGATTCCCATACGAACCCCTTACAGGCATTTTTCTAATTTCTGGGTCTTAAAGATGAGTGATTTTACCAAACAAAATTTTCACATCTAAGTAAGCCTTTGAGTGATAGATCAACATTTTAGATTGAATATCGGCAGCGTACATTTTATTCCACTGCCCGTCAAACGTGTTAACTTTTTTGACTCACCTGGCAGTATTCTTCTTGTAAGAGTAGTGAGCAAATATCCTGAAACATGACATTGGATCTCCGGATTTGATACAAGGAGAGATACTAGAATTCTTTTAGGATAGTTTTTTATCACAAAACTTGCCAGTTTTTGAACGACCAGTGAAGTAGGGCTTTGAACTGGAAGCACTAATTAATTGCTAGCACTAATTAAACTGCTAGGCTTGCTAACGAGTATGTGCTCGAAACGTTGTGTTTCAAACATCTAAGCTATTTTTGGCACTTAAATCATTTATTCATTATATCACTGACTAATTAATGAACCTTGAAGATTTGGTTTATCAGTTGCCATAAAAGTTTGCATGTCTCTGCCCTAGTAAAGATTAAGAACAGAAATTCTCAATTCTGTTATTGTTATTACTATTATTATTATTATTATTATTATTATTATTATTATTATTATTATTATTATTTTTAATCGAAACGTTCAAGATTTTAACAGTTGTGTTTTTATTCATTTTATTTCTGTTAATTTTTGATGGTGGTTTAGTTCAATTTATTATTATTATTATTATTATTATTATTATTGTTATTATTGTTATAACATTATTTACAGTTTGTTGATATGATAGTTCTAATTTGAACTAATTAAGACCAACTATTTACACAAAAAGAAAAACTAATTACAACCAATAAATAGATATACAGATACATTTCTGTTGAAATTCCCACGGACTCTTTATCTACATATTTTGCATGAACAATTATCACCCTTCCACTCTTTAATTGATCTCTTGAAACTGGCACTAATGTTTTATTTGGTTGTAGACATGTGAGGAAAATGTTGGCAATTTGACAGCAGACAGCCATGCGATGGTGTTTGCTTTTTGGGCATTCAATCTTTGCAGATCTGTTAGTGAAGCTTTTGAGCAGTCAATAGGTGAGTATTTTTATTTTTAGCAGTCAAGAAAAATAAACCGGAATTATACAAAATGGAGTTATAGCTTATCTAGATTTGGTCATATGCTAAAAGGTTCTGAAAAGCATTCCAACAGACGTAAAAAATATTACAGGTGCACAAAATAGCATAGAAAATATATTAGATACAATACTGTGTGCATGATTACATGCAGAGATCACATTTTAAGAATTACCACCTATTGCATCCTTGATTTGGTACCAAAGAGTTTGAATTTATTGCCTTTGTTCTCAATTCTAGAAAAAGATCATTGCAAAGGCGGACCTAATATTTTGCAGCAGTCTGTTGCATTTGTATGCTATGTAATGTTTAGTTTATGTTTTAAAATACATTTACTCATGTTTCTTTGTTTGCCAGGTGATTCTTAAAGAGATCTGATAACTTTGTTGCATGTTTCATCTCATGTTCCCTGAAGTTTTGTCATCTAAATTCGTATTACTGTATTTCAAAACTTGGTTATTCTGATACTTTTCACGTGTTAAAGTCAAAGTTTTTTCCTATCCTAGGAGAAATTGACTTCTCTACGAGTACCATCACTCCATCCCTAAAAGTTAGAGCACCTTGGTTGATAAACGAAGAGTGGTATTCAGGAAACTTGCGGAGGATTTCTGATGAAGTAGTATCGGAGTGGCAAGAATTCTTCACACCAGCCATCTATAAGGGTGTCTACATGCTGTATAAGGAGTTTCTGTGTAAGTTTCAATTTTATTTTTCGAATGCATTGATGTATGTCTTCCATGAATGTATTGAATTTTTCAAAAACACCCGAATTACCGAGGAGAACATGATTTTTTATCGTGAGCATAGGAGACTTTATCTTGAAACGGTGCCTGCCTCTCGTGCCTTTGCCCTCTATTTCACTCTGTAGGTTGTGTCAAAAATGTTCAGCTCCTTGATACGACAAGACCAATTCCAGCTGCAAACATTAATCTTTATTCATTTTGTTAGTTTATATATTTTATGTTTGCTGTCATCCTTAGTAATAACTCCTTTTCGCTTGCAGCACAAGTGAGCCAGCTACCTAGGTACCGGAGTATTTTATTTGGCCTGATATATTTACATCTGTGGTTTGAGTAATAGGTCTTAGAAATCTCTTTTATTCAAATTACTAATTGCTGTGAATGGAAAGCCCTTGTGGTGTTGCCTCTTCTTTGAGGATCTGAAGGTCCGTGGAGACTGTGCCCCCTTTTTATCCTTTTTGATTGTTGCAGCTAAAGGAAACAGCTCACATTGTTCGTATGAATCGTTGCTTATCTATTTCATATAAATGATTGGCTTAATAGGTTTGGTTCCTGCATTTACCTTGAAAGCTCTATTAAGCCCCCTCTCTATTAAGCCCCCTCTAATAAGCCCCTCCCCTCTGAGCCAAAATTTTAGATAAGCCCCCTTTCTATTAAGCCCCTCCCCCCACTTATATCAAATTCCAGAGGGTACTAAAGATTTCTATTTATTGAACTAAATAAGTTTGCATGTTAATTTTGATACGGTTTGGTATTAAACTGTGTCGAATTTATGTATTTTACTCGTAAATTGTATATTGAATCCGAAAGATATGGTGTAAGAGAACTAAACAACTATTATATATAACCTTGTCATTTGATTTTGTGAATGAGCCCCCCTTTCTAATAAGCCCCCTCCCTTTTAAGTCCCCTTCGGAGTGTCCGAAATTAGATAAGCCCCCCCCCCGGTGGCTTAATAGAGCTTTTACGGTGATTGATTTGTAATCTTCTTGCAGCCATCTCCACAAACAAGGAAAAGCAAACCTCAATAAATCGACGAACGATTCCATACCTCCTCAACTCAGTATGCAGCTGCCTCATTGGAATACCACCGACAGTTCTATTGGATATGCTACTTGATAAAGAAACAGTAGAAGAGCTACTGCAACAAGGAGCGAGTCAGCAAAGAACGGGACCAGAAGGGAATTTAGATGACGATGAGATTGAGCGATTGAAAAATGTTGTCATCCTGCTTACTGAACAACTCAAATCAGATTGCAGTTGTCTGCAAGTTGTGGCATTTGCACTTCTTTGCAAGTAAGTTTCCTTTTTTCTAACAAGTAACATTTAAACTATCCCATCCACAGCAGGAAAAGACACGCAGTCACCTGGTTCCCACTGCAGATAGGACTTACAAATTAAATCACACAATTTCCAAAAAGAAAGCAAGCAATCAACAAAACAAAAACAAAGAACTAAAATATACGTAGGAAGGAAAAGAGAAAAAGTTTCCTTGCAAATCTTGAGGTTTTCTTGCACAAAAAGACAGTGTAGCATATCTATCGTGAAAGATCAGTGCTTGTAAGCGTTTCTCAAAAATCATTGCACAGAAAGATCCTTATGAAATTAAGAATTTTCGGAAAATACCAAACCTGGTAATAATTGCCTATAATTGTTATGTTAATGTTAAGAGCAATGTTGAACGCGATTTCAAAAGTAATTGTTTTCAAATAAAGCTGAACGTTTAATGAACAGCATTGAGGGAAACATTATAAAAATTGGAATTTTCAGACTTTGGTGCCTGGCATTGTAGTGTACAAATATCAAATTCCTTTATCTAGAAGTTAATTTGTTCAGTTCAAAAGCCGATTGGGAGGCGATTCAATTTTCTTATTTTTTGGGTGTAATGAAAACACTTGCTGCTCAGCTTCTAAGCCAAATAAATAAAATGCCCCGAGGTAAATGTGCAGATATATCCTTCTTCTTTCGATAGATACTCATGTTTACTCTTAAAAACAATTTCTGGAATGCACAATTAGTGCGCTAGCTACCTGGGTTTCAGAGAAATTTTTTTTGCGGCTTTGTTTGTTTTGAATTTCTGGTTGAGAGAATTTCCTTTGTCAGCAATTGCTAATCGCTTTTAATTCAGGTGTCAACAAAATGCAACTCATGCTATTGTGTTATAAAATCTGTCTTTGTTTAGCAGAGTCTATAACATGTTGATAACAGAGTTCATGAAAAATCTAGCTATGTTACTAATTGCTAGATCTCGGGACTCAAGAAAATAATAAACGTAGGAACTCAAGAATAGGATGGAAAAAAATCCTTCGTTTTATCTCGATTTCAAACGTAGAATTTCGTTCTCATCAATTGAGCATGTTTCTAAAACGTTTTGGCGTTCTTGACGTAGTATGGCTCTTCATTGTAGGATTATGGTTGTGTCTCCATCGACACTAACATCAATGACAACGGAATCAGTAGAGGGAGATGAGTGTGATACAATCAGGTAAGAGGCATGGAATCTTTAACTTAAGATTGCACGAATCGCTATTGCATATCTTAAAGGCAATGTATCCATGTAAGTAAAGCTGCGTATACACTCTTGTCAAAATATGCTGACACGATGCTGACGAAGAGCCCCCAAGAGCGCACTGTGATTGGTAGAATTTAACTGATCACATGCAAAACTAGAATTTAAATTTCACAACGAGTCTGCCTGCTGTGAGACTGAAAACGTAACTTTTAAATCAACACATTTTACAATGCAAGATTTTTTATGCTTCCAGAGCATTATGGGCAAATTTCTTGAAAGGAATTGCATGGATTAATAGAACCAATGTTGATACTATATTTAAGACACAACTACGAGGAAATTTATGTTGGAAATGCATCTCTGACGAGTTTTCAGAAAAAAGACAAATTTCATGTTATCATAGATTCACCGATTTCCCTTTCTTAGCTTTCTTTGATTTTTTACTTCAAGAGCTGTTTTTTCAGGTCTCTTCCAGACAAATTAAACGAAGTGCTTGAATCAACTCAAGAGAAGCTTCTGGCATACACACAAGAAGAATCGTACACATTTGGATCGTATATAACGAAACCTCCTTCGAAGGAGCTGTCCGCATCTTTCCTTGGTTACCTGTTGTCTTGGCAAATCACCCTGCGATTGTTTCGTAGTTCCGAGGCTGATCAGAGAGCTGCGTATGCAAATTATTTTCGAAAGCGAAACATGGTTGGATCGCTGTTGAAGATTTTGTTCAGTTTGTTGCCACATGATAAAGGACATCTGATGAGTGCTGATCCGATTTTGATCGAAGGTGGGTAACTTATTAGACTGCTCCAAGTCTACTCCGTGGTCTATCAGCGCTAAAGTAATATATTTACCTCTGCGGAGGCGTACATAAGAGGCGACTGAAGGGCGCTGCGAAGGAGAAGTGAGGCGAAGACTCCTTCGCAGCGCCCTTCAGGCGCCTCTTATGTACGCCTCCGCAGAGGTAAATATATTATTTTAGCACTGATAGACCATGGAGTAGACTTGGAGCAAGTCTAGTAACTTATTGTAACTCCCTTGATAATTCTAACTTAACTCAGTAATTCTTTGGTGGCACATTATTCTCGAAAATTGTTTGATTCTATAAAGTTCCCTTGCCATACAGGAGAAATTTGGGTCNTCGTGGTTCCGAGGCTGATCAGAGAGCGGCGTATGCAAATTATTTTCGAAAGCGGAACATGGTTGGATCGCTGTTGAAGATTTTGTTCAGTTTGCTGCCACACGATAAAGGACATCTGATGAGTGCTGATCCGATTTTGATCGAAGGTGGGTGACTTATTAGACTTGCTCCAAGTCTACTCCGTGGTCTATCAGCGCTAAAGTAATATATTTACCTCTGCGGAGGCGTACATAAGAGGTGACTTAAGGGCGCTGCGAAGGAGAAGCGAGGTGAAAACTCTGGCGAAAACTCCTTTGCAGCGCCCTCCAGGTGCCTCTTATGTACGCCTCCGCAGAGGTAAATATATTATTTTAGCACTGATAGACCATGGAGTAGACTTGGAGCAAGTCTAGTAACTTATTGTAACTCCCTTGATAATTCTAACTTAACTCAGTAATTCTTTGGTGGCACATTATTCTCGAAAATTGTTTGATTCTATAAAGTTCCCTTGCCATACAGGAGAAATTTGGGTCAATTTTTGCTTGGTAAGTAAACAGCTTCGTAGCTGATCTGAAACAAATGTTTCCGGTGTCATAGCTCTGGCAAAAATCCCAGTAAATAGAAATCAAACTTTAAGCAAATGAGACTGATGACTATGAATTGATTCTCTAAAGGGGCTCCGTCACCACCCTGTAAACAAATCTGTAAAAACCGCACGTGTCAATTGTTCTCCATTGTTTTCTGCAGTTGGATTCATAGCTTCACCCAAGCCACCAACAAATACTCGTTAAAAATCCATTTATATCGAAGCAATCGTATGAAATATGAATGTTTGGTATTTTCCTCTGTAAAGTACAAAGATTTATCTTCAAAATGATGCTTTCATTTTCAAACGAACAGGTAAACGTCTGTGTGATATTGCCCATCAAGAAACTTCAAAATCACCGTTTCGACCGAAATTTGAAGACGTAGCCCCTTTAACTTAGTTGTTTTAAGGGATGATTTCTCTTTCTTTTCTTGCAGGACTAGGATATTTATCAGAACTCTGAAAGTAATTTTACACTTTTTTGTAGGTGATGCGTTGTCCCTCCGAGAACTTAGGCAGTGTGCTTTCAATGTGTACCTGTCTGCTTTAGAATGTATGCCAGCGGTTATTAGATCATGGTGCAACAATAATTTGGACAAGAGAAGTGCAAGCATTATCGAGAGGTATGAAGTGTAGCTATTTCTTTTCAGTATCTTTCTCAGAACTGTAAAACCCCTGTCAAAAGCTGAACTTAAATCGTTTTCGACCTTTTATAAATCACAAAATTCCATCCTTTCTCACAAGCTGCAAAATAACTTGATAATGAGTACAGGCTCGAAACGTCGTGTTTTTTCACATCTACTTTATTATTGGTACAGAAAGTACTTATTATGTACATTCATGGTACCACACGCAACAAACGTATTTTTGTGCAAAATAACAAACATATTTTTTGCAAAATAACTTTATGCATCAATGGCATTAAACCAAGTGGCATTTACCAAATATAGCAGACCTCCTTCTTTACAGAAAGTCAGGGAATAACAGCTGGAACAAAGTTATTTGAATAATGAGGGCTAGGATCTATCACTATTCTGCCTACCAGCCTAGTCAACAGTCTTACATTATCTAGAAGGTCAATTTTGCTCATCTTCAGAGATAATTTACTCCAAAATTTTTAGGCTCAAATGACAGAAGTAGAAATCTCAATGAGAGAAGACAGATAATACTAGGGAATTATCAAATGCTTCTATAATTCCCATTTCTAATCTAATCACAGTAACATAGGGCTCAAATCTTTAAAAAGGTCGGTGTAAAATTCTATTACAGTTGCCTTTGAATTAAATGGCTTGGAAGGAACTCGGCGTTTTTTGCTGTAAACCTGCCGTGGAAATTTATTGATATCTTGATTACTTTCATTGTTAAATTTAAGGCTATGACGTCATCAAATTTCTAAATCCTAAACCAGAAAAGATACTGATTTCTGCTTTTCATCATATTGTAGGCCTTCATAAACTATGGTTTTCTTGGAAGTTATATGATTTTTACTCCTTTGGTTTAGGATTTACGATGATTTAAATGTTTTCAAAATTTTCCCTCAATTCATTCAAAAATCATTAAATTACCGCCATTTTGAAAAAAATCAAGGTATCAAAGAATTTCCACGGCAAATTTACTGAAAAGTACTATAAGTTTCTTTCAAGCCATTCAATTCAAAGAAAAATGGAATAGAATTTTACACCCAACTTTTTAAAGATTTGAAAGATTTGAGCCCTATGCTAATAACAGTCTTCTTATTACATACATCTGTTTCCTTGATAATTCGCTGATTGAATCATTTATCTATCAGATTCACAACTGGTTATTCATCTCCAATCCTATGCAATCGCGAGATCGAACAAGTATCCAGCTCCTCAAAGACATTCACTAACATGGCAATCAAAACGAGGCCAGCTGCAAGAGAGGTTGTTGCGTTATATACCGTTGAAGAAATATCAATGGAGCTGGTTGTTAAAATGTCACAAAGTCACCCGCTTGGGCCTGTTGTTGTTGAATGTGGGAAAAGAGTTGGGGTGTCAAGTGCACAATGGAGGCAATGGATGCTGCAGTTGACGATGTATCTCACACAACAGGTAACATAAAGCTGGTTTTCCACAAGGCAAAAAATGTTGCACGACACGACAAACGTCGCGCGATAAATTTCGGGAACAGTCTGCCGTGAGAAAGACACGGGGGGGGGGGAGGGGGGTTCTTGGCCAAATTTTGGGTAGGGGCCTGCCGCGAGCATCTTCAAAAGGGTACCGTTGGCTAAACTAATTTTTACGAAAATGGTACCCTTGGCTAGACCAATTTGACCATTTCCTCGACCAATATTGTCAAATTTGTAGCAAATATGATATCATGACCGTTCGCAAGACCAATATTGTCAAAAATGATACCCTTGGCTAGACCGTTGCTGGCCAAAATAGTAAAAAGTATACTCTTGGCTAGACTAGGAGTCCGAAAAAAAGTATACCCTTCGCCGCGGCACATCCCCAGGTACCTTTACTAAGGAAGAATCCTCCTCCCCGTGGAGAAAGAAGGATTGATTTCAAATACATTTCGACAGAATAGTTCATACGGCAAAAAACGAAAAGGAGTTTGCAGGGTCTGCAGAGGTAAAATGGGTAACGTTCTAGATTCTGAACATTTCAATCAACACTCAATAATTCAAGGAGGGTAGTTTTTGCAGGGGTAGCTGGAAAAGATGTGTTCATGAAGATTTTTATCAAATTTGTTCACATTTTTGCCTTCCCCATTTTACCCCTTTCACAAGCTTGCTAATTTTGCGCCATTAGACCCTACTCGACATTCGTTGTGTCGCACTAGATTTGTAGTCTCGTGGAGAGCGGACTTAATACTGCTTTTCATCGGATGGAGAAGTTGTTTTTGACATTTTGAATAATGACTTGAGGTCAAAGTTTCTGGCAATAAATTAGGATAACCCAAGGTAACTTCTTCTTCCTTGTGCGGTCGTGAACACAGCGTAATTTTCGGTATGGACCACCTCTTTTTGAATGACCGTACCTGTGAAAGCTTCTGTTATTAAAATCGATTATCTCATTCTAAAAAGCTATTGCTGAAATGTCTTGGAAGCTGATTTGAAAATGCCTGAAAAGAAATACGAAATGCGTGCTTTGCAAGAAAATAAACCGAACTTTTATATGACGTTCTTCTCGTTTGAGTCTCATTTGTTGCTATTTTACAGAATGGAACAATCGTTGATGGGCTTTCATTATGGAAGAGAAATGTTGACAAGAAATTTGAAGGTGTTGAAGAATGCATGATCTGTTTCTCAGTTGTCCATGGTACAAATTATCAATTACCCACCATAACTTGTAGAGTTTGCAAGAAGAAATATCATTCTGCATGCTTGGTGAGTAAAATATTTATTCTGTGATTTGGTTGATGGTCTTCGAATGTTTTTGAACGTTTTAAAGAGATCAATATTATTCAGTTTCCTTGGACTGGGTTTCCCTTGCTTCCATGCATTTTCCTCGCCGTAGCTCATGGTACCCTGTTCCGGGGGGGGGGGGGGTAATTGACACTTGAATTTGTTCGGGGGTTTCTCCCCTAAATTTTTTTTACCCAGGTCTAGAATTTTTTCCATTGTATTTCTTCTTTTAGCAAAACCTGCTAAAGCTTCAATTCGATCCCGAGTGTTATATCCTAGACTATAATTGTGTTTTTGTTTGTTTGCCATCTTTCGCCTCACTTCTGAGGTCTCATCAGCAACTCAGAATTTTTTCCTCTAGACGATAGCCGACCCTAGCAAAAATCAGTGAAAATTATTCTCCAAACTTAAAGATTTAACTAAGCAACAACCCGCTTTAACAAAATATCCCCTTTTGATATCATTTGACAGCCGGCTCTAGAAAAATTTCCTCCTTTTGATAACAAGTGCTAGATAAAATAGGTGAAAAAGATACCCTGAAAACGGCACATCCTCGTCGGGCAAGTATACTTAGTACCCCCTCCCCGGGTACCCTTTATATTTTTTCTGGAAGTCTTGAAATGCCATTTCTCTTTGCAGTACAAATGGTTCAGCACAAGCAACAAGTCTACTTGTCCTCTCTGCCGAAATTCATTCTAAGCATTGGAATAAGCTGTCTGCTCTGATAGTGCGCACTGTTTGTGCATCAACTATGTCACATTTGTGGGAAAACGTGAAGCAAAATAGAAAAGAGTTGTAGTGGTCTTCTGATGTCTTCAAAGAAATCATGAGCTCTTTTGCAACATAAAAGAAAATAGGATCAAAAGGAATTCAGAACTATAGTAGAGCAAAGAATACGTTTCTTCTTGTGAACGTTTATGGATGTTTTAAACGTTTTAATGTAGAAGTGTCTACGAAAAGCGAAATTTCTGAATCTATCGGTTTTGAAGCAAATTAATTTATATCTTAATGCCAGCAGCAATTTTTTGAAAGAGCAAATTTGAGAAGGAGTGTGTTTTTATTTAAAATAGTTTTATCAAATAGACAAAATCGGCTAAGGTTTGTTTACACCTATTTCAATTGATGTGATAGATAAAACATCTTTTGATTTCTCTAGCATATTTCGTGACATGCAGAGTTGTGCCATGAGTGGTAAAACAAACCATAGCCGATTAGGTTTATTATGGTCGAGCAAACTGCTCTTCAAGGATTCCCTGCACGGGAGAGGAGAGGCAGGATCCTCATACATACAGTTCAGGGAACTTGTGGAAAGGGACCATGAAATGATCTAATGATGGAAATTTTGATAATGGGCACTTATTGCGAAGGAAGAAACGGAATGCTTTACCACGCTCTTCACGCAGGGCCTAAAATTGATATCCAACTTTGCACAATTTTGCACATGCATTATCGAATATATTCAGTTAGCTTTGTTTCAGAGAAGTTTATTTCAACTTACAATTACATGAAATCCAGGAAGCAATAAAAACCTACATTCATTCTTTTTCCTGTGTCCCCCATGTAGATGTGTACCAACTTGCAAAGTAATGACAGTAAGTTTCGTTTCGTCAACGGTATGCTTTTCGTAGCTATACAGAAAACTAATCATTGAATAAAAATATGTCTGTTGAACGCAATGCATTTTATGGCAGGAAGTTTCGTTTCGTCAACGGTACGCTTTTCCAAGCTATGCAGAAAACTAATCATTGAATAAAAATACGTCTGTTGCGTGTGGTATCATAGAAATTAAATGAAAATGTAATATTCAAATAATTCGAGTCACTTGATAACGAGTACATGCTCGAAATGCCACGTTTTTAAACTTCTACGCTAATTTATTAGTGGTAGCAAGTTTCGTTTCGTCAACGGTATGCGCTTTGCAGACCAGGAACCGCCTAATTTATAGTCATGATGCTTTGGGAAGGGGATGACTTCGATTATTTGACATTTGACGTTGCTTCTGGGGAAATTTGACAAGATGAGTGCGAAGCTGAGTTTTTCTCCAAAATGTTGCAGTGCGGTTGGTACCTTGGTACAAAGAAAAAACCTCTAGTTTTTAGCTATAAATCCCCCGCTGCCACCTACGAATATAGAGTGCCCCCTTTGGGGCTGGCAATCAGTCAGGATTTTTTTTTTTTAATTCATTTAAAAATACAA
>REGL01000007.1:400940-414364 GCA_004194395.1 Aurelia aurita complex sp. Pacific | reverse complement strand
TTTTTTTTTTTAATTCATTTAAAAATTACAATATAAGTTTACAAGCTACACTACTTTACAAAATTACTATACAACTATACAATACAATACTACTGGAACGATACCCCGAGGAGCAAAAGGCTATGACTACCCCGAAGCCATTTTGACATAGATATTAAAAACTAAAGATTAAAACTAAAGTCTAAAACTAAAGCTAAAGTCTGTCTCAAATTACATGCCACGGGAAATGTCTGCGATCGAAACAAAATGTAAGTGTTTGGATGGGTAATTAGACATTGCTGCAGATATTGCGTGGCATCTAATTCGAGACAGACGTTCAACATACAGCGAAAAAAAGAACAAAATAGAAGCAAAGAAAAGAAGAACACATTTACTTAAATGAGACATGGTGGTTGTGATTGTGTGGCTTATAACGGAGTGTGAAGTTTTCTAATCAAATCGACCGGATTTGTGGATAAATTTTAAAGTTAGTAGGAGTGTATTTTTATTGAGTTGGTTGGGAAAATTTCAGGATTGGATGGGTAATGCCCGTTGCACCTCCTCCAGAAGTAGGAGGAAGCTACCTACCCCAGTCACCGCGCGGCAGCAGCACCCTTCCTGATCTCCTCCCAGATTTCTGACAAAGAGCACAGGGATACAAGAAACAAACAGCAGTTGTTTCCTGGTCTTGCAGGTTCAGTCATCAGAAAGAAAGGAGGTGTGCAAAATTTCTGCACATTTATTTGCAAAGTTAGCAACGAACAACCATCAAACAACCCCAAAATGTCTGCCAAGATAACTCTCTACTATTCCACTATCTCAAGCAACCAAAATGTGAGTATGCAAGGCTTTTATTCGCTGATATTCTACGTTGTTGTTTGCAACTGCAGGAGGGCCTAGAGATTCTAGCCCAGATATTGTTTACCATGCTGAAGAGGCGCGCCTCTTTGAGTTAAGTTTATTTTCTTGTCTTTGCTTTAAAAGTTGTATTGCGTCCAAAAAGTAGTCGATAAATGGTTCTAATTTAGATACCGAAGCATATCAGCACAGGGTCCTTGCTAGCAAAATGTTCTTTGCAAGAATCTTGCAGTTCGAGTGAGTGCAGAGAGCGAATGTTCTGGATGGCTTCTCGTGTCCTAAAAATATCAGGCCCCAAATATCACTAGTTCGTCGAAACAATGAGACATGAAATTGTGGTATCCAAGGTAATGAAATGATGAAAATTAAATTAATACAGGCAGGGACAGGGGACCAATGTTTTGTATCATTTCTTGGACAGAAGATCATAGATTGCAACCTTTACTTTAGTAGGCTGCTCTGCTCTGCTCGGCTCGGTGCTGAAAACTCGAGTCAGTTGTTTCTTTTGGTTTTGAAAATTCAGTTCTTTTTCATTTCATTTCAATTCCCTTGCAGATTTTTTATTTTTGTTAACTTTTCTTTTAGTCCGTGAATATTGGGCAGGGTCTGCAGGGCCCCAGTGGGTAGGCTGGGGCCATGGGGGTGAAATGGGTAGTACTGACTGCTGGGAAACAGGACAAGACCCTAAAATGATGATAAACAATTTATTAGGCTATGTCAAGGAGGATAGTTTAAGCTGTTGTAGCTTGAGGGAAACTGTGAATGGAGATTTTAGCAAATTTATCAAAGTTTCTTGCTCTTCCTACCTTATCCCATCCTTACCCATTCACCCTAGTAGACCCTATTCACCATAAATACTTCTTGCTTCTCGCTTCTACTAAGATTCTCAGACCTAAAAACTAACAAGCCAGGCTATTTTTGATCCCAATAAATTTGAACTGACTACTGTATATACAGTATGTATTTAGCAGAAAACTGAAGACTGTAGAAGAACACTTCCCTCATGAAAAACATTTCTAAATATTATTTTGTGTACGAAATGACACCCGAAACAATGGTGTCATTAGGATATGGCATTTAAAGTTTGTTTATATGCCTGTGCAAATATAGTGACAGCTAAAAAAGTAAAAACAACAACAACAAAATTCTCATAAGGTCCAAAAGTAGTGACTACCAAAATCAAGGAGTCAAAAACGAAAGGCAAGGTATGTTCAAATTTCAACTGAAAGATTAACACTGCTACACTGTTCAAATTACAAATACCTCCCCCTCCCCCCATCTTGTCTTCCATGTCCAATTCCAATGTTATCAAGCAGCATTTTGTCTCTCGTCCTTTCTTTTGGCTTTTGGGAGTGCTGGATGCATTCTTTAGGTTGATAAATCAGCCACTAAATTTTTGTAGACTTCCTGGTCTCCCACCCCAAAATGTATTCTTTGTGCAAACTGGCTACTTGGTTCTGAGTTTTCTGCAAACACCAGACATGTGGGAGATTGCAAACATCTTTTTGAGGAGGCAACCAGGAATAAGGCAGCCAGGAAACCTGTGATGTGTCATTGATGTTTTGACTGACTTCATGTCAAAGCAGAATACCTTTCATAGTTTCAGAATAGCGGATAGGGAAATTGATATTGTTTGCTACTGTATGTTCATTTATCACTAACTGATCTTTACAGCTGTTGATTAACGTAAAGCCTTTATCAAGCCCCCAGGTGGGCTTAGTTAATTCTGGAGACTCAAGAGGACACTTAAAAGAGATGAGGATTTATTAGAGAGGGGGTTGTCATATTCATAAAGTCCAATGACAAGGCTATAAATGAAAGCTTTCAGATCTTTTACCTCGCAAGATCAACATGCAATTTTGTCAGGGATGCTAGAGCAACAATAGGGCAAGCAGGAACGCAATAGCAGTCAAGACTGTAGGCTAGTGAAGTAATCTAATGATTTGGGGGTCCAAGGGAGGTCCTTGGAAAGAATTCTTGTGGCCCCCCTCTCCATTGTTTAGTCTGAATTTTGTAAATCAAGTACACAAATTCAACACAGTTTTAATCCAAAGCCATTAAAAAATGTAAATTTAAATTGTTTTAACTAAGGGAGTGGAAAATCTTTGGTGTGCATTGGAAATAAAAGGGGGGCTTTATAGGTTAGCTTATTTGTAATTTTAGCTCAGAAAGGAGGGGCTTTTTGGAGAATGTAGGGGCTAGACAGAGCTTTTACAAGAAGGGACTAGACAGAGCTTTTAGGGTACACTAATTGTATACAACTCTTGTAAATAATGTGTGAACAATCCTCTCAAGTTACTGAAACGACTAGGTTTGTTGTAAAGACATTTTAAGAAGAAGATGATACTAACAGGTTGATTCTTGACATTATGTCATTGTTCTTGATCATCAAAATTAACAAATTTACAGCTTCCAATCAAACAGATGCAGTTTTTCATTTGGTCCTTAAATTTTTCCCTCCAGAACTGATATTTTGCTGCAGGCATGGCATGTTCCTTGTACCTTTTGTTGCATGAACATACTTAACTTTTGGAAGTAATTTTGTATACCAGCTTAAAGAGACTTTCCATTAATATTTTCTGAAGATCAGCAGCCTATGCAGTCTTAAACAGCTAAGCCTATTATTTTTTAAATCTCCATTTTTCAGAATACAATTATCCTCTTAAAAATTGATAAATAAGATGCAGGGAGAAATTGATGGTAGCTACTGTGCATACAATTTTAGGTTTCATATTCTTTTAGACCTAAATGAGTTTTTTAAAGCCATTTAGATAAACATTAGGTAACTCTCTATAGTCTTCTAACAAAGAAGCAGTGGCAATAAATGATATCTTGGCCTCTATATTTAACTTTGTGAAAACAACCTCTTTCTTGAAAATGTAGGAAATTTTGTTGTTGCCAAAAATCAGTGGGATGTACCATCTTCTCAAGCAAGGTGAATTGTGTATTTTAAGTTTTAACAGTAGCTTGAATCCTTGGGAGTAGCCACCTTCAAGCATTTGAGACATGCAGCAAATACCTGAGATGAAATTTGGACCATAATAAGTTCCTGCAAAATTTCAAGCAAAAACTTTGGGAAGAATCTGGATCGAGTGATATTTTAGACATTTCCATACAAAAGGCTTGACAGAATTGCGTTAGGGGTTCTTGCTGTTTGCACTCAAAAATTCTAAAAAATAGATAGTATAGCTGAAAAGTCTATCACACATGGTTCCTTAAAACAGTGAGTGTCATCTGTAAATGCAGCAAGTGAAAACGTTATGACATTTTCAAATTGACTTCATGATGCTTTCAATAGTGGACGCAGGCATAGCTGACAGGTTGCAAAATATCGTTCAATTCTAATTCTTTTCTGAATAGCTAGGGGGCTTCTTATATATTTAGTTGTATTTTAGTTAATCTCCTTCNAAAGCTTTTATTCGCTGATATTTTACGTTGTTGTTTGCAACTGCAGGAGGGCCTAGAGATTCTAGCCCAGATATTGTTTACCATGCTGAAGAGGCGCGCCTCTTTGAGTTAAGTTTATTTTCTTGTCTTTGCTTTAAAAGTTGTATTGCGTCCAAAAAGTAGTCGATAAATGGTTCTAATTTAGATACCGAAGCATATCAGCACAGGGTCCTTGCTAGCAAAATGTTCTTTGCAAGAATCTTGCAGTTCGAGTGAGTGCAGAGAGCGAATGTTCTGGATGGCTTCTCGTGTCCTAAAAATATCAGGCCCCAAGCCAAATATCACTAGTTCGTCGAAACAATGAGACATGAAATTGTGGTATCCAAGGTAATGAAATGATGAAAATTAAATTAATACAGGCAGGGACAGGGGACCAATGTTTTGTATCATTTCTTGGACAGAAGATCATAGAATGCAACCTTTACTTTAGCAGGCTGCTCTGCTCTGCTCGGCTCGGTGCTGAAAACTCGAGTCAGTTGTTTCTTTTGGTTTTGAAAATTCAGTTCTTTTTCATTTCATTTCAATTCCCTTGCAGATTTTTTATTTTTATTAACTTTTCTTTTAGTCCGTGAATATTGGGCAGGGTCTGCAGGGCCCCAGTGGGTAGGCTGGGGCCATGGGGGTGAAATGGGTAGTACTGACTGCTGGGAAACAGGACAAAACCCTAAAATGATGATAAACAATTTATTAGGCTATGTCAAGGAGGATAGTTTAAGCAGTTGTAGCTTGAGGGAAACTGTGAATGGAGATTTTAGCAAATTCATCAAAGTTTCTTGCTCTTCCTACCTTACCCCATCCTTACCCATTCACCCTAGTAGACCCTATTCACCATAAATACTTCTTGCTTCTCGCTTCTACTAAGATTCTCAGACCCAAAAGCTAACAAGCCAGTCTTTTTTTGACCCCAATAAATTTGAACTGACTGTATACAGTATGTACAGCAGAAAACTGAAGACTGTAGAAGAACTCTTCCCTTATTAAAAACATTCCTTTATTATTTTGTTTACAAAATGACACCCTGAAGCAATGGGCATCATAAAGAAATAGCATTTAAAGTTTGTTTATATGCCTGTGTAAATGTAGTGACAGCTAAGAAAGTAAAACAACAACAACAAAATTCTCATAAGGCCCAAAAATAGTGACTATCAAAATCAAGGAATCAAAAACCAAAAAGGCAAGGTATGTTCAAATTTTAACTAAAAGAATAACACATTGCTACACTGTTCAAATTACAAGTACCCCCCCCCCTCCCCCTGTCTTGTATCCCATGTCCAATTCCTATGTTATCAAACAGCATTTTTGTCAATCTCATCCTTTCCTTTGGCTTTCGGGAATGCTGGAAGGCTTCTTGAGGTAGATAAATCAGCCACCAAATTTTTATAGATTTCCATCCTGGTCTCCCACCCCAAAATGTATTCTTTGTGCAGACTGGCTAGTGTCACTTTTTTCTGAGTTGTTTGCAAACACCAGACATAGTGGGAGATTGAAAACATTTTTTAAGGAGGCAACCAGGAATAAGGCAGCCAGGAAACCTGTGATATGTCTTTAATATTTTGACAGACTTCAATGTCAAAGCAGAATACATACTGTAGTTTCAGAACAGTGGATGGCAAAATTGATATCTGACACACTGGAGGAGACAAATGGTAACGGAGAAGTATTCTCCCCATTTGTGAAATTTTCAGAGTCTCTAATATCATATGAATTTTACCTACTGTACAGTATGTTCATTTATCACTATCTGATCTTTACAGCTGTTGATTAACGTAAAACCTTTATTAAGCCCCCAGGTGGGCTTTGTTAATTCTGGAGCCCGGGGGGGGGGTACTTGACTAGGGAAATGACGGGGGTGTGCGGAAAACCTCTCCACACCCTGCACCCTGTCGCATAAAANAGTAATATCTAACACACATGCATATATCGTGACGAGACGCACTTTTTAGGATTTTTATGAGTTCATTCATTTGAATATATTTTTCCTTCAAGCTTTCGTTTATTCATTGAAGTTTTAATGATTTTCCTTTCAGATTATGACTAGGTATCGTTTCAAATAGTTTCAGCATTTATTACGTATGAACCTCGCTTTCATTCCTTTTCGGTATTTACTTTTGGTATANATTGTATGGTAGCTCGTTTGTAGTCTTAGGTAATTCTTAAATTGTAAATTTTTAAAATGAATTTATAGAAAAAAAAAAAAAAAAAAAAAAGCTGACAGGTCATGTAGCACCATGAATTGAGATTGAGTTTCATAAATGCGTAATGGTGTCTTATCACCCATTCTAATGGATGCAGGCATGCATAGATGACAGGTCATGCATGCAACGCCATGAATTTGGTCTCATAAATATGTAATGGTGTCTTATCACCCATTCTGATATTTTCACATCTTAATATTTTGTTAACTGGCCTTCCAGTAAACCCTGACCACCACGATTGTGATCACAGTTAATTCAGCAAAGAAGCATTTACGTTGAATTGAGATTAGTTTTGTCATATCATGGTTTAAATTTGTAAGCTAATATACATCTGTACAGGTTAGGGTAAGACTATTAGCTTAACGTTCACTTGACGTCATTAAGACTACAGTTACAAATTAAACTAGATGAGACATTTCAAAGCTGTTTTTAGGCCTTTATGAGGTGTATGGGTAATGTTATGAGTCCTACGCAATGTGTACCAAAATACAATACAGGGCAAATTATTACAGGGAATGATAAATCTTTTTTTAATCGCTTCTGAAGATTTTGAATTTGTTATTAATTGACAAGATATAGATTAAGTGGTAATGCATGAAGCTGAAAATACGAGGATTTTTTATGGAAACCAAAGATGTTGTAGGATTGTTTGTTTGTTTGTTTGTTTGTTTGTCATCTCATTTTAATTCAATATCTTTCTAGCTTCTGAAAGAAATTAAGCTTGATCGAATAATTAACCAATACAATGTATCAAATACATATTTCAGTTTTGCTAACTACAAAAATTACAGCTGCAAATTGCCCCATCCCATTGTTTTATAAGCCTCTTAAACCTTTAGATGTTTTCGGCTCATTTTATCTCTTTGTGAAAAACATTCCAAATTTATGGTCCTAGTTATAGGAGACTTTTTACTCGAAAGTTTGGTTTGGTCTATGGATGAATTAATTCGTTTTGGTTCCTTGCTGACCTTGTTGTTCGTTTGAATTTGAAAATATCCTGCATGATCGGGGGATTTATTTTACAGACACTTTTATAGATTTCAATGGAAAGAGTTCTGACATGGCTGATTCTCATCCTCGTTGAAATTGCCCACTTTCTTCCTTCCGAAGATATGACGGATTTTCGCGAGAAAGCCCCTTCGAAAAACTTTCAAAAGTTGTTTAAAATCGCGACCAAATTCACCCACGATTTCCGTCCGACGTGCTTGATTTTTTCAACATAAGGCTCAAATCTTTAAAAAGGTCGGTGTAAAATTCTATTGCAATTTTCATTAAAATAAATGGCTTGGAAGGAACTTTGGGCTTTTTGCTGTAAATCTGCCGTGGCAATTTATTGATATCTTGACTAGTTTCGATATGGCGGCATTTATTAAATTTGAGGCTATGAGGTCATCAAATTTCTAAATCCTGAACTAGAAAAGCTACAAATTTCTGTTTGCTATCATATTGTAGACCTTCATAAACTATGGTTTTCTTGAAGATTATATAATGTTTCCTCTATTAGTTTAGGATTTACGATGATTTAAATTTTTTTCAAAATTGTCCATGAATTTTTCAAAAATAGTTAAATTGCTGCCATTTTGAAAAAATGGAGATATCAAAACATTTCCACTACAGATTTACAGCAAAGTACCACGAGTTCCTTTCAAAACATCCAATTCAAAGAAAACTGCAATAGAATTTTACACCGACCTTCTTAAAGATTTGAAAGATTTGAGCCCTATGCTGATTTTTTCTAATCTATTCTAAGAAATATTTTACAATCTTCCACCTGATTATTAGGAGGCCTTCAAGTTTGGTATTTTAACATGTCTCTAAGTAAAAAAGTAGGGAGTACTATCGGTTTGATGTTTACCCCTTTTATCGATTTATGTCGTTTTTTCGTTGGTCAGTAAGACACACGGAAGAAATAGTCTGAGATATTGAGGACCATTAACATGGAATCTTTTATCGACAGAAGCAAAATCATGTCATAACAGAGACACCTTTTCAAGAAAATTAAAAAATTGTAAATAAGACAATATTAGTTATTGCAAGGAAGCATCAATAGGAACCGATTATTATTACTATAAGGACTACTTTATGTTGCATGTAATTTTAAGACTAAAGTACCGGGTAAAGTACGTTTCTTTTAGTATTTGCAGGTCCACATCAGCTCTTCTGAGTTGCCTTAGCCAGTCCTGCATTATCAAATAAATCTATGTATGTATGTATGCATGTATGTATGAGTTGAAACACAGAATTGACAACAAACTCATTGGCACGTCTCCTCGGGCTTGACGCCCTTGACGCCATCTTAGTACACTAGAGAAGTATATACAGCGAAACACGAAGTGATCCAGGTACTGTAAGATATGAGTCGAAACACAGAAATGACAACAAACTCGTTGGATATATGTATAGACACATCCATATGATTTCTCGTTAGTAAAATTCATCTATCTTTTCTTCCAAGATAAAAAAGGCGCAACAGAAAATAAATATGGTCTTGGAGAGCAAAAATATTGCGTGCGAAATTGTGGACATCGCAGCTTCCTCAGAAGAGAAAGAAAAAATGCGCGAAATTGTTGGTAATGACACGGCTCTGCCACCACAGATCGTAAACAATGGCCAATACTGCGGGGTAAGTTTTTGGTCTTTAGGTGGTCTTTGCATTTAGGCCCCGCCCACACGTATACGTTTACGTTTTTAAAAGGCATAGATTGTTTTCTTGATCCACTAGTCGTTTACAGAGCGTTTTAGCCTGTCCACACGTAAACGCCAAAACCATTGAAAACGATTGATCAGCATGGTGGCTATGACGTCACCGTTTACTAAAGTATGCGTTTACGACCGTCCACATGAAAACGCGAAACAGCGTTTTCAAATGTATCCACTTTGGACAGCGTTTTCGAATGTGTGTCTGTGCGTTTAGGGTAACCTAAAACAGACCCGTAGGAAGCGGGGGGCAGGGGGGCTCAAGCCCCCCGATAATTTTGAAAACAATGGTGCTACGTCACAAGCATTAACTAGATGTGTTGTTCTCTATTGTTTTAAGAACAATTGCCCCCCCCCCCAATCCGAAGCTGCTTCCTACGATCCTGACCTAAAACGCCGTTTACGTGTGGACGCAAGGCGTAAACGCATAACAAAGTATGCATTTACGAACGTATACGTGTTGACGGGGCCTGATGAGGGGCCCTTTGCATTTATTGTCTTTCAAGTGACAATATTTATATAACGAGGCAGTGCCAACCGTAACGGTACAAATCGTGGGAACAAGGTTTATCCTGGGCTTGGCTCAATAGCAATAAGCTCCCTCATTTCTTTACATGTAAAATATGTTATTGTTAACCTTTACATCGTACGATTGCAGACGTTTNTATTGTTTTAAAAACAATTGCCCCCCCCCCCAATCCGAAGCTGCTTCCTACGATCCTGACCTAAAACGCCGTTTACGTGTGGACGCAAGGCGTAAACGCATAACAAAGTATGCATTTACGAACGTATACGTGTTGACGGGGCCTGATGAGGGGCCCTTTGCATTTATTGTCTTTCAAGTGACAATATTTATATAACGAGGCAGTGCCAACCGTAACGGTACAAATCGTGGGAACAAGGTTTATCCTGGGCTTGGCTCAATAGCAATAAGCTCCCTCATTTCTTTACATGTAAAATATGTTATTGTTAACCTTTACATCGTACGATTGCAGACGTTTCGTATCTTTTGGCCAACCCCGTTGCGGTAACAGTAATTATTTTGTTCTTTCTAATCTCCTGTTTAGGGCTGTTTTTTGTGTAGTTTTCGTTGTTGAGCTGAGTTTTGACCATAACAATCTAGGGTGGATTCTCGATAGTTGATTTTATCAAAGCAGTTGTTAATCGAGTAGAAAGCTGGGCAATTGTCCCTGTCGATGAAATCAATCTATTTTGGATTTTGTCTGTCTTTAAAGTCTTATGTTATGGCCCCTTCTTTGGACAAAGCACATAATTTTAGTCTGATCACCCTATGGCCTAAAATTGTTTAATCAAACGCTGCAGAAATAAGATGTTTAAATCAAGTCGTTTTTCTGCCATTTGATACGACAGAGCTAGTGAAGTCCTGCCGTTTTATCTATTTAAAATGGCAGATGATTTAAAAATCGTTTTTATGTCGAATTTAATTGACACGTAGAAGTTTTTAGCGACATCTATTAAATTCGACACGGCAGAAAAACGACGTTTAAACTGGGCCTTAGCTACGCAGATATTACCAATGTACTGGGTGTCCCAAAAAAATGTATACGGATTTGGTTGACTCCAGCGATTTAAATTTAGGTTCAATGTCTAATCGATCCAAAAATTTTCATCGATAGTTTAACTTTAACATAGGTACCTCGTTTGTTGGTATTGGTGCTTTGAGAGCAGACATGTTAATCTTGAAAGCTCAAATTTTTCCTTCCTCAAAAGCAGAGCTTTAGTCTTGGCCTAAGCAAATTCTTAACGCACAGCGTATAGACCAACGATAGCCTTGATAAGATTTGAGCAATATTAGATCTTGTGTTATTCTGTTTTCGAGAATTCACCCCTCCCCCAGTCACCCATTGGGCAGTTTCTGAATTTTCATTAATTTCAGTTCTTAATTTCGATATGCTTCAGGAACTTGCTTAGGCCAAAAGGCTAAAGCTCTGGTTTGCAGGTGAACGCAAATTTGAGCTTTCAAGATTGATATTTCTGCTCTCAAATCACCAATACCAACAAACGACGTATCTATGTTCAAGTTAACTATAGGGGAACATTTTGAGAGTGATTAGCCAGTGATTAAAGTTTAATTCACATCGCTGGAGTCAACCAAATCTCTATACTTTTTTTGGGACTCCCGGTATAGGAATCTAATAAATGGTTTAAGAGCTCAAACGTCTGAACATTTCTTTCACTCACCTGGTCTATACAATAAAATTTGATTGAGGCAAAACAGAGTTTTATTAGTGACACTAATATTTCTATTTGTTTTCTTTCACTAGGATTTTGCAGGATTCGAGGCAGCAATAGAAAATGAAGAACTGGAGAAGTTTCTCAAGTTGTAATAAATGGGGGATATGCAAGGCAGAGTAAAGATCAATGAACAAAGACTACTGTAAGAACATTATTTTTTATTCATATCATTGACTTAATTTTTCTATTCGATTAGTTTCTTCTTAGCTAAGACTAGCAGGCATTTAGGCGTTTTTAGTTTTTAGTTTCCGTTTAGCTTCAATGCACTTGCAATTTGGGCACTTGGCTGGTATTAGTAGGTAAGATCACTGAAGCTTAGCCAGTAGTGAAATGCTCTTTCTATTTAAGTTTGAGTAAGAACTTCGCCAACGAGCATCCTCATAACAGTAATCTTACCATCATCCTTTCTTCGCCGATTGAAAAGACAGACAAACCGAATCTAGGCAAGAAACAACTTTCTGATCATACGAAAGTCGACTTTTGCGCCATAAAAGATGGTTGTTAGCAAATAGCCTCACTCCGTAAAGACCCTCAAGCTACGCTCATTTCATTGAGTTGAATTGTTGTTGTTGTTGTCGCTACACTGAGGGCCTTATAACTGGCTCTTCCTGCTTATAACCCTAGAGCTATAAAACCGGACAAAAATGTCTACCAACGTATATGGTCATGAGTCGTCGCTGTAGCTTTATCAGTTCAAGCAAAAATCGAAATTACGACATGTAAATTGAGTCTAGTTAGCAATATGGGTCGATAAGACAGCTGTACTGTTAAGAATTTTTGAACTTAACTGGGTGCTAGAGAGAGTCCGAAATATTCCTTTACCAAAATCTTCTTATATTTTTTCTACAGCACTTAAAAAGCTTCTTCCTGTCTTTCATCGTTATGCACAATTATTATAATAGTTCGTAAGATTTTCTTTATATTTTTGTAGTTTAAGCTCCACTGTGGTTTAAATATTGATTTTTGTTACCCTGGACAAATTATTAATTAACTAGCAAACGAAGAATTGTAAAGTTGATTTTTACGAATTTATGATATGATATTTATCTGGGAAATCTTGCAACTACACTATCATTTCATCGAAATTTGTATCGCGAATTCTGCTAACAAAACCGGTACTTACCTGATCGGGAAAAACTTTCCGACTTGGAGAATGTTAATGGTCGAGCTCTTCTAAACAACGCTGATATTGTGGTCTAACAGTGAGCAAAAAACTATGTTGACTGTTTGAAAATTACGGTGCGAAAATCTAGCAGCCAAGCCGTGAAATATCCAATTTTTCATCTCATCAAGGCTTCAACTTGATCATTTGTTTAGAGTTTGCTTATATGTTTTGTCTCACTAAACTGAGCAATTAATCAGAAATCATTTCTAAACCCATCACTAAAATACCTAGAAACTTCTATTTGCTGCAAATCCATGGAAAAATAATTCGCTTCAGAAAAAGTTTTCCTGCGAAGTGATTTCAATTTTCAAATTTTTTACTTCAATTGTTTGGCATTTTTTATCAGATCTCGATAAAATAGCGATAATGAAAGTACCCATTCCCTGGATCAGATCATGTCTCCATAGCTCTCATACTTTCTCTGCTATTATTTGCTATCCTGTCTATCGTTCGTTCTTTATATTTCTCTCTACGACCCTCCATTGATTTCTCGTTTTTCTTTTCTTCCTTCTCTCTCCTTTTCATCTCCACTTTTTTACTTTCTCCCCTTTCCCCTTCTCCTTTCTTCCAGATGGATCAAGGGCGATATGCAACGCGCAGTTCTGTTCTTCTAAGGCCCCGTTCACACTGCTCCGTTTTTGTTAGTATCCATTTTTGTGGCATTCAAGCTACCCGTTCACATTGCTCCGTTTTTGTACAAATTGATCCGCCTGATAACACATAGATCCGCCTGATAACAAATACGGAGAGAAAAACCTCCGTTTTTGTGCGTTCACATTGCTTCGTTTTCGTGAAATTCATTGTTGAATATTGGAGCGTTTTCAAAA
>REGL01000007.1:351236-376665 GCA_004194395.1 Aurelia aurita complex sp. Pacific | reverse complement strand
ACAAATTCATTTGTTCACAGAACATCAGCAACATGTAGCATAAAACCTTGCTGGATATGCTTGATGCTGATCAATCATAGTAATGTCACTGCACATTTGTTTTGACTGTTATTACAATGCAACATTTGCCATTGCCATTATTGCCCAGTTTGGAATTCCAGATAGATGTCTTTTCCTCTTCAAAACAAGATCGTTTATCCTTTATTTGTGTGTTTGATGTGCTGATATGTTCACTGCAAATACGACTCGACTGGGTCAAATGATTTAAAGCAAGTGATTGTTGGTTGCTTAGTTTTGTCTCGTGTGTTATTCTCTGTTACTGTCAGTCAACAAAGTCAACTGGCTGCCCTTTGTTGGGCCTAAAAAGGCAATTAATTGCACAAAACAACATTACCAACCATCAGCTTCAGCTTCCTTCTTTGCCTTTTGCCAGGGTAGCTAATTATCAACTTTTAGGAATGCCTTGGACGACTTCTATTAAAGGAATAGAAATCTTACATCCAAGTTCTTGTCTTCATTCAGGAGTACTCTGACACTGTGTAGAGGCTTTTCGCGCCAAAAATGTTAGTTGTTGTAGTTGTTGCTTCTATTTGGCCAAAGATGGCAGTGGATTGTGGATGATAATGTTATATTGGAGAGAGAAGAGAATACCTCTCTTTTGAGCTTGGTTGAAGTTATAGGTAAGATTTCACTTTTGCTTTGAAATCTGCCGTTTAGTGTAGCAAGCCTCGCTGATAAATGTGCCCGTTATTTTGCAAATGCTGGTAGATATTATTATATGGCCATGCATGGCCTAAGTCAAAAAGCTTGGTTTGGTTGATTGAATTTTTGCTTTTGTGAAGAATAATCATATAGACTATGCTACCTAAATAATCCTATCTTTGCCATTAACTTTACATGTTTACCAACTGAAATTACATTCACCAACAGTTGTATTTTTTGTTGAATAAACTAAATATTATATTTGCAGATCAGATGGAATTGTGTATGTTCTTGTTTCACCTCCTAGGAATTAGCTGCTGGAGCAGTAAAGATTTCCCAGATAATGTTACATATCGTACATGTTTGTTAAATCAGTTGTATCATTATTTTTTGGTTAACTGCAAATGCATAGTCACATTCATACCAATTTTTGTTATTTTAACAGTTTGTCAACAACTGGTTTTTTGCAGTCTAGCCATTTTCTATCATATAAGCAAGCACGCTGGCATTTGTTATTCAAGTATCACACATTTACAAGTTGTAGTACAGGCCATGTACACAATAACATGACAGGAGTTATATACATTATGATAAGAATGCCAGTATTCTTGAGCCACACAAAGACTTCAAATGTTTCTGAACAAGAATTCTTAGGC
Organism: Aurelia aurita complex sp. Pacific; assembly: GCA_004194395.1. Lineage (NCBI taxonomy): Eukaryota > Metazoa > Cnidaria > Scyphozoa > Semaeostomeae > Ulmaridae > Aurelia > Aurelia aurita complex sp. Pacific. Next base: position 375,307 of record REGL01000007.1, on the reverse strand, counting down.
AGGAAAACCATGTTGATGTGGGTAAGGCCTGTAATACTGTAGTAGCATTATATAGAGCTTGATATATATGCTCACCACGCTATTTATCACCCCACTTGATAAGTCCTATCTGATAGTTTTGTCAGAGAATCCTGTAAAAAGGGCCATTATTTTCCAAATTTGTCAGAGAAATGCCCGTGAAAGGGGTTGTTTTCTCCATCCAGAATCAGAGAAAAGGGTCAACTTGAAAAGTTGCCAGACANACAAAGACTTCAAATGTTTCTGAACAAGAATTCTTAGGCAGGAAAACCATGTTGATGTGGGTAAGGCCTGTAATACTGTAGTAGCATTATATAGAGCTTGATATATATGCTCACCACGCTATTTATCACCCCACTTGATAAGTCCTATCTGATAGTTTTGTCAGAGAATCCTGTAAAAAGGGCCATTATTTTCCAAATTTGTCAGAGAAATGCCCGTGAAAGGGGTTGTTTTCTCCATCCAGAATCAGAGAAAAGGGTCAACTTGAAAAGTTGCCAGACAAGCATGGTTACACTTGGACCCCTAGAGCTGACCCGCCGGGAAATATTGTCCAATAATTATCATCGTTTATTTCATAAGGAACAGAATGATGGCGAAGAATGCGAAGCTTTCAGCAAGAGATGTAAAAGTAATAAAGACTGCAAGAGATCCTGCAATATGAAATGCATAAAATACTCTTGGCATGGACGTTACTGTGGAAGAAATGCATATGGTTTAACTCCTAACTAAACACCAAACAGTGCTAATCAATCGTTTAAGGGCATAGACTGTATTGAATTGTAATTGTGTTTGTTAATCAATTTTGTATTTAACTTGTGTTAAATTAAAGACCCATAGTTAACCATGATCCTTTGCGACCTCAAACTCAACTTTTGCGAGATATGAAAGTCGTTTTCGGTCCAAGTTCTTGTTTGCTTTGTCAACGATTGGCCTTTAAATGATCCCTAGGAACTTTTCGTTTGTGTGTCCCTTGACCCGTGCAAAAATATTGGTATCTTTGTGTGTCCTTTTGCCTGTGCAAAGATAACAATATTTTTGCATGGGTAAAGGACACACAAAGGGTGAGTTCTCTGTGAATGGTCATTGGTCACAGCAAGAGCGTTAAAAAGAAACGTAGCTACTCAGGTTTAGTTTGGCACATAACTTAGGGTATCTTCAGTGCCACGAACGGTGGTAAGCTTTGCCGTCCCAAAGCTTTGCCACTGTTAAAAAATTCCGCTGTTCCCCAACTGATCAAAAATAGCAATACTATCAAACTAATTACAAGTCTCAATTCCAGTGCACAGAAGAACACTGGAGTTCTAAGCAGACCTAATTAGATAAAATTTGCTATGGTGGCTGTTGGATAAGGTAGATAAAAAACAATCACAATCCACATTGTTTGTGATCAGTAGGGGTTGTTGTAATTAGCTCATAGAGCTGCAAGACTTCAGCCGTTTTAACCTCATTCAACCACAACCTCACTCGAGTCTCACTCGAGCCGAGTCGAGCCTCGCTCGAGTCAAGCCTCAGTCTCATTCTAGCAGACACTATCGGCATTACTGTCCGTTTGAAAACCCAACCATGCTCCAAGGTTGGCTCCAAAACGTGTTTTCCTGCCTTAAATCGCCCTAATTGACAGCAAAGATTAAGATCACACTTATGATAAATATTTCTAGGCAATCGTAGGCTTGATCTGCTGTTATCGTTCTCTCCAGACCACACTCCTTAAAACGCGGACAGATTTCAAATGTGTTAATGTGGCCTTCCAATCGTTATTCATGTTAGTTGAGTTTGTATTATATTAGAGTTATTATATTCGTCTTCTGTATTCGTTATTATACTTGTAAAATTGATATTTCAAGTGAATAAACTCATTGTTTTCCTATTTTTCCGTGTTTTTCATTGTTTCTCTGGTTGCGCGTCCATACGATGAAATACTTCCAAATATCGTTGTCTAACACTGGACTGACCTCGTGAAATTGGAAAAAATGGGCTGTAAGGATTAACTAATTGCTACAAGAGCAGATTGGCAATCCTGCTGAACGTTAGATCAACGCTTATGCAGCAGATTATAACTAATCGATGTCTCCATGCTAAATCCCAAATCACCACAAAAGCGTGTTTTTTTGTCCATTCATGTCGAGTCTTTAGAAAATTTGATTGACGTTTTTCAGATCGTTTTCCGTGTCATGCAGACGGAATATCTTATGAAACTCGCCCGCAACTCAAGGAACTGAAAGATAAAAGATTTACAAAAATCCTGGAATCTCATTTTTGATTTTTGCTAAAGCTTAAGTCATAAATCTTCAAAATCTTTCCATTCCAAACACTATTTATCCTTGGCCTATCAAAGAGTGTGTTTTATTGGTAATTCCAAACCTACCAAATTCTGAAAACGGGAGACTTCGCAGAAACACACTTCCCACTCAAACACAAAATTCTTCAAAAACAGCAGTTTGCAGATTCATCCTAGCGAAAACAAGGTTTCCAGTTGAGAGACACAAAGGCGAGTCTGGTGCTTGGCAACAAAGAGTGTTACCGATTACCGTAGCCACGCGAGCAAACTCGCCTCATTTTCAGTGTTTTGCAAATGAAAACGAGAATCTCTCCAAAGTCTGCCAAACCTTCTGCCTTTTGGAGCAGAGCAGGCATGCATTTCGAACCTGCCATATCTACCGTTTGGAGAATTTTGGAGTCAATGAAATACAAATTCCGAGTCTACTAAATCTACCGTTTTCAGAATTAGTTTCAATCGAGCACACCCAAAAGTGGATAGTTTTTGCCGCAGCCCCTTGTGTGACTATTTGCAGTTTGCCAATGCAGTGCCAGAAAAGCTAATGATTTGAGCAACATGTCACATATCAATACGAAACTGTATACAGGCACAATCTAGGCAGAAGAGCAGTACAAAAAAAGGAACCATTCACTCTTTAAAATGCATGTGGTATATTACAATATATCCCAAGGGGGGGGGGGGTACTGATTGACTTTCAAACTTTCAATACTGGGAAGTCAGTGCCAATATTTGGGGTCCAGAATTTTACGTTAAATCAATATTTGGGGTCTGTGAATCACAACATGGACAAAAATTCAATATTTGGGGTCCACAAATCTGATAAGAAAGGAAGAATCATGCAATTTGGCCCTGAAGTTGCGAATCATGAAATAAAGGTCTTGGTATTATTCAAAAACTGAGAAAGATCAAGAAGCTCAAATTGAAATCATTCAAAACAGTTTTAGAGGCCCCAGAAATAGATAACAATATTTGGGGTCCCCGAAACATTAGGCCTAATATTTGGGGGTCAGCAAAAAAATAGTGGCATAGACCCCCCCATATTGAAAGTTAGGGAGTACCCCCCTGGGCAATATATTAAAACAAAGATATCTTTATCCGAAAGACTGTCTAATTACACGAGGATAAATCAGCGATGCTTTGTGTCTATCATGCATAGGGTGTCCCAAAAATAATTGTGCCTCGTTTGCTCCAGATTGCGACAGAACGGTAAACGATTCTCACCAAATTTTTGCATATGTTGCTCTTCAGATATTCAATTAAAGTTTGCTACCATCCCCATAAAAATCCCTTGAAAAATTTTGGAGCTATGACCTTCAGGAGATCAAATTTGCCTGATGACTGAAACCAGCTTTCAGTATTACTATTTTGCAGCGATAAATAGCTTCATGGATGAAATGAAGCGGCAACCTCCAATGTCATAGCCCTCGTTAAAATTCCGATAATCATCAGAGTGTTCAACTTTTTCTGACCTCACAGAAACTATTTCTTTCATCACATGAAGCTATATCACTGCAAAATAGTAAGACAAATGGCTGACAGCTGGTTTCAGTCATCAGGCAAATTTGGTCTTCTGAACATCATAGCTCCATCATTTTTCAACGTACTTTTACGAGGTGGCAGCAAACTTTATTTGAGCATATGCAGAGCAGCATTATATAAAAGTTTGGCGAGAATCTTTTGCCTGCCGTTCTGTCACAATCTTTAGCTTTGTCTCCAATGGTTTAGTTCTTTAAATCGTCCTGATGCTCGCTTGCATTGAAAATCGTGAGTATCTTACAAGTGAATTAACGCCAAAAAGAGGTCCATCTTTCGGCACAATTTCCAGAAAACCTACCACGCGCCCAGACGTTCGCCCTCGTTTTTCTGACTTGCCTAAGGATGTAGTTAACGATTATGAAGAGTGAATTCGGGCACAAAAGCTTTCTACGGGATCGACCCCAGCGTATGGACTGTCAAGTATTCTCAATATAACAAATTTTGAAACACGTGGACCGCTTTGTGTCTGTCTGTCTTTACAATGTCTGTACAATAAACCTCGCAATTGTGTCAATTCCATCTTCACGCAACCCCAATGTGCACAGATGAAGGTGAACCCAATGGCTTAGGAAAGCATTGTTTTACAGCGTTCATGCCCATGCATGTCATTTTACATGGCTGCATATTTGGGCAGTCTTTGTTTTTCGTACATGGTTTGAATAAGCTTGCACTGCATATGTCTCTGCCGAATCGTTCGAAATCTTCAGAATCCTGTAACATAGAACAGAACATTAAACTCAATACATAGGTTGTAGTCAACGTGATTGAATAGACTTCTACTTCAGTCTCTTGTTCTCCTAGACTGGCTACACTATTTCTGTATGCTCCTTAGAAATGATTTGTCGCTAATGCAGAAACTTGTAGGTGTTGTGGCGCAGTGGTGTAATCCTCTGACTTCGCAGCCAGAACAGTCGGGTGGATAGGGTTCGATACCCGGTAGAGCCCCACCACTTAAGCGTCATGACAAGGGGTCACGGACTCGATTAGGTCTTCTCTACTTCTGCGATCCCAGCGCTTGGTGCTAAAAAACGCAACTTCACCTTCACCTTCACCTTCACCTTGTTGCCAAACAGTGTCTGAAACCCGATTGATTTTACAGCCTCGTTTTCATATGCGCTATATGCGTAAAATGTGGACCACGGACAGCAACAACAACAACAACAGCGAAATTGAGGGACTATAGTGTAGCTAGTGTATTGTTGCGCTGCAGTCGTTCTATAAAGCTACCAAAGAGCAAGTTCGAACCCAGGGTGATAATGGGCGGCGGCTAGTTGTTACCATGTGTGCTGCTGGAGGGAGGCTGAGACACTCGTAGCCCTGGAATAAATGTCGAGCAAGGAGTAAAATGTGTTTCAGTTTCAGTGAATGATGTTCACCTTTAACCAGCTCTAAATGAGGGCATTGTCCTACCAATGCCAGGACAGGAAAGCAAATATTTTTCCCAAATAAAACAAAGCTCGTCAAATATTTTTATTTGCAAGCTTTTTCACGCAACATCTAATTTGACTCGATTTGAGATGGGCATTAATTCAAATGATCTTTACCCTTGCATCATGAGTGGTAGGAGACTGCTGTGTTAGCCTAAAAACTCACTTCATAAAGAAACATATTTATTCAAACTTACTATACTTTGGTTGTCTCTTTCTTGTCATGTCCTAATATTCGCGACAAGCTGCGCACGAAGCACAAACGACTTCACCCTGGGCGCCGCTATATTGCATTCATTGTGTGCCTCGGAATGAGTTACTGGGAAGTCTCCAACGTATGCCGGCGCCCGCAAGAGGTCAGAATATTAGGCCGAACGCAATAAATGCGAAAGAGTAAGTTTGAATAAATATGCTTCTTGGCGATTGCAGTGTTCAGGCTAACACAGCAGTCTCATACCACTCATGCTTACATCATTGTTAGAAAATCCTTCCATGTCATCATCCTCTTCATCAATGTATCTGCCAGTAACCATCAAAGCCATTATGCATATTACTAAGCCAAGTGATATGACATTTCTTCTCCTTATACCCATCATGTTTCTGCTTGCCTTTACTGTTGATGAGAACATATTTCAAACTAACTTTATCTTCAGAATTGAAGAAACATTTTTTGAGTAGAATGATACTTTTTTCCAAGATAAAATTCGCTACACCAGATCAACTTGAAACTGATTAATTTAGTGATGCTACCTACCGGGTGTCTCAGAAAAAAGTACCCTCTTTGGACTGGAGGAGGAAAGAACACGATCAGATATTTGGACTTTCTGAGTCCACAGCTAGATGTTTCAATCTTCAACCTAAATGCACGTACCTTGCATTTAAAAATTGTTCACCAAACACCGGAGATACGAGCTCGCAAAGTCAGAATTGGAATGGACCTGAAGCCAGAGGTTATGAGAAAGGGCCTAACCATGATTTGATATCATATGGGCATTATATCCAAAGGACTTTTGATTTTTGAATTTTAGTTTTGCTGTGGAAAAGAAGTATAAACACAAGGTCATGACACTAATGAAACAAATAGAAAAAGGATGTGTTATAAAAATGATAAACTCGTGCCACTTCTCCAAAATAAGCGTGCTGGCCTTCTTCTCCTATTCTTTGCTACGAATAACTTTTGCAGTGGAATGCAATACTAGGACTAATTCTCCAAAAGAAAAGTAATTTCAAGAAAAATTGAAGCATCTCAAAATATAATTCTTTTGAAAAGTAACATTTAAAAAGCGAAGTTGAAATTCCTCTTGAAAATGCCTGTGATATCAAATCATCACGGCTAGGCCCTTTTTCATCACCTCTGGTTTCAGGTGCACTCAAGATTTTGACTTTGGGAACGCATATCTCTGATGTTTGGTCGACGATTATAAAATTGAAGGTATGTGCATCCAAGTTAAAGATTGAAAAATGTAGCTATGTTCTATGTAATCAGAAAGTCCCAATATCTTCTCGTTTCATTCCTTTGTTCAGTCAAAAGGGAGTATTTTTTTGAGACATCCTGTATATGAAACCAAACCCTTCTTCGCGTTGGCAAAGCTCTCTGATGTGATACTCAAGACTTTGAGGTGAACATTGTGATTTTCTAGTAGTTTCACATTCATGTTTAACTACGTAGGAAACTTGTATCAAAATGGGTGTACATTGGGTGTATGATTTCCACCCTCCTCAGAACCTAGCATTTTAAAGAAATCCTCCTCGACAGCTCGCTGTTCTAGATCTTCTCCTCGCAAGAAAACTTTGAGTCCTCGTAACCTCGGAGTAAAAATAGCCTCCTCGGCTGAGCCTCAGCTCCTCGTTCTTAAAGTGTTGTAAAGGCACTGAGCTGTGAAACGTGCCAAACCATATTTGGGTAACAGATCTTCATTTACAGGAAATATGAATATCTGACAGGCTAGATTTTTATAGCAAATGGTTTGAGCCACTTTTATAAGATTACACGCCCTTTAAACTTGAGCAATAAAGTTCCCTTACTGTAAATGATTTAAATGCATTTGGAGAAGAACAAGAAATTGATTAAATGCATAGAAGATGTCGAAGATGAAATAAAATTATAAAGACTCACGTTATGATTAAATCTGATGCCACTTGTGAACTGCTCTTGAAACTGTGTAAGATTTCCTTTTAACGGAAACTTTTCGAATAAGAACACCAGTTTTATACCTGTTAGGATCTGTCAACCTGATTGGTAATTAAATAAAATAGGAATGGCTAAAATTACAGAGAAAGTAATTTATTTGCAAAAACAGATGCCATTTCAAAATTAGCTGGTTTTCGTTTTGTTGCATTTGCTAGTTATTTTATTATTTCGGACTTTTACGACTAATTAGCCATAATTCTAATTTGCAGTGTTCGTCAATATATGATAGATATTATTGCTTTTTCATTCCTCCCCCTCGTCTTGATTACGAAAAAGTTGAACTCGTGAATTTTTGAAGTTAAGGAAATGAACGAATAATGATTTCCGTAGAAGGAGTCATGTCAGTAATTTGTTGGGTGTCCAGGCATTAATTTGTTGGGTGACTAGGCATTTGAGTCTAAGATCTGTCTTCGAATGTCGTAGCTATGGTAATACATAACCCTTTAGAAACAACGTACAATTTTTTTTATAAGAATACTAATATTTTATCCAGCCTCACTATTCTTAAGAGATTTTCGTTTTGAGCCTTAACATATTCTTAAAGTATTCTAATTTTTTCAAATCTGATATGGTTTCAGGGGAACAAAGTTAAAAGAAACGTCATGTCATTACGAGGAACTGGTCGAACGAAAGACAAATTTAAGCAAAATAACAATAAGAATGTTCTTAACAGTTAACAATCATGAGTTTTAAACATGCTTTTTGAAAAAATGAGATACATCAGTCATGAGATTCTCTGTTATGAACATTTCAAACAGGCAACTGCTGAAAAATGAGACACAAATGTGGCTAGCTGAGCCTGAGCAATATTCTTATGATATTCTTAAAATTTGAATGATTCTGAGCCTGAATATTCTTACATATAAACAATATTCTTATAAAAAAAGAGTGTGTTGCTAATCAGGGGCAGTACCGGCCTTTGAAGCGTGAAAACGATCAAAAGTCAGATGGTACGTAAATTTTGTTACATTCACATAGACTAGTTCACACATGATCACATGATTTGGAACACCGCAAAAACATCTATTTGATAGTTATGAATGATATACACATAATTTGGAATACCTAAAAATATCTATTCAATAGATGCCAGGAGTGTATATACACTTATCTCACATAAGTACACTCTTTTTTTTTTATAAGAATACTATAAATTTTTTCCAGCCTCGATATTCTTAAGTAATTTTTCGTTTTGAGCCTTAACATATGCTTAAAGTATTCTTATTTTCTCGAATCTGGTATGGTTTCAGGGGAACATAATTCAAACAAGTGTCATTTCATTATGAAGAAATGATCGAACGAAAGAAAAATTTAAGGAATTGTAACAATAAGAATGTTATGAACATCGCAAAACAAGCAACTGCTGGAAAATGAGACACAAATATGTGAGCTGAGGCTGAGCAATATTCTTATAATATTCTTAAAATTTGGATGATTCTGAGCCTGAATATTCTTATAGACAATATTCTTATAAAAAAAAGAGTGTATTGCACCACCTTACCCAAAATGGCGCCCAAAAGTGTCTTTCAGCCCAATCAACAAAATTTGCATAACAAAAGCATCAGCATTTAAAGGTTTCTCTACCGGGTGTTTTGGCGGGAAAATAATTGTTAATTCGTCTGCTTTTCATTCATAAGTACACTGAAACGTTATTTTGTTGGTTTCTTTGATAAATTAGCAAAAACCTCCGAACAGCATTGAACAAGATTTTGGCATCATGGCTGGAGGAGTAGGCCAAAACAAAATAAGAAACGGATCGATTTCTTAGGGCAAAGAAAACAACATTTTATAGTTTTCAAATCTGGATTCTGCAAAATTTATCGCCATGACAAAAGTTTTTGGCGAGGAATGCAAGAAGGATAAACACAACGGAGAAACGGGAAGAAACCATTCCAAGGTAAGAATGTCCTTGATACCACTTTTATCATATTAAAATTAATTTTGCTTCCTAGAAGACTTAAGGCAAGTGGTTGACACTTTAATATATGGATTTTGGTGTATTTAACAAAATTGCTACGCTTGAATTTAGTTTCAAGGTAGTTTGAAATTTAACAAGTGACTGGAGCGTGTTTTCTTAACTCCTCCTTAAGAAAACCTGACTCCTTCTTAGACAAATTTAAGTTCAGTTACATTGAATGATGGCCTTGTTATTTATTTGAATTTTCTTCTTTTGTCACATTTGAGTGGAAAACTTTATCATGGTGATAAATTTTGTTGAATCCCAATTTGAAAACACTAAAAGTTTGTTATCTTTGCCCCCTGATATCTATCCGTTCCTCATTTTTTTGGCCTTCTCCTCTATGCTGCCAAAATTTTGTTCAATGCTGTTCGAGGGTTTTTACTAATTTATTAAAGAAACCAACAAAATAACTTTTCATTTTACTTGTGAATGAAAAGCCAAGGAATTAACAATTATTTTCCGGCCAAAATACCCGGTAGGGAAACCCTTAAATGCTGATGCTTTTGTTATGCAAATTTTGTTGATTGGGTTGAAAGACACTTTTGGCCGCCATTTTGTGTTAGGTGGTGCAATACTTATGTGAGGTAAGTGTACATAATTTGGAGCAATGAAAAAAAACCATCTATTCACAGGAAGTCCAAACTATTGTGTGGTGAGGGGGCTTTCCTACGCTCTAACACATAATGTATCAAGATCTTATCTTAGAATCTTTTGTTGAAATTAGAATGACTTACATATGAAGTTTTCTTGCCTATATTTCATATGACAGCTGTTTCCTTTGTTTCTTCCGTTCTTGCTCTTGGTCAATCAAATACGACGCCTCGATACTAGCCATAAAACCCCGCCTGCTTCACGCCTGCTTCTGTACTACAGTATTGACCAATATGTATATACATAGATTTATAGATTGATACTGCAGTTAAAAAGCAGGCGGGGTCTAAATCATTATCATCATTATGCATTTATGGCTAGTATCGAGGCGTCGTATTTGATTGACCAAGAGCAGGACCGCAAGATGAAACAAACGAAACAGCTGTCATATGAAATATAGACAAGAAAACTTCATATGTAAGTCCTTTTAATTTCAACATAACAAGATATTCTAAGATAGGATAAGATCTTGATACATTATGCGTTAGAACGTAGAAAGCCCCCTCGCCACAATAGTTTGGGCCTCCTGTGATCTATTCAATAGCAATTTATTTTTGTAACTTTCAGTCAAAATTGTTCTGACTTTGGTCATGTGACCACCATACTTGAACACCATATTTGGAGAGTGGTCCACAAAAGTTGAGACTTATGCAACATACTTTAGTTGAAGATGCTCCTTTGCAAAAAGCTGAAAAATTAAATCTGAAAATCTCAATTTACGGCGACACCTCGTCTCTTAGCAACGACAATGTGGTTGTTGCAGCTCAAAGATCAAGGTAGACTGATTACAATTCGTCGTAAATTTCGCTCGTTTTCTATAATGTTGACTTTAGCCATTTCGCTCAATCTACGACTCATAAATAAGCTATGTGAAAACGAGGACAAAACTAATGTACGAGAAATCGACCGAAACTTGGTCGGTCGATTGATTGATTGATTGATGGATTCGATTGATCGGTTGTGCCGCAGGGAGACTTCCTAGCTGTGATGGAGGTCATGTGACTTTTCCACGCCTTCAAACTTTTTCGGAATGAGTGAACCAGACAAACTTGCGTTCCTTTGACAATCAAAACAAAAAGATTTCGTCAAATTCAGCCAGCCAGCGGGATCTAATTTCTTTCAAATAAAACAATGATAAATCTAAAACAATACAATCATGATTGTTTTGATTGCCGAAGGAACCCAAGGTATATTTCAGAAACTTTTTGCTGAAGCCTTTTGCAACCTATTGTGAGACTGTTTCACGCAAAAACCTGCGCTATTTTGCAATAATTTCAATCAATAAAACAGTATTTCGGCTGCTAATACTATGGTCAACAAAGCATAAACGTTTCATGAAGTTTCGGTTATTCTTTATCTTAAAATACGCGAGTTTTCTAGCGTTATCTTCAGGGGAACTTTGGAATTCTTTCTAGAATGTTCTTCGGTCGGGAAAGCTCAAGAAACGAACACAAATTATTCTCAAAACGTAGAGAAAAACACTCACAAAGGCTTCTCAAAACTATAAATAATTCTCCTAAAAAATATACAGTCATCCACAAAACTCTTATGACACATTTGTTTCGTAAGATTGAACTGTTGTCTGCGATTTTAAACTTTAGAAGGAAAGATAAATTGATCGGCACTTTGCAAGAAGAAACGTTTTCAAGGTTCAAGCCTCTTTGGCAAATTTACTATCATTTCCATAGAATTTCAAATACGAATACTTCTACTGTTTATAGAGGAATGTTTCAAGAAATGTTGGGTATCTTTTCCACCGAATGTGTGAGTTTTCTCTTAACTTTTTGCTGGGTCGAAGTGCTTACCTCGAGCTCCTTTTTTGTTTTGCTCAGGCCAAAAAAGGAATCCTGTGTTTCACAATTTAAATTCGTCAAACTGTAAGTCTTCCCACAGCAAGTTGGCAAACAAACAAATGCATCCTTTCCCTTCAAACCTCTTCCGTACAACAGTGCCTTTTGAGATCCTCAACAGTCAGATTCTTTGTCTTTATTCCATCCGTAGCTGCAATGATAACAACCTCCATTTTGGCACAAAGCAATGCGAAGCTCTGTCCCGTAAACTCTGTGCACAGCTGTGGGCACTGACAATTTCGAAAACTACCGAAAATTTTACCGAAAGCCCTACAATTTTCGCGGGAAATTTAAATGAACCAATCACAGCCGAGCAGCTCCGAATGCTGCAATCTGATTGTAACGTCAAGAACTTGACGTGAAAACGAGTTTTTGTCCTGATTTTAAGATAGTTTGATTATGAGTCCCTGTTTGAGCGAGCAATTCCATTCAATTCAATAAGTAGTTCTACTCAATAGCGAGCGAAAACTAGGGACGAACTGTAATAAGTCTAAGATCAAGGTATGGTTGCTGTTGCTCTTCACAAGTTTGGCGGCATTCAAGATGGTTGTGCTTGTGGCAAAATTCACTGAAGCTCATTGAACTGAAAAGAAATGCGTAAAATTTAGGTAAGACTTCTAAATAACATTTTTTTCGCTTTGGAATTACACCTACGTAAATATTAAAAATGATTTTACTGCGGCAATGATTGATTTTCTTATTCTAAATAATGTTTTGGTTCGCTGGGCCTAAATTGGTTCACTTCGCTGTTTTGTGTTCAATTTTGCTGATCATTGTGGATGGCTGGGAAGAATGCGATGACGTCCATTATACGAATTCATGGGCAGTTCATATCGAAAATGGAGAACCACAAGTCGCTGACAGGATTGCAAAAAGACATGGGTTTATTAACTTGGGTCAGGTATGCTTTTCCAAACAAAAGAGAGAATTTAAAATGAGCCTCTGCCCGTTCTTCCTTCCATAAAATGTTGCACGAAATATCGTATGGACTTTTACACTAATTGATAACTCCAGGAAAATTGCAACCAAAGTTTTTTCTGTAGGTTTTTGCCTTAGGCCTTCGTAAAAGGTTATAGTTTCAAGGAATTAATTTGGATATGAGTGAAGTAGCTGTTTATGGAAATGTATGGAGAGTGTGGGCACTTGCATCCAAGAGAAACAATAAGGTTTTTAACAGACAATAGATAAACAATAGAGGATTCTTCTTGCACATCTGAAATCTTTGCAAAGATTTCTCTACTTTCCATAAAAGGCTGTATTTACTGCTGCTAAAAACTTTGCTAGAACATTGCTGGCAACAATACAGTAATGATCATATAAATAGATATCAATTGCATCCATGTCAATAAAATTGTTTTTGAAGCAGCTTGCAAAAGAATGTGTTCTGGTTGTAATTTATTTGGTAACCTTCAGATGCAAAGCAAATGATTAGTGTTGCATTTTCTTAAAGCAATGTAATGCCTATCATTTTCTTTGCATTATAATTTAATAGAACAAAGCCGCAGATCTATCAAATTGTTTGGTTTCTTATACTAGCTATTGACAAGACCGGCAACATTGCAAAATGCATCGTAATTCACTTTGGTAACCTTTCTGATGCAAAGCAAATGATTAGTGTTGCATTTGCTTGAAGCAATGTAATGCCTATCATTTTCTTTGCATTTCAATTTGCTGGACAAAGCCACAGATCTACCAAATTTTCTGGTTTCTTATACTAGCTAATGTATTAGCAAGATTGGCAACATCGCAAAATGCCAAACTGGAAATTTTGTAGAGTGAGCACGAGATATATTGCACCCACAGAAACTTATGCAATGTTTTATCTCAGCCGCGCAGTCACCAATAAAGAACTGTTGTTGTTTTAACCGATCATTCTCAACCACAGATTATGAAATTTCCATGAAGATTATGCATAGGCCATCTCAACTTGCACTTGCAAAATATAAACTTTCCAGTCTGGGAAAGTGCACATGAAAGATTTCTTTCAGCAAAGAAAAAATTTGTGTGTGGGAAAAGCTTTCGAAACTGCTTAGTATTTAGTTAAATGTTTGCTACTGTATGCACTTAATTGGTTGGTAAATTTACGGTCTTATCAAAACATGCATATAGACATGAAATTGGTTGAAATGGTGTTGCAAGGATCAATTTATCTTTAAACCAAAATCATTGTTTAAATGATCTTAAAATCATTCCATGCACAAATTTGTGTAATGTCTAAAACTTGTGAACTTGTCTTTTGGAATTCTTAGATGATCTCAACCTTAAGTTAATATCCATGGCTGGAACATAGATCTATCTGGTCAGTTTGATTAAGATCTATTGAGACTTCAGCTATGTACTAAGCAATCACCAAGTCCTGTATCATCAATGTTTTTCTTTTCTTTGTAAATTCTGTTTCACATCAGAGATCAGGCAGTTTACGTACCTTAATTAACAACAAACGAGTGGTGCTTGTAGCATCAATAAGTTCATCGCAACCCCGACCTGACGTCTTGTGTGAAACAGAATCTAGTATAATATCCATTAATTTTTAAATGCTTGTTTACTTACAATTTAACATTTCGTGTTTTTAAATATTGGCAATTGGGTAGTCATTGTCTTTCGCTCCTCATGGTATCGTACCTGTAGTGTCGCGTCATATAGTAATTAGAATTAGCTTAGTAGAATGTAAAATATATTGTAAAATTTATATTTTGAATAAGAAAAAGAAGATCTATAGAATTAAACAAGAATCTGACCATTTGAAAAGTGCTTATGACTCCCATAATTTGATGACTGATTGATACAGGATTCTTTTTATGATAGGTTGGAAGCCTACCTGGGTATTACCATTTTATTCACAAACCTGTCAAGGTGAGGAGGAAAAGAAGGGAAGTTGGCAAAACTGAATTGCTTCTTGGAGAAAAAGAGGTAAGATCATTTACTATTTTTTGCTACGATTTTGCAAAGGGTGCAAGTTTTTAACTCACCGGCTAGATGTTAAAAGACAATTCCTTTGTTGGTGATTTTGGGATTTAGAAATTGATTAATTGTATCAATCAATTGTATCAATTAATCCATTTCTAAATCAGTAAATCCCAAATCACCACAAACAAGTTTTCTCTTTGTTTATTCATGTTGATTCTTTAGAAAATTTGATCAACGTTTTTTTATCGTTTTCAGTGTTTTTGAAAACGAAACTTTTAAGAAACTCCCCTCTAGCTCTAAAAACGGAAAGCAGAAAAATGTGCAAAAAATCCTAGAATCTAGTTCAGGCTTTTTGCTAAAGATTAAGTCATGAATCTTCAAAATCGGTCCAGTGTACGATTTATTGTGGCCTGTCAAATGTGTATAGTTTATTTGGCGCACCCGATGTTACTGTTTTCTAATACTTTCAGAAGTTGCATGAGAACAGTAAATACATGTTTGGAATGTACAATGCCTCTACTTTATGCACGAGGAATCTTGTTGAGACTTTCAGATATGAAAAAGTTGTGATTGTGTCCCTTTGATTTTATTCAGTGGATCCAAGTATTACAAGATATAGATATTGCAAAACATTGCAAAACATTGCAAAAATTGATTGATTGAATTTTTAGGTAAAATGGGTGGAGCAACAGCAAGTGCTAGAAAGAGACAAGCGTTCCATTATCCCAGACTTTGTTGGAATTGAGCACCCAAAAGCAGTCACAATCCAAGATCCATTGTACAAGGATCAATGGTATCTGGTAAGTTTTCATGTTAACATTGCTTTTGTGATCTGAAAGTTTTAGCCAGCCAATTTTAAAGCATATCAAAATCTTAAATGTATTCCATTTGGAAGAAGTAGTAATTTTTTCAAATATTAAGTAGTATACAGACTTTTGAAGCAACTATTTCCTGGAATTTCTCTGGATTTGTCTTCAGTAATTTATTTTGAGTGGGCAGGAGGTATTTCTAGCTACTTAAAGCTAATTTAAGCCCACTGTGCATGCCGCATCCAGGCACGGGATATGGAGCGGCGTCGGGGTCAAAAATAATGCGGCGCGATTTATGATCTTAATTTCTCAAGCCATGCCCTCTACATGGCGGCACTTGACGAATTTTACAGTGCCGAAACCTAGGATTCGGCACTTGAACTTGAAGTGCCGAATCCTAGGTACCAGCACTGTAANTAGAGGTAAATCCACTTTTCTGAAATCAGTAAAAAGATTTGAGCAAGGATTTGCGAAGCTAGGGTTGATGGAAACATTGCGATTTATACATGTTTCGATTGCCCAGATTATACAAAACAACATCCTTTTTACCGCTTTTCGATAGACCGAATAATATTGGAGAAATTAACTGTTTTCTGAGGAGAGTAGTTTTGCAAAACGGCATCTCGCTGTGCACTAGAGCGGAAAGCAGAGTTGCCTTAAAGCAATGCGATGCCTATCATTTTCTTTGCATTACAATTTAATAGACAAAGCCACAGATCTACCAAATTTTCTGGTTTCTTATACTAGCTACAGGCCTTTTCGTCTGACGCGTGCGATCGCACACGCACACGTTGGCACACACGCAAATTGAGTCACGAGTGCTTTTCATCACGCGCGCAAAGTGTTATTTTGCTTAAGTAAAGTGATACTTTGATGTTTGACACATCCAATGTCAAAGCATGTGCTTCAATAAACCATGATTACTGACAAATCCTATAACACTTTCGACAAAGTCTCAAGTGGCAATTCCCACAATATGAAATAATTGCGACACTTGGTGCTCATAGAGCGAAGGTAATTGTTGTTACCGATACTGATGTTCATGAAGAAAATGAACTGAGCAGACAACAGATTTGTCCTGTTGACATTGATAGTTCAGAAGAATCAGACACTGACGAGTCTGAAGTGCTGTAAAGACAAAAACTTAATTGACACATAAACATATGGATAATGATATTCATTTTATTGGTAGTGTTTATCTTTATCAGTAAAGGGAGACTTGAAGACCCATTTTGTGTCACTTTTATATACCATCTTGAATAACTACGTGTGCGAATCGCACTCGCAAATGAATTTGCCTGTGTGTTTTGCCGCACACGTGTTGTTTTATTCCCGAAAAGGACTGTTGTAGCTACTGTATTAGCAAGATTGGCAACATTGCAAAATGCCAAGCTTGAAATTTTGTAGAGTGAACACAAGATATTGCACCCACAGAAACTTATGCAATTTTTAATCTCAGCCATGCAGTCACCAATAAAGAAATGTTGTTGTTTTAACCGATCATTCTCAACCACAGAAGCTATGAAATTTCCATGAAGATCATGCATAGGCCATCTCAACTTGCACTTGCAAAATATAAACTTTCCTGTCTGAAGGAAGTGCACATGAAAGATTTCTTTCAGCGAGGATAATTGTGTGTGTGGGAAAAGCTTTCAAAACTGCTCAGTAATTAGTTAAATTTTTGTTACTGTCAGTACTTAATTGGTTGGTAAATTTATGATCTTATGAAAACATGGATATATACATGAAATTGATTGAAATGGTGTTGCCATGATCAATTTATCTTAAAACCAAAATCATTGTTTAAATGATCTTAAAATCACTTCATGCACAAATTTGTGTAATGAGTAAAATTGTGTGAGCTTGTGTTTGGAATTCTTAGAAGATCTCAACCTTAGTTGCACTGATCCATGGCTGGGACATAGATCTATACAATTATTCATGAATCTGAACATTTAAAACTTGCTTATGACTCCCATAGTTGGATGACTGATTGATACAGGATTCTTTTTATGATAGGTTGGAAGCCTACCTGGGTATTACCATTTTATTCACAAACCTGTCAAGGTGAGGAGGAAAAGAAGGGAAGTTGGCAAAACAGAATTGCTTCTTGGAGAAAAAGAGGTAAGATCATTTACTATTTTTTTCTACGATTTTGCAAAGGGTGCAAGTTTTTTAACCCACCCGGTAGATGTTAAAGGACAATTCCCTTGTTGCTGATTTTGGGATTTAGAAATTGATTAATTGCATCAATTAATTGTATCGATTAATTAATCGATTTCTAAATCAGTAAATCCCAAATCACCACAAACAAATTTTCTCTTTGTCCATTCATGTTGATTCTTTAGAATGATGAACGTTTTTGATCGTTTTCAGTGTTTTTGAAAATGAAATGTTTCCGAAACTCCCCTCTAGCTCTAAAAACCTAAAGCAGAAAAATTTGCAAAAAATCCTAGAATCTAATTCAGGCTTTTTGCTAAAGATTAAGTCATGAATCTTCAAAATCGGTCCAGTGTACGATTTATTGTGGCCTGTCAAACGTGCATAGTTTATTTGGCGCACCCGGTGTTACTGTTTTCTAATACTTTCAGAAGTTGCATGAGAAAAGTAAATACATTTTTGGAATGTAAAATGTCTCTACTTTATGCACGAGGAATCTTGTTGAGACTTTCAGATACGAAAAAGTTGTGATTGTGTCTCTTTGATTTTATTCAGTGGGTCCAAGTTTTACAAGATATTGCAAAACATTGCAAGACATTGCAAAAGTTGATTAATTGATTCAAAAATGTGCTGCTGCAAAACTTTGAATCTTTGATTTTTAGGTAAAATGGGTAGAGCAACAGCAAGTGCTAGAAAGAGACAAGCGTTCCATTATCCCAGACTTTGTTGGAATCGAGCACCCAAAAGCAGTGACAATCCAAGATCCATTGTACAAGGATCAATGGTATTTGGTAAGTTTTCATGTTATGATCTGAAAGTTTTAGCCAGCCAATTTTAAAGCATATTCAAATCTTAAATGTATTCCATTTGAAAGAAGTAGTAATTGTTTCAAATTTTAAGTAGTATACAGACTTTTGAAGCAACTATATCCTGAAATTTCTCTGGATTTTTTTCAGTAATTTATTTTGAGTGGGCAGGGAGTATTTCTAGCTACTTGAAGCTAATTTAAGCCCACTATGCATGCCGCATATAGGCATGGGACCCCTAGTGTAACATCCCTTCCGAAGAACGGCAAGGTGAGTTGCAAGGTCAGGCCTCGGAGAGGTCACCCATTTGGAGTTTGACTTCACTCGACTGAGCTTAACTTCAGTCACCTGACGGAAATTGTATAAGCCGCTTGGCCACTCACCCGGACTGCCAGAATGTTTGTAAGATAGTCCAAGATAAAATGGCCATTGTGTTGCCTTATTGTGACCATTTATTCTGAAGAATAACTTTTTCTTTCTAATTCTAAACAACATATTTTCTTGTTGTTCAGTTGAAAGATTGTTGACACCATTATTCATTAACACACAATTTATTTTAGTAAAGATCAGGTTTGATATGTTGAATTTCAGTAGACCTTTTAGCTATTCTACAAAAAGAGTCTGAATAAAATGATATTTTCATATGTTTTATAGAAGTTCCACATGAGCCTATCCGTGATAGAAACCCTAATTAGACCTTTGTTGAAATTTTTATAAAGGTATCACTTGATTTAAACTCTTTCTGTAAGATAGCTAAACAGTCCATTAAGGGTCAAACATTTTTATATCAATTCCTCATCTGATATTTTTCATACCATTTATTTGGTCATTCTTTTGGTTTTTCTCCGCAGAACAACATTGGCCAGTCATCTGGTCCACCAAATCTAGACATCAATGTTTTGCCTGTCTGGTCCAAGGGTGTCACTGGAAAAGGTGTGGTTGTTGCAATCCTTGATGACGGTGTGGACTACACACATCCAGACTTGGTCAAAAACTATGTGAGTATTTTCCTGCATTTATTTTGAAAAGCCTTTAGACTGCTATGAAGTCAACTTATTACCATTTTTTTATTTGTCACTTTATGTGCTTACAACCTTGCTAAGTTTCTGATATACAGGGTGTCCCAAAACAAATTGTGCCCCGTTTGTCCGAAGATTGCGACAAAACGGCAAAAGATTCTTGCCAAACTTTTGCATGATGGTGCTCTTCAGATTTTCAATTAAAGTTTGCCACCATCCCCGTAAAAATCTGTTCAAAAATAATGGAGCTATGACCTTCAGACTTCAGAAGCCCAAATTTGCCTGATGACTGAAACCAGCGGTCGGCCGTTTGGTCTTACTATTTTGCAGTGATAAGTATCTTCACGTGAGGTAAGAAATCATTTCTGTGAGGTCAGAAATAGTGGAACTCTCCGAGGATTATCGGAATTTTCATGAGAGCTATGACATTAGAGGCTGCTGTTTCATTTTCAATCCATGAAGCTATTTATCGCTGCAAAATAGTAAGACAAAATGACCGACCGCTGGTTTCAGTGACCGGGGAAATTTGGTCTCCTGATGGTCATAGCTCCATCATTTTTCAACGGATTTTCATGGGGATGGTGGCAAACTTTAATTGAACATCTGAAGAGCACCATCATGCAAAAGTTTGGCGAGAATCTTTTGCCGTTTTGTCGCAATCTTCAGACAAACGAGGCACAATTTTTTTGGGACACCCTCTATTGACACAAATTCNCAGGGAAGCAGTGGGGGCATGTGCCCCTTAGGATTTTGCATTGGAGAAAAAGGATCCCTGTTTGTTTCAGAAAGTGCTCGTTTAGCTTGATGACAAGGTGCCCTTTAGTGTCGTGCCCCCGAGTTTAAAGGGAATCGACATAGTTAAAAGCTGGCCCGGGCCAGGTCAAAAATATATTCTATTATACTCGACCACTTTGACGCATCCGGTCTCATTGTGTAGCTGAAGAAACAATGGGTTTGTGGGCGTTTCTTCAGCCTATTTATAGCGGCTACGAGATATAGCTATGTCTATTCCCTTTAAGATGCTTCTTGTGGCCCTGATTATGACCAATGACATATAGATTTTATTGTACACATTGCAGGTATTCGAATGCTAGATGGCAACACAACTGATACCATTGAAGGAAGCTCACTCAGCTACCGAAACAATTACATTCATATCTACAGTTGTGCATGGGGGCCGAAGGATGATGGAAAAAGGTTCGGCAGACCAGGAACATTAGCAAGCAAAGCTTTGCAACTTGGAACCAAAGAGGTAAAATTTAATTGAAATCCGTTGACTTGCCATTGACTTGCTTTGCTAAAGAATGACAAAAGTCAAGAAGGTTGTCATTGAGCATGTGCAGTACAGTTCTTTTGTAACTTAACATCCCTGAATTAAGAAGAATTCGCTTCAGAATCCATAGGATTTCATTCTTTCAAATCCATCAAGAGCAAAGGACAAAACCTGAACCGTAAAAGATATGAATGTTTGGTTTTGTCCTCAGTAAAGTACAAAGATTTATCCTCAAAATGACGCTCTCATTTCGGAAAAAACAGGTAAACGTCTGTGTGATATTGCCCATCAAAAAAATGCAAAATCACCTTTTCGACCGAAATTTGAAGATGGAGCCCTTTAAGCAGTTATCGCTCAGTTAAATGTACATGTTTTCCATCATAGAAGCTTTTAAATTCCAAGAAATTGCTGGTAATAGGTGGCTACCCAATGAATTACTGGAATCGGGTATTTTGCTAGAACCTAGGTTGATATTTCCCCGAAAACCCTAGATTTACAAGCTATTGGGAGGCTGCAAAGTCCCCAGCCCCTATTTTCGTACAACTGAAGAGATTCTTGGAAATTGACAGTAATTTCTCATCCTTTTGTATGTATGTATGTATGTATGTATGTATGTATGTATGTATGTATGTATGTATGTATGTATGTATGTATGTATGTATGTATGTATGTATGTATGTATGTATGTTAAATTCGCCACAAATTAAATGTTTACAATAGTTAAAATGATATAGAATAGTTACAATACGCAATTTACATAAAAACTTTAATAAATATGAGTTGAAAAACACCCCTAATCATAGTGGCAGGGATAGCATTAAAAGATCGAATTGACCTTATTTCCATAATGGTCCACTTAGAGGTGNGAATCCATAGGATTTCATTCTTTCAAATCCATCAAGAGCAAAGGACAAAACCTGAACCGTAAAAGATATGAATGTTTGGTTTTGTCCTCAGTAAAGTACAAAGATTTATCCTCAAAATGACGCTCTCATTTCGGAAAAAACAGGTAAACGTCTGTGTGATATTGCCCATCAAAAAAATGCAAAATCACCTTTTCGACCGAAATTTGGAGATGGAGCCCTTTAAGCAGTTATCGCTCAGTTAAATGTACATGTTTTCCATCATAGAAGCTTTTAAATTCCAAGAAATTGCTGGTAATAGGTGGCTACCCAATGAATTACTGGAATCGGGTATTTTGCTAGAACCTAGGTTGATATTTCCCCGAAAACCCTAGATTTACAAGCTATTGGGAGGCTGCAAAGTCCACAGCCCCTATTTTCGTACAACTGAAGAGATTCTTCGAAATTGACAGTAATAGTTAGAATAGTTACAATACGCAATTTACATAAAAACTTTAATAAATATGAGTTAAAAAACACCCCTGATCATAGTGGCAGGGATAGCATTGAAAGATCGAATTGACCTTATTGCCATAATGGTCCACTTAGAGGTGGTTGCAAAAAAAACATAAAAAATATATTTTTATGTGCTTTTGGATAAAGCATAATTTAGTAAGGCTGAATCATGAATGTGAGAGAGGACGCGCGGTTTTATTAGAACACATATACGTCGTTTTCCTCTCTTTGTATATTCTGGAAATCCTTGCCGTAGGGGCGAGGTGGACTTGGTTCTATCTTCGTTTGGGCAACTGGAAATGGTGGCCTAACGGATGATGACTGTAATTGCGATGGGTATACAACGAGTATATACACGATATCAATTGGTGCTATCAGTGACCATGGATTATCGACTTACTACACTGAAAGTTGTGCATCGACATTAGCTGTGACGTATAGTGGAGGATCTCACAGGGAGAAAAGAGAGAATAAAATCGTGAGTATTTTTGTACGCACTTTGCAAGATTTTTTTTTGAAAAATTGGATCACTAACGAAACTACATCCGCGAAAAATGCAAAAACTCCGGGTCAAATGAACTTTAGTGGACACAGCTTTCAAGGAAAGCAGAGGTTGAATTGAATTATATTGTTAGAACTGATTGCTGATTGGCTTATCAAACAATATCAATAGAAATCCTATCATGTGATTGGATAATGTAAAATTCGACTGATTCGACCTTGCGAGAGAGCGTCGAAATGTCTTAAACATGGCCTAAATCTGCAGTGCAGCAGGAACCAGTATTCAGTCTATTATTTTGGCTAATTATTTTCCCCAAACCCCCACTGTTTCAGCAAGTATACTTAATCTTAGTACTGATGCATTTGCCATCCAAAATCAGTACAAAATAAAACCCGGGGGATGTTAAAAGTGCGTCCGTTAATGTTCAAACTAGCCAACATTCTTTATTTCCGCTGTCGTGTCCCATGAATGTTTGGTCAAGTTTCTTTTCTTTTGTAAAATATTGCTAACTGATGAAGCAATCTTAACACGAGTGTAAGCTGTATACGAAGAAATGATTGACCACCGGCTTGCATACGGTACAATTATTTGCTTCCGTTTTGTGTAAAATGGTGATACTAAGGACGTAGTGAAAATCTTTTAGGAATTCTTCAAAAGGGAGGATTGAAAATGATCATCTTTCGCAACCACGAAGGAACAAATAACACTTTGCATTTTATTCTTCGTGTAATTATTTAAATGAACGTGCGAAGGACCACCGGGTGACCCAGAAAAAAGTGACCCAATGCAATCTGTTATAGAAAAACAATTCAGTAGCAGATTGAAACATTTCAAACGTTGTTCTGTCGCTAAAAGACTAGCCTACACTATAAGTATTTTTCGCAATTTTTTTGGGCAAGGGAAAGTTCCCGAATTAAGGATTTTGAGGAAAAGGGCAGGCTTGAAATTCTCAAAAACTCGTCAAAAACAAGGGATCGATTTGAAGCCATTTCAGATCTTCAAAACAACGAGGAGCGTGTTTCATTCTGCCTGAGAATATTTTCAAGTACCTAGGGACTATAAAATTGCTCTGAAGACTGTCAACTGGGTTACCTATTCCCAGGTTGAAATGTAACACGCTTCTTGTTGTTTTGAAGATTTTAAATGGCTGTAAATCGATCCCCTGTTTTTTACGACTTTTTGAGGATTTCAGGCATGCCTTTTTCCTCGAAATCCTTAATTTTCTTTCAGCGACAGAACAACATTTGAAGCATTTCAATCGGCCACTTACTTATTTTTCTGTAACAGATTGCGTTGGGTCACTTTTTTCTGGGTCACCCGGTA
>REGL01000007.1:272490-296082 GCA_004194395.1 Aurelia aurita complex sp. Pacific | reverse complement strand
CAATTGGTGTTCGGCAGTTGGCAAGGTTGCTTTTTGACATTAATTGTAGAAACCCCGGACTTGTCCTTTGATTTTCACCTGATATTTCAGTTGTAAAGATTAATCTTTGTTTCCTTTTCTCAGATGACCTGGCAATCAATCCCAATATGCAAAGAGTGCAAACGCAAAAGGGTAAACATCAATGGAAGCCACAACAACCACAAGTTAAAACCGGAGGGGCCAATTATCAAGGCTTCTCAGTTGCAAAGAATACCTTACCAGCCACTGCTGCGCAACCAGGCTGGGGAGGAGGAGCAACTAGTAGCCCAGTGGGAGTGCCATCTTTTCCTGGGCAGGTAAGATCATTTTTTGCTATTTTCTTGTTGACCGACTGGCAGAAGCCGACATTTGTAAAGACTGAGCGACAAACAGAAAATGCACGTGCATTGTCGAAAATTCATAACTTTGAGTTCCCCTGGCTCCCTGCAACATATCCCCAAATAAGGCAACACTTGCTGTTTTCTTCTTTAGGCCTGAAACTCTTGGTTTATCGTTTTAAAAACTTTATGTATCTATAAACTTGAAGCTTTCTGAAAATCGTTTAAAATTTGATTACATCAGTGTTGCCGATTTTTAGAATTCTTAAAAATTATTATTTCCAAATGTTTGTAAGTCTGATTCACAATAGTGTGAATGACTCATCCACACAAACTCAAATTTTCAAATCCATAATATTGCGAGCTGCGAACCCTGACCTGACAGAAAAGGCGCAGTGTTTTTGAGCGGTGGAGACTTATGAGGGGGGACAGTAGCGCCGCCAGTTGTTGCCAGTGGTGTTCTCTCGGCCGGGGTTTCTGCTGTTCAGCATTATCGCCTGTGCTGCCTTGACTTCCAGTGTGAAACAGATCCTAATAGATATCCGTATTTAATCGTTTATATGTAGTAGCTCTTTGTAATTGTCTATTTGATAGTAATTTAGTACCAGTTACGTGTAGTTTTATGTGCTATCCTTTTCTTTCTAGTAGTTACGTGTGGTGTTATGTTCGTATTTCCTGTTTTATGTTGCCATGTGGTAGACCTAGTTTTTCGCTCCAAATTGTATTGTTCTAGTAGCAGGATATATTATTTCGTAAGTAAGTAGTGTAATAAGTATTGCTTATTGTAAGTTTTTAAATGGGATTAATCTTTAAAATTAATTTCTGTACATTTGTGTCAGGGATCAATTATATTCATTGCAGATCGTTATTTCATCATTTTGGGAGGAATATAAGAAAGGTACTCCACAGCAAACAATGTTTTACAAAATATCATTACTGTATTTGTCTGCAGGCTCCCATGGGAATGTACCCGCAGGCTCAGTATGGAAATCAACCAGGCATGATGCAAACAGGCATGTACCCCATGCAGAACCAAATGAATGCACCAATGACGACTCAAGACCCCTTTGGACCAGTCCCAAGCAGCCAGGTTAGTTTCCGTTTTTTCCTTATTTATACTACACTAAGTAGTCTACAATACAATACATTTTACCGATTACTCTACCCTACATGCAAAAATGGTGAGGTGATACAAATGCTAGTAACAGTTCATATTAAATCATGTTAAAGCAAGTGTGCGATGGTAAATAGGCTCCTCTATAAATAGAACAAAGAAATAACTCAGACACAGCATTGTCTCTTAGCAAGATAAAAATCTCATTCTTAGGCTACCCTTTGTTGACATTGTGTGCAACAGCAACTTCGATTTGAATGGGGTATTTTTAGATTTTACTGCTCTCTGCAAAGGCAAGCTTTTAACCTTGCACAAACCCTTTAAATTTAACTTTTGTCCTAATGAACTTATATGATATCAAAGCATTTATATTAAAGTTTATATAATAGTTTACAAAATGTGAGTGAAAATATACATAAAAACCAAATGACGATTTTTTATCTCTTTTTAGGTTCGCTTCTAATATCTTTGGCAAGATCGAAATTGCACGTTAAATGAAAATTTCCCCCGTCACTGGCCAATCAAATGTCTCCTTGATTTAGATAACAAATAGAAGACTTGAGTGAACCCTGTTTTCAACGTTAATCCATTCCACCCAGAAATTTCAAAATTAATGCGAAAAAGTAACCAATAATGAATCTTTGGGGACTAATTAATTTTTCCATCTGTTTTTTCATTTAGAATTGTGAAATAACAGAAATATTGCGATTTTGTAAGATAGATAATATACTAAGGTTGATTTTTGAATCATTGAGTTTAGCTTGGAGTAGCATTGTATAAAGAATAAGAAACTGAATCTTGAAAGAAAATGTCGTAAATTCTTTACACGAAGTTTCTTAATCAACTTCAGTGAGAGTCTGCTCAGAAGACAATTTTCTCAGCGCGAATTTCTATCGAGATAGAAAGTCTCTGTAGCATAGGGCTCAAATCTTTAAAAAGGTGGGTGTAAAATCCTATAATATTTTTCTTTGAATTGAATGGCTTGAAAGGAACTTATTGTACTTTGCTGTAAATCTGCCGTGGAAATTTTTTGATATCTTGATTCTTTTAAAAATGGCCGCAATTTGATTATGTTTGAAAAAGTTTATGGAAAATTTTGAAAACATTTAAATCATCCTAAACTAATAGAGGAAACAAATATAACCTTCAAGAAAACCATAGTTTATGAAGGTCTACAATATGGTGGCAAGCAGAAATCTGTAGCTTTTCTGGTTTAGGATTTAGCAATTTGATGACGTCAAAGCCTCAAATTTGATAAATGCTGCCATATTGAAACTAATCAAGATATCAATAAATGTCCACAGCAGATTTACAGCAAAATACCCTGAGTTTCTTCCAAGCCATTTATTTTAAAGAAGATTGCAACAGAATTTTACACCGACCTTTTTAAAGATTTGAGCCCCGTGTTAAACTCTGTAGCCAAATAGATGATTACGCTAAAGATGGCGTGAAGGAAGTTTTTACCACAATTCGTTGCTTTCTTTTATCGAATGCCTACAGAATCTCTTTGAAGATTTGTTATTAGAATGAATTAGAATGTAATGCATCTTGGTAAAAAGCTCATCACCGCCATCCTTAGCGTAATCGTCTATTGAGAAATTGATAAAATTGATGACGATTTGAAATGTGTCTATTATCCCAAATTAAATGTTTTTCGATCAGCTGAATTTTTGAACAGTAATAAAATGTATAAATGATTTAAGTACCAAAAAAAGCTTTGTGTTTTAAACATCTAAGCTATTTTTGGTACTTAAATCATTTATACATTTTATTACTGTTCAATTACATAGTACCACACGCAACGAACATATTTTTATTGAATTTAGCTGAATTTTTGCTCTAGGATGATTTGAAAGTACTTATAAATTTTTTTCCGTCATAAACTGTTTGTCTATGTAGACAGCAAGGATAAATGTTGTAAAGAAGGGTTGTGTATCCGTGAAGACAAAGCAGTTTGCCTTCCAAGAAAATAGATTTCACATCTCCGAGTGCTTTCAATCAAATCAAAACGGATAGAGAAGGCAAAACATTATGGCTGGTTGCATAGAAGGTGTGAAATCTATCATGGAGGCTGCCAAATCACGTTGTCTTAATCAGACCGGTATCCTTTGTTTTACAAATTTCATCCTTTCATCTGGACTAGTTTCTGTAATGCAGAAGCTAAATTGCATTTGAGTATCGAAGTTAAATATTTGAAAAAGCACAAAGCAAGGCAAGCAATAGATATTTGTGATGCAGTGTTCAGATATTTGTGTGGTCAGATGTAGAGGAAAGATTTGACTTCTTACACCTAACGAGTAATTTGAATGTTGTTGCCGAGGAAACTGGCCTTCCGAGGCAGGTTAATTCGCCATGACAATAATCTTTATTTTGACCATTTCTCAGAATCTTGATGACGTTTGCAAGCANGAAATCATCTATGATTTCTAAAAGGCAGAAGTAAAAATCAAGTTCTACACCTCTCTTATATTTGTCGTATACAATATTCATAAAAACTGTGCATGAGATACAATCTATGTTAAGCAACTTGCTTGATTTTATAAGCAATTTTCATTTTGAGAAATGAGAAAACAGAGCTCGATACACGAAGCAAGATTGATTTTGAGAAATTTCCTGCAGGACATTATGATTGAAAATTTCCTGCGACCGTCCGGCCGCATGGTCGGGTGGGTTTTCATGCCCTGTTGTAAGTTTTTAAATGGGATTAATCTTTAAAATTCATTTCTGTACATTTGTGTGAGGGATCAATTATGTTCATTGCAGATCGTTATTTCATCATTTTGGGAGGAATATAAAAAAGGTACGCCACAGAAAACAATGTTTTACCAAATATCATTACTGTATTTGTCTGCAGGCTCCCATGGGAATGTACCCGCAGGCTCAGTATGGAAATCAACCAGGCATGATGCAAACAGGCATGTACCCCATGCAGAACCAAATGAATGCACCAATGACGACTCAAGACCCCTTTGGACCAGTCCCAAGCAGCCAGGTTAGTTTCCGTTTTTTCCTTATTTATACTACACTAAATATTCTACAATACAATACATTTTACCGATTACTCTACCCTACATGCAAAAATGGTGAGGTGATACAAATGCTAGTAACAGTTCATATTAAATCATGTTAAAGCAAGTGTGCAATGGTAAATAGGCACCTCTATAAATAGAACAAAGAAATAACTCAGACACAGCATTGTCTCTTAGCAAGAAAGAAATCTCATTCTTAGGCTACCCTTTGTTGACATTGTGTGCAACTTCGATTTGAATGGGGTATTTTTAGATTTTACTGCTCTCTGCAAATGCAAGCTTTTAACCTTGCATAAACCCTTTAAATTTAACTTTTGTCCTAATGAACTTATATGATATCAAAGCATTTATATTAAAGTTTATATGATAGTTTACAAAATGTGAGTGAAAATATACATAAAAACCAAATGACGATTTTTTTATCTCTTTTTAGGTTCGCTTCTAATATCTTTGGCAAGATCGAAATTGCACGTTAAATGAAAATTTCCCCCGTCACTGGCCAATCAAATGTCTCCTTGATTTAGATAACAAATAGAAGACTTGAGTGAACTCTGTTTTCAACGTTAATCCATTCCACCCAGAAATTTCAAAATTAATGCGAAACAGTAACCAATAATGAATCTTTGGGGACTAATTAATTTTTCCATCTGTTTTTTCATTTAGAATTGTGAAATAACAGAAATATTGCGATTTTGTAAGATAGATAATATACTAAGGTTGATTTTTGAATCATTGAGTTTAGCTTGGAGTAGCATTGTATAAAGAATAACAAACTGAATCTTGAAAGAAAATGTCGTAAATTCTGTACACGAAGTTTCTTAATCAACTTCAGTAAGAGTCTGCTCAGAAGACAATTTTCTCAGCGCGAATTTCTATCGAATTAGTAGATAGGAAGTCTCTGTAGCATAGGGCTCAAATCTTTCAAATCTTTAAAAAGGTGGCTGTAATATCCCATGATATTCTTCTTTGAATTGCATGGCTTGAAAGGAACTTATTGTACTTTGCTGTAAATCTGCCGTGAAAATTGTTTGATATCTTGATTCTTTTCAAAATGGCCGCAATTTAATTTTTTTGAAAAAGTTGGAAAATTTGGAAAAAAATTAAATCATCGTAAATCCTAAACCAATAGAAGAAAAATTATATAACCTTCAAGAAAACCATAGTTTATGAAGGTCTACAATATGATGGGAAGCAGAAATCTGTAGCTTTTCCGGTGTAGGATTTAGATATTTGATGACGTCATAGCGTCAAATTTAATAAATGCCGCCATTTTGAAACTAATCAAGATATCAATAAATGTCCACAGCAGATTTACAGCAAAATACCCTGAGTTTCTTCCAAGCCATTTATTTTAAAGAAGATTGCAATAGAATTTTACACCGACCTTTTTCAAGATTTGAGCCCTATGTTAAACTCTGTAGCCAAATGGATGATTACGCTAAAGATGGCGTGAAGGACAGGGCCGTAGGAAGAAGCTTCGGATTGGGGGGGCAATTGTTCTTAAAACAATAGAGAACAATACATCTAATTAAGTCATGTGACGTAGCACCATTGTTTTAAGAAATTATTGGGGGGGCTTGAGCCCCCCCTACCCCCCCCCACTTCCTACGGGCCTGGTGAAGGAAGGTTTTACCACAGTTCGTTGCTTTCTTTTATCGAATTTCTACAGAATCTCTTTGATGATTTGTTATTAGAATGAATTAGAATGTAATGCATCTTGGTAAAAAGCTCATCGCTGCCATTCCTTAGCGTAATCGTCTATTGAGAAATTGATAAAATTGATGACGATTTGAAATGTGTCTATTATCCCAAATTAAATATTTTTCGATCAGCTGAATTTTTGCCCTAGGATGATTTGAAAGTACTTATAAATTTTTTTCCGTCATAAACTGTTTGTCTATGTAGACAGCAAGGATAAATGTTGTAAAGAAGGGTTGTGTATCCGTGAAGACAAAGCAATTTGCCTTTCAAAAGAATTGATTTTACAGCTCTGAGAGCTTTCAATCAAATCAAAACGACCAGAGAAGGCAAAACATTATGGCTGGCTGCACAGGTGTGAAGTCCATCATGGAGGCTGCCAAATCGCTTTGTCTTATTCAGACCTGTATTCTTTGTTTTACAAATTTCATCCTGTCATCTAGACTAGTTTCTGTAATGCAGAAGCTAAATTGCATTTGAGTATCGAAGTTAAATATTTGAAAAAGCACAAAGCAAGGCAAGCAATAGATATTTGTGATGCAGTGTTCAGATATTTGTGTGGTCAGATGTAGAGGAAAGATTTGATTTGTTACACCTAACGAGTAATTTGAATGTTGTTGCCGAGGAAACTGGCCTTCCGAGGCAGGTTAATTCGCCATGACAAAAATCTTTATTTTGACCATTTCTCAGAATCTTGATGACGTTTGCAAGCATCTCTTTTGACAGCACAGCAAACACACAATCTGTGTACATCTTGAAAAAGGATCTTTCCATAATCTTTAACGAACGCTGGTCTCTCAATCCCAGAAATTCTAAATAATAGTAGATCTCATTCATAGAGAGTCCTTGCCAAAATTACCCAAAAATTGTTGTCCGTCATTTAAAATTTCGATTTTGAAATTTTGTCTTGTTTTGAAAGGTAAACGAAAGGGTCGAGTCGATTACGTGCTCTTTTATTCTTCTCAAGAAATTTAATTTCTCATCTCATTACGATATTTTTGTCGGAACTAAAGGTTTTTTACGGATTTTTGGTGGATTTCCTTGAAAAACAAAAGGATCTTGGCCAAAGCTGTACGAGATTTTTTGAAGTGAAATGCCCCTCGATCGCTCCCTTGCTGTCTACTGTACCGATACTGAGTAACTAACAAACTTGTATGTTTTCGAAAATACCCGATTTGTTGTCAAAAACCAAATATATTTAAATTAATGATCGAGGCAATGGGGTTACTGCATGAAAATTTATTTTTGGAGCAATGGTATTTTACAAAACGCAGTAGTTTTGGTCAGAAGTCTACACGTTAAAATTTCGCATGAAAATTATTTTAAGGACCTACAAGACATGACAGCTGCATTAAGAACATAAAGAACAATATGGTACTGTGGCATTGAAATTCAATTTTATAATCATTCCTTGTGATTGTGGAGTAAGCTTCAAGTTGAAGGCGAAGTGAAGGTGAAGTTGCGGTTTTTAGCGCCAAGCGCTGGTATCCCAGAAGTAGAATAGGCCTAATTGAGTCCGCGACCCCTTGTCATGACACTGAAGTGATGGGGCTCTACCTGGGATCGACCCGGTCCACCTAACTGTTCTGGCTGCAATGTCAGAGGATTACACCACTGCGCCACAGCACCTTCAAGACCAGGTATCTTCGCAAAGCAAAGATTCACACAAATTCAAGGCCCATTTCTAGACTTTGCAATGTGTCAATTAATTTGATCCTTGACACAAAATACATATGAAGAAATTTATGATCAATTTTTTAAGACTTTTCAAAATTGCAACCTCTTTTTATTCAACTAATATTTGTTGAGGACATTTAAAAAAAGAGTCGAGTCTCATTTTGAACAACAAGCCTAATGAGGCACCAGGGGCACCAGAGTTTCACAGGACAGAGAACATGAAAATAAAGATTCAAAAATGCTAACTGAATTATTTCATAATTGCTATCACACCAAAGTACCAACATACTGTATCAACATAATAATGTGCTAGATCAAACCTTTTTACAGCTCTTTGATGTTATAAATTCTACTGCAAATCACTTTCCTCTGCAGAGGGTTTCTTTTCAAGTATCGCCCAATCTCATCCCCAGGGCATTTTGTTATATTAGGACGGAGACAAAAAGGCCCTACCCTGGATCAGAGTATTTTTAGTATTTGAAAAGAATTGAGAAAAATTTTTTCATTTTATTATTTTTTTTTTTATTTTTTTTTTTAAATTTTTTATAATTTTTTTTTATTTTTTTTATTTTTTTTTNAGGACAGAGAACATGAAAATAAAGATTCAAAAATGCTAACTGAATTATTTCATAATTGCTATCACACCAAAGTACCAACATACTGTATCAACATAATAATGTGCTAGATCAAACCTTTTTACAGCTCTTTGATGTTATAAATTCTACTGCAAATCACTTTCCTCTGCAGAGGGTTTCTTTTCAAGTATCGCCCAATCTCATCCCCAGGGCATTTTGTTATATTAGGACGGAGACAAAAAGGCCCTACCCTGGATCAGAGTATTTTTAGTATTTGAAAAGAATTGAGAAAAATTTTTTCATTTTATTATTTTTTTTTTTATTTTTTTTTTCATTAAATTTTTTATAATTTTTTTTAAATTTTTTTATTTTTTTTCCAAATACTGAAAATACTCTGATCCAGGGTAAAAAGGCCCTATCTCTGTCCCAATATGACAAAAGGCCCTGGGGACAAGGTTGAGTCTCACCCTGATACATATGTTATTATGATCAAATCAATAATAAAACACAACTTTACTTTAAAACGTTTTGATAAATATCTTTGTCAGCTATCTTTACAATTTTGACTTTACGATCAATTAAATTAATGCAAAGGTTACATACTGCAAAATTTTATCAGTAATACTGAAATTAGTTCGTGCTGAGCACCCTCAATGATATCTTAAATTTAACTACATGCAAAAGTCTTTTAAATCATCATATTCAAACATATTTGATAAATTTGACACAACAAAATAGATAAATTAATTACACATGTTAGTACAGAATCAAAGCAAGGGCCCTAGGACGACATACAATTCTTTCCAAAATTATCCTTGGTTGTTTCTTTGTTGATTACACGTATTTTTTCTTATAAGAAACTGCTTATAAGAAACTCAACTCTCAGATCGCCAAAAAAATTAAGAAACTCCAGTACTGGGAAAATATAAGCTAAGAAACTATTTATTTGATAAAGGAAATCCTCAACATGTTTTTACTTTACTTTCACTTGTTTCCTGTACCATATTACTCGTAAGGTACTTGAGTAATGTCTAAACATTGGAAAGGCTTAAAAAACGTTGTTTTGAACTGTTCATGAGGGCACAGGTAGTGAACATGAAGATTGTTATGGAACCTCTAAGAAACTCGTAAGAAACTCTGAGTACTCAAAATCTGATAATTTTAAGAAACTTCCAGTACTGGCCCAAATTCTTAGTTTCTTATAAAAAAAATACGTGTATTCTCTTAGCTTTGCTTCTCAAACAACTTTTGTTTTCTCAAGATGTTCTCAAGACAACTCAAAATTTTCGTTTAGTTGTCGAAGGAAACAAAATGGCTGTTGAGCAATGTTGAGTTGTCCTGAGAAAGTCTTGAGAAAACAAGGGATATATGTCGTTTGAGCCAAGAAAATCATCAACAAAGAAGCAACCAAGGGCAATTTTGGTAAGAAATGTATATCATTCTAGGGCCCTTGATCAAAGTTGAAAAAAGGATATTTGCAAATTTTTTATTCTGTCAAGGAAAACTGCTGGTGACATTATGCATTTGCCACATAATAAATCAAGAATTTACAAGAAATGAATAAGATTTACAAGTTTGAAAGCTAAAAATAGATTAAATACAATGACAATGTACATTAAATAATTAGGGGTAAAACACCCCTAATTGTAGTGGCAGGGATAGCATTAAAATACCTTATTTCCATAATGTTCCCCTTAGAGGTGATTGCAAAAGAAAAATGATAATAAACAACAGGATGTAAAAACACCCCTAATTGTAGTGGCAGGGATAGCATTAAAAGGTCATATTGACCTTATTTCTATAATGGTCACCTTAGAGGTGGTTGCAAAAGAAAAATTATAATAATGAACAACAGATGTTAAAGTGATTTTGGATGAAACATAATTTAGTAAGGCGGAATCATGAATGTGAGAGAGGATGCATGGTTTTAGTAGAACACATGTACGTTGTTTTCCTCTCTCTCTGTTTTCCTCTCAACTCTTCTGAGTTGTGAAAATCGATCTTCAAACAAATACTGAAGTTTTTCAATCCCATGGTGGTAAAGGTGCAGCCAATATCCCTTGTCTGTGACAAATTTTACTTATTAAAGGTTGTGTCATGAGACTTAACTGTGTATTCATACTAGACAATAATGAACCAGCTCAAAGTCCAATTCTTGAACAGCATTTTTTTATGTTTGGCATGTAGCTGTAGCATTAAAATGGGACATCTATTAACTTTTTTCCAGAATTAAATCAAAGAAGTTCAAAAGTCTAATCGGCAATCCCAAAATCCGTTGTAGCATATTCTTTAAACTGGCTGGTTCTGTTAGTCATCCATGGTCCATATTTTGGATACACTGAATTGATTATGTCACCATTAATTGCCTTGGAAATATCGGCATCAAATGTAGGTTCAAAGAAGAATGGGACAGAATATCTGTCCATTCCAAGGTCAATCACCCTATGACTGTTGCTTTTAATTTCCCATTGACCATTTTAGTGAGGAGTGCACCAACGTTTACGACAAGACCATCTTTGATAGGGGGTACATCTAGCCAAGGTTCATCTTCGCCAAGTTTTACTTGAAGACCTCTGTTGTCAAATGTTGCCAGAATTGTGAGAAATGTTGTGTCAAAGTGCTCTCCTGTTGTGATTAAGGTATCTCCATCTTTGGCCTCATCTGGGACATTACTATCATTTATTCTGGTTGGGTAATGTAATAATCTCAAGGTGGCTAGCTGGTCTGGTCCATACATTGAGTCAAAATGATTTCTCTCCAAACCAAGGCCTTCTGCCATTAGATGCATTACCTCTCCACCGACAGAAGTGTAGAAATCATACAGCTCTTTCATGAACTCAACAAACTCAGCATCTTTAGTTTTATTTCCAGAGTTTGGCCAGACATTACCCTCTTGCACAAGATCTCTCATCAGCGGACGATTTGTTCCAGGAGCCATTCTCCTCTCTAGATTTCTATCAAAAAATGCACCAACTTCAAAAGCCTCCTTAAATGAATGTCCACCTGGAATGACTGGGTAATAACCCCTGAATGCATTTTTGTTGCTTTCTCTAAATGCTTTCTTTGCAATTTGCATTTTAGTCTCCAGTGGCAACTCAAAAAACCATTTTGTAAGCTCGAAAAGCTTGTCTGGTTTGAAACCTGGTATATTTACAAGATATGCAAACCCAGCTTGACTCAAGGCTGCATAAACTTTGGCTGCAGCTTTTTTGGTATCAACTTTCGCTTCTGTCATGTCGATCAATGCGAGATTCAGCTGTAAAGACTCACCATTTTCACTGGCAGTGATATTCTGTCCAAAGTGCGAGATGGGCCTAAGCCCCACAATTTTCTGCAAGAAAACATCAACAGCAAGTTCCTTGTAAACAGCAAAAGTTGGGCTGTGTCGAATCTGATAAGCAAAAAAGCCTAATATGCTCACGAAAATGCTGGTGTAGATAATTTTGACCCCCATTTTGTCAAAAAGGGTGTATTTGCTTCAAGTTTCTTGTGTGTCTCCTTCGGTGGGTAGACTGACACAGTATTAATTCAGGTTATTGAAATCGATCAATCAATAACAGCTGTTGTAGTCACGGGCAACACTACCGGTGTGGTTTGAAAGTAGAATGCACGCAATATTTCATTTTTTTTATAAGAAAAGAAACTTGGATCAGGCCCTAGACCCTAGCAGTAAAAGTCTCTTAATTGAACGCAGATATATTTCAAGACATTGCATGCTGCAGGTATGTTTCTTGATATCTAAAATATCATATAGCAATAAACAGTGTTCTGCGTTCTGCTATGTTCAAAGGTCAAACCCAAGAATCAACTGACATTTTTACCGTAATACTTCTCAGACATGGTACAAACTAGAGCTAGAAGCATGAGGCAAGCGACGACAATCATTTCGTGTTTATTCACATTTCATGTTATTGACAAATCCAGTTATTACGGCATTCCAAGTTAGAAGACACAAATCAGGCTAGATGTTAATAAATAATTGACTTGAACTTGAATTGAAACATGTTTATTAATTTCGAACGCTTCGAGCCAAGCTTGGTTAATCTTCAGCAAATAAAAAACTGTGCAAGGCAAAATCATAACCTGGTAAATTCACACAGGGACCCCGGAGCCCCCCCCCCCCATAATTGTCAAGAGATAGTATTTTGGTTTTTAAAAAATGGTGTTTCTATGAGCAAATATTTTAGGGTTGTTATGTATTTCCATGCTCCCTTCGCCGTTGTTTTGTAATGTTGTAATTGTTTGTTATTGTAAATTTTGTGAGAATATATAAAAGAAAAGCAAATATTGCCAACGGTTCATACATTCTTTTTTTATGAGAATACTATAAATCTTGTTCAGCCTTGATATTCGAAATTTTCGTTTAGTAAATTTTGCTTCCTTTTTGGAAGGAAAATTTCCGTGAATCACTAGAGGGCTTCTTTGATTCTCGGCTTCATTATCAGATGACGTAGGAACACCTTGGGAACGAGGTTGAAAAGGAACAAGTGACTGGAGAAAATGGCGGCGAATAAAAAATCAATTTCTCAAGCTTTCCTGTACGTTGCAGGATTTTTGGTAAGTAGTTACACAGACAGGTAGTATTACTTCATTTGTATGTGCGGACGGTATATTTAATGAATAATGCATATTCTAGAAATGTAAAGCTTTTCTTTATTCATAGAGAATGAAACCAAATTAAAATTATATTCATAGGTAACCTAGAAGTAGAACACAAACAAACAAGCGCCTATCTCCCAGTCTGGAATCGAGCCCCCTTCCGCCAAAGATCTCTGGCGGACAGACTCACTCTAAACAATAGAAATAACAAGAGAACAAAAGAAATTGGCGTATAAGTTTGACTTTGGCGGATGGTGTACACAGACTCACTAAACAATAGAAATAACAAGAGAACAAAAGAAATTGGCGTAAGTCATTGGCGGATGGCATACACAGATTCCACCACACCAGGGCCTATCTCCTACATTTGCTGATTGGATGGGAGTATTTTGAAAATGTCCAATGAAAAAATTGATTTGTGTGTGGCCCCTGCTGAACAGTTTTTTTTCTGCATGCATTGTAGACTTTGTGCCAAAAAAACAAAACCCTTGTTTCCCCATACAAGCAGAAGAACATAAAAGAACAAAAGAATGATTATGCAGAATTTTGAAAACATCAAAAGCACCACACGATAATTTCAAAATTAGGTTGATTTGCAAAATGGTGAATTTTCCAAGTTTTTAAAGGTCTACAATATAGCGGTACAAGTAAAGGTCTGAGTAGCTCTTCTATCACAAATTGAAAGCTAACAGAAATACGAAAAGATGATGTACAGTAGTGTAATTCTGAATGTGTAATGATATCAAAGTTCACTTCATGATGTAAATCCACCTTTTCAAGGTAAGAGGCACAAAAGCGGAAGTATTTTGTTGTTTGAGATTTTGCATTTTGGAGACTAAAATCTTATTGTGCGTAGAAAGTTTAGTGTTGAGACAAATTTTCACATTGGTATCTGTCTATATTTAGAAATTATGATGATGTAAAGATTTGAATTTATAAGGGCTTTGACCGCCAAATCGGAGTTTGGACAAAAATTTGTCCAAAGTTTTGATTTCACGGTCAAAGCCCTTATGACTTTAAATTCATAAAATTGTCACGATTTTGAAATGAAGACACATATGAATTTGAAAATTTGCTACTTTGCTAAACTTTGTACGCAGAACGAGATGTTGGTCTCAAAAATGCAATATCTCAAATAACAAAAAACTTCCGCTTTCGCGCCTGTTATCTTGAAAAGGTGGATTACACAAGTTCATAGATNTATTTAGAAATTATGATGATGTAAAGATTTGAATTTATAAGGGCTTTGACCGCCAAATCGGAGTTTGGACAAAAATTTGTCCAAAGTTTTGATTTCACGGTCAAAGCCCTTATGACTTTAAATTCATAAAATTGTCACGATTTTGAAATGAAGACACATATGAATTTGAAAATTTGCTACTTTGCTAAACTTTGTACGCAGAACGAGATGTTGGTCTCAAAAATGCAATATCTCAAATAACAAAAAACTTCCGCTTTCGCGCCTGTTATCTTGAAAAGGTGGATTACACAAGTTCATAGATAATTACATTTTCAATTTATTGTAGGACCTTTTTGCAGTTGCATTATTGATTCCTTTGCTGGCACATGAAGTAAGAAAGTATGGTGCTTCGCCTACAATGGTTGGCTTGTTCATGTCTATTTATGGAGCTTTACAACTCATCAGTAGTCCTTTGATGGTATGTCATCCTTTAAATTTGGGACCATTTCTGCCTTACATAGATTACTCCCAGCACCAGATACATATCCCTCATTTATTGATTTTGAAATCATTTGTTACCCTCAGAGTCTTATTTTTAGCCAATTAATTTTATTGAAAGTGTGAGCAAAACTTCTTCCTCAACTTACCGGGTGTCCTATAAAATAGTTCTGTTTCAAAAATCACCAAAAATCAATTATCAAACTGATCATAAATTTTCTTTTTGATCTCTTTTGTCAATGATCTAAATATATTCAAAGCTGATAAAATGTTCATTTTCATTGCTTGTAGGGTAGGCTGAAGAACCTTATTCTGGGTGATGCTCTTTAAACAGCATCGTAAAACTTGCCCATGAGCCATCATTTTGAGCTTTCTCATCATCCTTCAAGTCTGCCATGGCCATGATAGCTTGCGTTTCTTCTAGACATTAGTTACTTTAATTAGAAGGTTATGACACAAAAATAGATTAATCAAATGCTTTTTTTGGCAATATGATTCAAAAACAGGCAGCCCTAAATTTGCTCATTCTTAAACCAATTACATGATCTGCTATACTTGCTATACTTGGGAAAATAATTTGGTCTTTGATCTATATTACATACTTGTCAGAAAAATAATTTAAAGAATCAGTCATGTAATCAAATTCTGATGATTTTTCAAAGGGAGTACTTTTTTGGGACACCCAGTAGAAAAAATTGATTAAGATCTCCTAAAAATGATACTTTCATTTTTGATCATCTGTTCTTCCCCTTAGTTTAGACACCATCCCTGCTCAGTAAATTTTTAAGTTTTTCTGTCCCAAATCATTAATGCCACCCCTTCTATTTAGAACTGGCGAGTACAGACCTTGTGTCTTTACTAAGCTTTGCCTCAAAAAAAAATTATTTTGACAAGGCAAAAATGCACAATATTTGATGAAGCAGAATGTATTTTATAATGGAGCTGAACTGTCCTGTAACTTCTAAGCCAAGAATGACTTATATTTTATTATAAGAATGACTTATAAGTCAAGAATGCAAATTGTTATGATCATCAAACTTCTCAGTTAAAATCTTTAGCCAATTAGGTTCAGAAAATTCTTCTCATTTACCCTTCATGTTGTGCAATAAAATTTTTTATTATTACATGTGTGCTGTTCGTGGCAAAATATTTTCTCTACTTTTTTCAGGGGCAAGCCAGTGATTTGTTTGGTCGTAAAAAGGTCCTGTGGTTCTGTTTACTCGGAGCTGGCAGTGGTTATTTGATGCTTGGCTTCTCACGTTCTTTGATTTTCATGTTTATCTCAAGGATTCCAACTGGTGAGTTTGTCTACTTCCAATCATCGTTGGGTGATCCTAAAATTGTTCTACTATTGTTATTTTTATTAGCTTTATTACATTTATTTGTTAATGCAGGTCGGTTAAAAAATGGCAGCACACGTATGGTTAATGTGGACCTGCTCTCTAAAAAAGATTCACAATTTGTAGAATTATATAAAGCAAAACTTACAACATATTTTGTGGTTGTACTTAAATAAAGTAATAAAAATAATTTCTAGATGTAAAAGTAATTAGAATCTTTATTTGTCCCATTTTGCAGTCTCTTTTTCGTAGCTGATATTTTCAAGCTTGCATGGTTTCAATTTGCTTTTAAAGCTGTCCATTTTTGTGATATTTCGTACTTCAGATGGTACTTTTTTCTATATATATAATATATCAATGAATAATTACAAAACTACAAAATAATCCAACAACAAAGAAGTTCAGCTAATACAAGTGTTAAAATTTTACAAGAAACTTATGATATATCACAAATTGCATCAACAATACATTACATTATTCCATGTCTAAGGCCCACGATATCTCATAGAATTTCTTCCATACTCTGAGTTTGGCCTTGGCAGTTCAAAATTGTTCACACCTCCCTCGTCTCGTCTTGCTGGTATGGAAGTCTTCTTTTAGCAGATATCTTTTATGCCCTCTATGCCCTATCAATCTCCACAACTGATTCGATATGGGTCTTTATGCATAGCGAATGCGACCCTTCTTTTGTAAATGTAACTAAGTGGTTGCTGCTGGCTTCCTGAAGTGCTTCATCAGTTGAAGACAAGTTCCGAAAATTCATAACAGCAAGAGTGCTTAATAGATTTGAATGATTCCAATTCCATTTAAAAGCGATGAGACCAAAGTATATTTGCAAGTTTTCTTGCGTTTTTGTGAGCACTGAAAAAATAGATGAATTGGACTTTAACCAAAATTTTTTGGTTGCAAAATGCCTGAAAATGGGCCTAAACATTTGATCATATCGTAAAGAATTTCTTCACACACAACAATACGCAAGGGCATTTGACCTCTCTCATGAGTTATTCCATTGATTCCCATGTATCTAGTGGTAGACCTTTTAGCTATTCTACGAAAAGGCCTAGATCGAGTGTTATCTTAATACATTTTAAACGTAAGGCTCGATATCATAGTTTTCAAATCTTTAACTCGGCGTAAAATGGTGGGTGTAAAATTCTATGACCTATTTCTTCTAGTTGAATGACTTGAAAGAAACTTTAGCTACTTACCTATAACTCTACCGTTGGACTTTTCAGAAATTTTGAAGATTTTTCGAAATTACAGCATATTTTGTATCCTAACTCATTTGAGGATGTGACGTCATCAAATTTCTAAATCATAAACCAGAAGAGTGATAGACTTTTGCTTAATACCATATTGTAGATCTTGGAAATTATTTCATGTTGCGTCAAACAGTTTAGAAATTACGATGGTTTGAAGTTTTTTTGAAAATGTTTCTTGAATTCTTGAAAAAGAACAAAAACACTCAGATTTCAGAAAAGTCCAACGGTAGAATCATAGCGAAATAGTTAAAGTTTCTTTGAAGTCATCCAGTTCAAAGAAATAGGTCATTAAATTTTACACCAGCCTTTTTAAAGATTTGAAACGTATGCTAGGCTCGATCGAGTGGCGTTAGAGCTTCTATCATTATTGTGCACATTCGAAAATTCTACAAAATTTAGCAAAATATTGTTCGATTCTGATTGTCATTTCAGAATAGCTAAAAGGTCTATGACCATCCTTCGAACCAGGGAATCAAATGGACGATAGTAAGGAAATTGCATTTACATAGCTTTCTAGCGGCAATAAATCTGCAGATGATATCTCTCACCCATGAAAAATTGGTACTTTGTGAGGAGATTCTTTGTGATTTGGCCAAGTGAAAGATGGCACTGCATGCGTTATCCTTCATCCAAGGATACGTGCATTTTCAATACCGTACCCCATCGTTTTTGCTTTTGGTGCCAAAATATTTTTGCCACCATGAAGGCTGCATGGTATGTCTTTCTCAATGACAATTTGTTTCATGAAACTTGGATTGGCATAGCTTTGAATAATAATAATAATAATAATAATAATAATAATCACTTTATTTACAGTTGGGTAATACCCATAACGTAGTTTGTACCAGAAGGCATAANTCAACCCTTCTAGGCACGGCGAGAATCATCAGACAGGTTCTTGATATCTAAGGACACTAGATGTGACCCGATATCTTGGACAGTAATTCCAAATGTAATTCATTTGTGCGTAACATTCATAATAATAATAATAATCACTTTATTTACAGTTGGGTAATACCCATAACGTAGTTTGTACCAGAAGGCACAAACTAATAAATACCAATTAAATTAATTAATTTACAGCAATACTATTTACAAATTTTACAATTACAACCCTCCCCAGCCCAATTTTATATGTTTTTGCCAAAAACAGAGACTGTATTGTTGCTCTTAATCACATCAGGTGTACCGTTCCAAAGTATGCTACCCCTGAACGCTATCGAATTTGTACCGAAATTTGTACCGAAATTGGCTTTTAAAACCTTTAGTTACGGACTAATCTATTCATTTCAGGTTTATTGAAGCACAGCCAAGCAATCATCAAAGCCTATGTTGCAGATGTGACACCCCAAGAAGAACGGCCAGCAGCCCTTGGCACCTTGAACGCTGTCTGTAGCTCTGGCTTCATCATTGGACCGATGATCGGCGGCCACATAGCGATGGGACAGTTTGGTTTTCAGAAAGTTGCATTCATAACAGGTTTGCTTTTTATTTTGAATTCCATATTCGTACTTATTGCAATCCCTGAAACGAAAAGTGATGCTTCTCCCGTTGGGAAAGCGAGTTCTTCTGCGAAGCGGGAATCAACCCCTGAGAAGGAGGAATCTTTGCGTGAGAGGCGGGAATTTATGCGTGAAAGCTCGCAGCAGACTGATGCAACTAGTGTTGAGGAGAAGGATGAAGAATTGTGCACTATTGGTGAGGAAAACACCGCAAGGAAGCGCTCGGCAAAGAGAACCGAGAATTCAGCTGACAATACTGATAGTAGTTCTGTCTCGGAAAAGGAGAAGATGCCAGGAACTACAAAACATTTGAAGGCTGCCCCATCATCGCATTCAATTACTGAGTTCGTTAATGCAATACGGCAAGTTCCTTGGGTTGATGTTGCCGATATCTTTTTAGTCCGTTTTCTCGCAAGCTTATCAGTGATAATTTTCCGCAGCAGTTTCAATTTGATATTGGAATATCGATACTCGACGTCACCGAAAACCAATGGTTATATCATGTCATACAATGCAATACTTGGCGTAACTGCTGGCCTAAGCGTC
This sequence comes from Aurelia aurita complex sp. Pacific, assembly GCA_004194395.1. NCBI lineage: Eukaryota > Metazoa > Cnidaria > Scyphozoa > Semaeostomeae > Ulmaridae > Aurelia > Aurelia aurita complex sp. Pacific. The sequence goes on along the minus strand of REGL01000007.1, from coordinate 276,706 downwards.
GCCTGGATCGCGAAGTTTTTCACAACAGCTGAAGCAATGCACCGATTTTTCTCGTCGACACTCGTCATCGCCCTTCTTTCTTTATCGTTTGCACCGAACATTACTTACGTCATAATTGCGCTCATGCCATTATGTTTTTCAACTTCAGTTTTAAGAGTAACAAGTTCGACTTTAATGTACAGAAAAGGTGGTGAAGCGGAGAAAGGTCTTCTAACTGGACTTAGTGATTCGTTCATGTCAATGGCAAGGATGACTGGACCAACCATTGGTGGTATTGCGCAGGAGTTTAGTATTTATGGACCTGGAATTATCAGTACAGTATTAGCTGTCATGGGGACCACAGTAGCTTATATTTGTGATATAGGGAAAGCTAATGATGTTATTAAGAACAAATCAATATAGATATGACATTCAGCAGGGGTGGAAAAAATAGCGGACCACAGCACCAATGGTCCCAGAAAGTTTTTCAGGTCACCAGAAAGAAATGAGAGAGGAATGCAAAGAAGAAGGAAAGGGGATTCTAAAAGAAAATGAGAAAAGGGGAAATTAATTTTGTAATACAATGTAAACTTCCCAATTTTCTCTTTGCATTTCAAACAAGTCTCTGGAAAATTTGACGTTGTTCAACCAATGGAAGTCACTGTTTCTACCACTGTTTCCAGACAAAGGAAGTTTTGAGTCACTGTTTATGACTCATAAAGTAATCAGTTAAAAAGTAACCAAAGTTGCCAAAGTACAATTTATAATTGTGAAATACAATTACAAATTTATAATCAATATACAAAATCTTGTTAATGCATTACATATCATGACCTATCACAAAGTGGACCTTTTTGGCACATTTTTTTTTCTCGCAGAAATTTTTTCAAGAGTTTTTTGGTCCCAGAAATTAAAATATTTTTCCACCCCTGACATTCAGAGAGGCATATCCAGTATGTGACTGACAGATGAATTTTTAGGTTAGTTATAATAGTTGTATGACGATACGCTAAACATGCCTAGAATTTTCAATATTATCTTAGCAATGATGGGGAATTCTCATGCTTGTTTATGTAATATAGGGAATCTAATGGTGTTATTAATCTATGACATTTAGAGAGGGATTTTTGGGTTAGTTAAAGTTTTCTGACGATAGGCTAAATGTTAGGTTAAATGTGCCCAGAATTTCAGCGCATAGTCTTAGCTGTCATGGGGACTACAGTTGCTTCTTTTATGATATGGGGAATCTAAGGTGTTATTATTAAGAACAAATCAGTATGAATATGACAGTCAGAGAGCGATATTCAGTCTGTGACTGAAGATGAAGTTTTAGGGTATTAAGCCCCGGCAAAACGACTGGACATTTGCACTGAACATGCACTGGACAAATGTTCAGCGTAAAATGTTGCGTCGTTTTGCCACCTTGTCCAGTCTTGTTCAGTCGTGTTCAGCGATGTTGAGCGTTGTTCAGTTGATTTTGAAGGCAGTCAAAAATGTTCAGTGGACAAAATCAAATTTCTTTTGTTTGAAAATGTTGTGGAAATATGTTCAGTCATTTTGCTACTGGACATTGTCCAGTTTACGCACGCGCATTCCAATGAAATATTGGACGATTTTATTCACATATTTTTATTCCACGCTAAGCTTGGCCTCCATTGACAACTCTTTCATGTCATTTACAAACATTCTCATTCATTCATAGTATCTTTACCCATTGCTTTGCATTTCTTTTGGTTTTCTTCCGTTTTTATCTTGGAATAATAGTCAAAACCATGGCGGGCTATCTTTTTGTTTACGAGCTCCTTGGTGCTCTGTTGGGAGTTTGCCCAAGACTTCCCAAACTGAATTCTTGATCCAAAAAACTTTGCGCATTTCTGTTGTCCAGCAAATGTTCACTGGACAATGTTCAGTCGTTTTGCCACAACCTACATTTTCTTGATGTTCAGACGCTGAACAAGGTTAGCAATGTCCAGTGAGTGTTCAGTGCAAAAGTCCAGTCGTTTTGGCAGGGCTTTAGAAGTAGTCTGCCTACAGGGTAGACAATGTACCGGTCACAACATTATTTAAAGTTGGTCAATATACATAATTAATAAAAACGAATTCAAACCAACTATTTACAATGTAACAAAAGGTTTACAATTATACAGTCACATCCTTTGCCATTCCATTCTGTGATCCCCCTTTTAGAACCTCTCATGGTATCAGCTCTCTTTAGTTCATCATCTAGAGCATTCTACAGGAGACCTCTAAACGAAAGAGAATCTAATCCATATTGATGTGAATTTGCTGATGGAAGCCTGCATTCCTCTTTGGCCAAACAAGGACAGATTTTGTAAGACAATAGCATGAGCAGCTTTCAATTGACACCGAAGTTCAAAGCGATTGGTGATCGCAGACAAAGGAAATTCTCTCAACCAGTAATTGAACACAAGCAAAGCCGCAAAAATGTCTCTGAAACCCAGGTAGCTAGCACGCTCGTTGTGCATTCCAGAAATTGTTTATAAGAGCAAACATAAGCATAGATCGAAAGAAGAAGGATATATCTACACATCTACATCGGGCATTTTTATTTATTTGGTTCAAAAGCCGATTAGGAGGCAATTCCATTCTCTTATTTTTTGGGTGTAATTAAACCACTTACTGCTCAGCTTCTGAACGAAACAAATTAACTGCCCGAAGCAGATGTATAGATGCATCCTTCTTCTTTTGATATATGCTCATATTTGCTCTTGAAAACAACTTCTGGAATACACGACAAGCGTGCTAGCTACCTGGGTTTCAAAGAAACCTGTACGGTTTTGTTTGTTTTGAATTACTTGTTGAGAGAATTTTCTTTGTCTGCATTGGCAAATCGCTTTAAATTGAGGTGTCAACAAAAGCAACTGATGCTATTGTGCTACAAAGTCTGTCCTTGTCCTTTGGTTTGGAGATTATGGAGGATCTAGATGGTGCATGATTTTATGCAAATAATTTCTTCCGTGCTACTAATTAGGCAAAGTTCGAGATATGTTAAAACCACGCTTTTAAGTTCGCAATTAAATTTTATTTATCAAATTAAACTAAATTGAATTTTAATTTTTCTTTTGAAAGTATCCAATGTCTTGGACTCTTTTATGGAAGATATGGCATTGCATGCCATGTTTTAGATCCAAGAAAACGTGCATTTTCAATGCCATACCCTGTCGTGTTTGGTTTTGGTGCCAAAATGTTTCTGCCACTACGAAGGGTGTATGGAATATCTTTGTCCACGAAGACTTGATTCGTGAAACTTGGATTGAGATTCCTTTGAGTTTAAAATTTTCAATAGCAAGCAACTGTAAATTGTTGTGGTGAATTGACGCTGCGCTTGGTTTCGTCAATAATTCCTCGAAATTTGAACGTAGGCACCTGGAATTGTCAATTTCACCTTCGCTAAGCAAGGGCATATTTTTTTGCAGTATCATCAGTTTCTTTCCATTAACACGCCAACGCCATGCGATTAACAAATTCAAACTCTCTCAGTAAGAAAGCCAAGCGATTAACAAATTCAAACTCTGTCAGTAACAAATTCAAAGATAGAAGCTGTACTAAATTTTCCGAAAATAAAACGGCTGAATGGCGTTTTGCACGTGGTGATGGGTTGTTAATGAGTATATATCGAAAGAACAAGGGTGGATCCAAACATCTGCCAATGCAGATTTAATTTTTTATTCAGAAATGGATCATCAAGCGCTTCATTTACACCCTTAATAGACGTTACGAAGATTGTATTGCCTGCTGCTTGGCTTCTAAATCAAATAAATAAATCATGGACGGCAGATATTTAGCGCTATCCTTCCTTTTTCGATACAATCTCTTAACAACAAGGGCAGATTTTGTAATACAATAGCACGAGTTGCTTTTGTTGACACATCAATTCAAAGTGATTAGCGATCACAGACAAAGGAAATTCTCTCAACCAGTAATTCAAAACAAACAAAGCCACAAAACTTTCTCTGAAACCCAGGTAGCTAGCTCGCTCGCTGTGCATTCCAGAAATTATTTTTAAGGGCAAACATGAGCATAGATCGAAAGAAGAAGGATATATCTACACATCTGCCGCGCACATTTTATTTCTTTGGTCCAGAAACTGAGCAGTAAATGTTTTGATAACACCCACAAAAATAAGAGAATTGAATCGCCTCCTAAACGGCTTTTGAACCAAACAAATAAAATGCCCGAGGCAGATGTGTAGATGCATCCTTCTTCTTTCGATCTA
>REGL01000007.1:250518-264539 GCA_004194395.1 Aurelia aurita complex sp. Pacific | reverse complement strand
TTGAAATTTTAAGGAAATTTGAATTTTGCTAACTTTCGCAGTTATTTCTGATCACAGCACAGGTTTTAGAATTCAGCGTTTTGTAGAAAGCTCGGTGGTAGAGCGCTTGACCGTAAATCTGAACGTTGGTTGTTTGAGTCGCTCCCCGCCCGAGCAAATTAGCTAGCGGGAGTGAGGAGAGTTGCCATCTCCCGGGTGGGGGAGGGGGGGGGGTAACTTAAGTTCTCAATGGTACGGGGTTGTGCCATTTTTAGTTTACCTTTTTTATGATAGAGTCCGGATTTATGGGTATGGTTTTCGACAATTTTCCGGATTTATGGGTATGCTTTTTTGTAAAAAACTTCATTTATGGGTGAACTTTTTCAGCTTTTCCGGATTTATGGGTATACTTTTCAGAAATGTTCCGGATTTATGGATATTCTTTTCAGAAATTTGTCCGGATTTATGGTTGGTAGTTTTACGTTTTGAAAGGCACAACCCCGTATCATGGAAACTTAAGTTACCCCCACCCCCTTCCCTTCCCTTGGGTGCCAACTCTCTTCAATTCTGGGCTGCAGGAATCACGAGGTATGGTCATATCGAGAAGAAGGACCAGGACGCTGCTTCGATAAAACTACAGCCTTTTCTTTCATTTGCCTTTGCGAAGGAATGCTGGGGTCGTTGAGTAGAAGGGAGGGCTTGATTGATAACGATAATAGTAGTACGCCCCCTTCAAATTGTTTATTCCACAAGTAAACGACATGCTCTAATGATTTCATTCTATTTTGAATTAGATAGCAGTATTTCAACATGGATTTTCCCATCTGTTCTCGTTCCGTTACGGCTGTCTGTAAAACATGGAATGTGGAATGGCAGGAAGAAGTAATGGAATGATAGATTAGTAGACATGGAATAGCCAAACTATTGGGCCATTTTCAAGGAAAATTGCACAAATTTGTTCCTAGAAATTTGTTCCTCAAGCATCAGTTTCAGTTTCAGTTTCATTTATTTTCAAATTCCACCACATACAATTTCATAATTAACAAAACCAACAACTAACTAAACTACAAGGAAATAAGACAATATCAAGATCTCTTAGTTTTTCAAAAAACGACCATCCAGTAGCTTGGCTATCCCATCTCTGCTATTCCACCATTCCGTCATTATTCTGTGCTGTTCTATCATTCCATTCCATATTCCATGATTTACAGATACCCATCCCGTTATCGGAGGCCATAAAACAGTGCTCATAACAACGTTATTTTCCTTATCGATTGATTCAAGTTGCGAATTGATTAGCCGAAGTAAATAATGTCTGTCCTGATTTCCTTATTATCGCATAATATGGAGAATAGCTTCATCGTTTTGCGTGGTGTTTCTGTTTCGGCCGCCTACTGGACTACAAACTGAGTTGAAATAATAGCATTAAAGAATGCTACTGGGAAGTGCGTGGTCAATTTGCAGGGGACTGGGCAGGAGTCTAAGTGAGTGAGCTCAAAATCAATGGCATGTGCGGCCTAAACTGGTAAGAATAATCCGGTAGGACGGTAGTTTGTAGTAAGCCTAGTGAAAAATTGCACGTTGTGCAGTGGGGGGCTGTTCCTGCTTTTAATTCACTAGTAGAAGAAGCAGCAGTCTGCATGTGCATAGCCTGCGTGCAGCCTCTACTGTAACTGCGGGGTGGAGAGGAGGAGGAAAGAGCGGAAATCTCCCGGGAGATTTCCGCTCTTTCCTCCACCTCTCCACCCCGCAGTGACAGTAGAGGCTGCAGCTGCACTCAGGCTAGCATATGCAGTGCAGGACGAGAACTGTTGTTAGCACAGGTAGGCCACTCTTCTAAGTGCTGTTTCGATGTTGCCAATGGTGACCATTTTGATGCGCAGAGTGCCATACCCCCATACCTTTTCCCCATGTAAATGCACTGTTTTCCAACCAAGAACTCCTCTCCGATATTCACAAATTCACGCAGCTGCAACTCACCTCATGATGACGTCAATTTAGGGCATGTTATTCGTCTCTGAACGGTTTGAAAATCCATTGCTTCTTGAATTATCTTACCACACCTTGAAATATTCGCAGCTTTTGTAGAGGTCCTGAAGAGAGGCCTATGTGAAAGAGAACAGTAATTGCTTCGAAATGTTGCATTTACTTCCCATTTACGTTGTATCTCTACTGACTGAATGCTTATCACTGAAACTCTAGTCTACAGAGTGTACAATCCTTGCCAAAACAACTCGAAAAAACATTTATTCCTTTTTCAAATTTTTAAGGGGGATAGCCGTTCAACAATGCTGATTATCAAGGGGCCATCTCTCAAAAACTTACAAAATTGAAATGCTATTAGAAAACTAACAAAACTAACCCATCTACAATTTTCAATTCATAAAATACTATTACAAAACCCTTTAGAATAAAATGAATATTTACAGTGAAATGACACAGCAGGACACTTCACTTCACTCTTTTTTCCGCCCCCTGCCCCTGAACAATGTTGGTCCAAAAATATGATCACCAGATATGAAGGAAAGCAATTCGGCAGCGTTGTCGTGCCCTCTAAAACACTGCGCAATCGCACAAGGATTCTACATTGTAAGTGGGGAGGGGGAGATAAGAGCAAAACATGCAATTTTTTCAAGAGTTTTGACAGAGATTGTAGAAAAATTCACGTCTCCTTCGTTGTGAGCCGGAGAGAGTTTTTGCTTGTTCATACTATATATGGAGAGGGTTTATTAATGTTCACAAGAAAACTAGGAAAAGTTTGGTCTTTTTTGGCAGAGACAACTGGTTTTTTTTATTTTCTAGGAGTTATATACTACTATGAGCGAGTAGGGGTGGGTCGTAACGATTACTAGGACGCAGAGGAATAAATCTAAGCTGATACCGCAAAAAAAACCTAGACTCACGAAATAGTCCCAGTTATCGCAACAACAACAGCAATGACAACAATAACAACAATATATTTTTGCTCAACCTGGGACTTATGGACTTTGACATAAAAAAGTGAGACGAAAATAAACAATGGGGCACCGATTTTTCTATTCACGTCGAAACGAGGTTAATTCGAAACGAGGCAACCTTCGGTGGGTGGAAATTTCTCTTCAGCTGTGGTGAGCTAGCCTTCAAAATGAAGAAATTCTGATTGAAACTGAAAGGTTTCTTGATTCTTAGATATAGGAACATTCATCTGGATACTTGTGGCTTTTGTTCATTGCTAACGTCACTCAAAAACTTGAATTTTGAGGCGTTTTACTATCTGAGGATTGAGCCGACAAGTTAGGCCCACCGCCATTACCTGGAGTACTGGGCTTTCCGTACAGTGTTGCTATGTTCCCATTTCGGACGTGACGTCAATGGAAACAATTTCGTCCCAATTTTCAATGTGAAAGTCCATGAGTCGTAGTTATAGCGTCCATCAGCCTATCAATAGCAATAACTACGAACTTGCAATCAGTCTAGGATTTTCGTGAGTTCACCAGAGATTAGTCATTTAAAAAACTGCAAGAATTTGAGGAAATATAAATAGAAACAAACCACATTCGAGGAAGCTCCTTTGCTAGCGTCATTTGCTTGCTGTTCTTTTATAGCTTCGATAACTTCGCTGTACTTCCGCTGTAAAGTAAATACAGCATTAAACCGCTATTACCGGCAAAGACCCAAAAAACAAACATTCCCAGAGGATAAATGGTCTAACAGATTTTCCGGGGTCCAAAACTTTATGAGAATGCTGTTAAAATAGCGCAGTGAAGACGACCNAGCAATAACTACGAACTTGCAATCAGTCTAGCAAAAAACCTAGACAAAGTTTTCAGAACGGTGGTAATGTATTTTTGCAATATCATTTGACAAGTAGAGGCTATTTTCCGAAAGGTGACCGGATGCAGTCGTATTGCCATGTCCCTCTTTGGAATATAAATGTCGCTGGCGCTAAAGGTGCATTCAATTAATGTGGAAATGACTCTTCACAAGACCATTTCCCAAGCACAACAACATTTGTATCTTCAATAATTTGTCTGAACATCAATGCTCCCATTTATCAAGATTATCTCTTGACTTTCGTCTCCTGGGAACTTTGAAATTTCCGATTTTCATTCGTTCCAGATTAAGCTTTGTGCGCCTTTGATCTTATCAACTTTGCAATGCTGCCGATTTTTACAGTAACGGTAATTGCCTCTTCCAACAACGAGGCCAGATTTTGTAATACAATGGCATCAGTTGCTTTTGATTGACACCTCAATTCAAAGCGATTAGCGATTGCAGACAAAGGAAATTCTCTCAACCAGTAATTCAAATTATAAAAGGCGCAAAAGTTGCTCTGAAACCTGTGTAGGTCAGACTCTCGCCTTGTGCACGCGAAAGGTCGTTTTTAAGAGAAGTTATGTACTTATAACCATGTTATAACGAAAGAAGAAGGGTAAATCTAGAGTTCTGCCTGGCGGATTTTGTTTATTTGATTCAGAAGCTGTGGTGATTGTTTCATTTTAGCACTAAGTACGCGAGAATCAATATACCTTCTGCTCGGCTTTTGAATCAACAAAACAAAGTCTCCCATGCACAACTCTAGATTTACCCTTCTCCTTTCGTTATAAACACATCACGTCTCTTAGAAACGACCTTTCGCATGTACAAGGTGAGAGTTTGCCCAACTGGTTTTGGGGCAACATTTGCGGTTTTGTTTTGAAATACTGGCTAAAAAAATTTCCTTTGCCTGCAATCGCTAATCACTTTGAATTGAGGTGTCAATCAAAAGCAACTGATGCTATTGTATCACAAAATCTGTCCTTGTTTCTTCCAACACCGTAGCTACTGCGGCTTTTTCCTTATTTATATACCAGGCGGGTCAAAAGAAGTTAACACGTTTGATGGGCTGTGGAATAAAGAGTATGCGGCAGATATTTGAAACTGAAATGTTAATCTATCAGTTAGAGGCTAGCTTAGATGTGAAAATTTCATTTGGTAAAATCACTCATCTTTTAGACCCAGAAATTAGGAAAATGCTGGTAAGGGATTTAAATGGGGACCAAAATTCCATGTTGATTCTAATCCATGATTTACTTGCTATTGAAATCTGAATTAGATACAATTGTCAGTTTCAGAAATAGAATTTAAATTTCAAAGGCAAGCAAATCATGGACTGCTATGGCCCACCACAGGTAACGGGGAAAAATTTGTATAAAAGTAACAAGTACCTCCATCTTTACTTCAGTGTTTACCAAATTTGCTTATTTTGTCTAGATTCGTTTAGGCCAACGATAAACAAGTAAATAAAGTAAAATATAAACATTTTGATGCGAATTGAAATAGAGAAAGTTTCCGGAACTGTTTGTATCACAAACATTGTCGTGGTTGGCCTAAACGAATCTAGACAAAATAAGCAAATTTGGTAAACACTGAAGTAAAGATGGAGGTACTTGTTACTTTTATACAAATTTTTCCCCGTTACCTGTGGGCCCACGAAATAAAATGGACTTCTCCCCATTTGATGTTTTGAAGAAAGCAACACGCCAGTCAGCTTCGGTGTTTCTTAGGCCCCATTTACACGATACTGTTTTCGTCTCATATCGGATTGGTTTTATATCGGATTGGCTTTCTGTTTACATGAGATCATTTTCATTTCATGTNGCCTAAACGAATCTAGACAAAATAAGCAAATTTGGTAAACACTGAAGTAAAGATGGAGGTACTTGTTACTTTTATACAAATTTTTCCCCGTTACCTGTGGGCCCACGAAATAAAATGGACTTCTCCCCATTTGATGTTTTGAAGAAAGCAACACGCCAGTCAGCTTCGGTGTTTCTTAGGCCCCATTTACACGATACTGTTTTCGTCTCATATCGGATTGGTTTTATATCGGATTGGCTTTCTGTTTACATGAGATCATTTTCATTTCATGTCGGATTGGCCTTCTGTTTACACGAGAACGCACCAATCCGATATGCTTCGCATCCGATATCGTGTAAACGGTCAAATCCGGTATCAAATCGAAACGGATCCTCTTTATCAATTCTATGAGCCTCGTATTCATCTGGCGCACTGCACAGTGGGTGGTAAAACAAGGGTGAATCCTCCGCAGCACAAGACAAAGCGTTTCTGTGTAAACAGAACCCCAATTCTATATGTGTCGTGTAAATAGAACCCCAATGCGATATGAAATGAAAATGGTGTTGTGTAAACAGAACCCCAATGTGATATGAAATGAAAATGGTATTGTGTAAACGGAGCCTTGGTCTCAGTGTATTATGAGCTGAGATCTTGGATGAATCACCTTGGATAAATTTCGGAAGAAATATATGTCCGCAGGTGTTACAATTACGTTCAATGCTATTCTCGAAAGTCAACTGTGCCGTCACTAATAGGGCCTAAATTTTAAGTTCTTTTGAAAAGAAGCGCCGGCAAAGACAAGCTTTTGTTGTAGATTTTGCTTATTCAGCGAAGATTTTGGCTCGTAACGGAGCTTAGAATGGTCTATAGCTGCTAGAATAGTACAGATTGGAGATTTATCAAAATTATCTACCATTCCTTACCAGTTCTTATGGTAATATCGATGTAATTTGCAGACAAAGCCCGGTGGAGTTTGAAAAAGAGAGAATTTTGTGGGTCAGTTAACAGACGACTGCCCTTTTGTGACGTCAGGGAATTTTTTTGCCATAATCCTTTGCGTATGGAAGAATTGATTTGATTTGGTTGGTTTATCGTGAAACGCAACGGATCATGGTAAGCAATTTCTTGACGCCATCTTTACTGCAATCGTCCATTGTTGTTGCCCTTGTACTTGTGCAAGCATAGGGCTCAATTCTTTAAAATCTTGAAAAACTGACTGTAAAATGCTGTTACAGTTTTCTTTGAAATTAATTGCTTGAAAGGAACTAAGGGTACTTTGCTGTAAATTTGCTGTGGAAAGTTTATATATCTTGATTACATTCTTTTTTATATATAAGAATACTATAAATTTTGTCCAGCCTCGATATTCTTAAGAAATTTTCGTTTTGAGCCTGAATGCATTTTTAAAGTATTCTTATTCTTTTCAAATCTGATATGGTATAGTGGAACATAGTTAAAAGAATTTTCATGTCATTACGAGGAAATGGTCGAACGAAACAAAATTTAAGCAATTATAACAAACATCGCAAAACAGGCAACTGCTGAAAAATGAGACAAATATGCAAGCTGAGGCTGAGTAATATTCTTATATTCTTAGAAATTGGCTGATTCTGAGCCTGAATATTCTTATAAAAAAAATGTGTTTTAAAAATGGCGGTGCTATTATTTTTTTGAACGAATTCATCGACAATTTCGAAAAAAATGAAATCATCGTACTTCCTAGCCTGCGTCCTAAATCAAAAGAGGAGAATGATATGATCTTCGGGAAACCCATTATTTTTGAAGGTCTACAATATGGTGGCAAGCAGAAATCTGTCGCTCTTCTGGCATCGGATTAGAACTTTGATGATGCCATCAACCAATGCCTCCATTTTGAAACAAGTTAAGATATCAAAAAATTTCCACACCAGATTTACAGCAAAGTAGCTACGCAAAATTCCTTTCGAGCAAAGAAAATTAAATTTTGCAACTACATGTTCACAGATGTGAGCCCTATTATATACCTGTTCATTCATATGAGCATTTTAAAGGAGTATCATCCAGAAATGTAGTATGTAATTGTACTGTGGAGGGGCACTTCACTTCAGGCATAAATATGCCTTCAACCCAAGCTTTGTCAAACGACGCAAGATCCCTTCTGTCGTTGGAAAGATGCCTTTTCTTGTTAGGAGTTGTCCTCTAACAGAACCTGAATAAACCTAAAAGAAGCACAAAACGAAGCGTCGTTATGAACACATGGGGAAGGGGAAGGGGTGATCAGGGAACACATGGGGAAGACTTAGGGGCTCAGTGCATGAGCAGGTCTGTTCCTCCTAACAGGTTGGCCTCGGTAAACAGGAATTCAATGCAGCGTGTGATTACATGGAGTAATTCACCCCAGGGCTGTGCAGTAATTTTGGCGGGAAAAATCAAATCATTGGCAATATGGCGGCTTGGTGCATGCGCATTGAACAACTTTGGAAAGCCAGCCGATTACATAAGAAAAGCATCGTTATTTCATCCCATCGAACAGGGCCAGCTATGTCACGCAGAAATGGGATTCCAGCTACCATGACCGACCCACTTCCCGTATAATCGTGCTCAGGTTTAAAAAAGGGATCTCGCGTAAAATCGTCTGCCTCGGCTCGGGTAACAGGGCCAGTGCTACTCATGTAATCGGGCCCTTAAAATTGGACAACATCAAAAGCATCGCATTGCTCTTGATAACGTCTAGAAAGTATAACACAGCGGATTACAGTTTAATTTTCGTCGTGAAATATTGGGAAAATTTCTTACAAGAAAAATACGTGCAATGGTTGACAAAATAGCGTAAAAGTCAAATAGACATCTTTCGCCTTCGAAAATTGTCGAAAACAGTGAAACTCTTTGTTGACATCTGCACTGAGCCGATTGCATAAAGTTGATAAGACAGCCTTTTCTTAATCACAGACAATCACTTTTTTGAATTTTGATTCGAATAATGCCCTGTTCTTCTAAGGTTTAAACTGTGATATTTTGATAGGCAAGGCATTGATTTTACGGACCACCATTTGCGGAGGCCTGTCTCATTTTAGCAAAATGCACTATAGTCTAGCTGACCTAAAACAATTACCAGTTTATGACTGCGAGAGAATGTTGCAAACTTTTATGTTGTGCGCTTTACAGATTTAACTTTGGAGAGAAGGCCGAACACATTTCAACCTCCTCCTGTGAAACTGCGAGGAATTCCATGCAGGCAACGATAGAAAGACCGTTTTACGCTAATGCTAAGTGTAGAGAAGCGCGTATTTTTCTGTAAGAAACTAAGATAATGACCCAGTGATGTTAGCCGAACGCTGCGGAGGAGCGTGGTTACAGGAAAGAAAGATATACCGTTTGCTATGGACAACTGCGTCAATGTGTCTGTCACAATGATGTTAAACTTTCGCTAGAAATGTTATACAACGATTTGTAGCTATTAAATAGCAAACTGTGTCAGTGCCACGTCCTCATATTTCGGATTTCAAGAGCAGATTGGTTTCGTCTTTGTATCAAAGCTATCAGATCTCCGAGGTTAACTGTTCGCTGAAGAAAAGATGTTTAAGTGAATTAGTTTGAAATCCAAGTAAGCGGGAGAATAATCTCGAATTAGTTCTCAGGCTTATGATTTTAAGAGGGGCTTCAGACAAGAAGGGTATTTTGTTTCGAATTCAGTTGCGTATCAAGAAATCGTTTAAAAAGTTGAATGGGAAACACAGGCGTGCATAGTGAAATTCTGCGTAAAAACCAACAGCGCGAGGTTCCTCAAGCACGTTCTAAAGAGTTTATGTCTGACGGCCAACTAACTATTAAAGGCTCTTGCGCAACCGGCATGCATTGCGATCGTTAGTTTTGTTGTCATGGATTTCATAGATTTTATAGCATAGGTTCCAAATCTTTAAAAAGACTGGTGTAAAATTGAGTGACTTATTTCTTTGAACTGAATGACTGCAAAGAAACGTTAGCTATTTCTCTTTAATTCTACCGTTGGACTTTTCTGAAATCTTCAATATTGTCCGAATTAGAATGTTTTTCTTCTTTTTTAAGAATTCAAGAAATATTTTCAAAACAACTTAAAACCATCGTAATTTCTAAACTTTTTGACGCAACATGAAGTAATTTCGAAGAAAACCATAGTTTATGAATGTCTACAATATGGTATCAAGCAAAAGCCTGTCACTCATCTGGTTTATGATTTAGAAATTTGTTGACGTCACATCCTGAAATGAGTTGAAAAGTAAGATACGCTGTAATTTTGAAAAATATTCAAAATTTCTGAAAAGTCCAACGGTAGAATTATAGATAAGTATCTAAAGTTTCTTTTAAGCCATTCAATCAGAAGAAATACAGTAGTGTCCCGCATATAAGAAACAACCTTTTCCATCTCAGGTCTGACATGTTTCTTATAAAATGAGGTAAAATTCAAATCAGGATAAAGTTTCTTATAAGAAAATTCATGCACCATCGATCAACTACTCACACTTGAAATTTATGATTGCGATAAAAACATTATTTTGATTTGCATTTGCAAGTTTTCACTTCCAGCAAATGATATAATTATTCCAGGAAGGTGTTTTTTGCTTAGTCTTGTTAAATATGAAACAGTGTTTTTTCAGACCTGTATTATTTTCTTATAAAATAGGGTATTGTTTTGAAAATACGGGTCTGTGTTTCTTAAATTTGTGTTTCTTATATGCGGGACACTACTGTAGGTCATTGAATTTTACACTCACCTTTTTACGCCGACTTTTTACGAAGATTTGGAACCTATGTTGAATTTTATTCAATTCAAATCCAATGTCAGTGATAGCATAGGTTCCAAATCTTAATCTCAGCGTAAAAAGGTGGGTGTGAAATTCATTGACCTATTTCTTCTGATTGAATGGTTCGAAAGAAACTTTAGATACTTATCTATAATTCTACCGTTGGCCTTTTCAGAACTTTTGAATATTTTTTAAAATTACAGTGCATCTTACATTTCAGCTTATTTTAGGATGTGACGTCATCAAATTTCTAAATCATAAACCAGATACGGGACAGACTTTTGCTTGATACCATATTGAAGGCATCCATAAACTATAGTTCTCTTCGAAATTATTTCATGTTGAGTCAAACGGTTTAGAAATTACGATGGTTTTTAAGTTTTTTGAAAATTTTTCTTGATTTCTTGAAAAAGAAGAAAAATACTCTAATTCTGGAAATATTAAAGATTTCAGAAAAGTCCAACGGTAGAATTATAGAGAAATAGCTAAAGTTTCCTTGAAGTCATTCAGTTCAAAGAAATAGGTCACTCAATTTTACACCAGGCTTTTTAAAGATTTGGAACCTATGATGTCAGTGATACTGTACAAAGCGGTCTTCCCCGTGCATTACGTGCTGATGACTTGAGCGACATCGCAAAAAGTTTCATGCAGCATGAAATAAGTTTACATTTACATATAGGGCTGCAATGCATTCCGGTTTCCCAGAAGCCTTTTTCTGGGAATTAATTCTCTTAGCTGATCTTTGATATCTAGACAGTGTTTTCCTCGAGAATTACGATAGAATTTCGTCAACCTTTGCGAGCGTGTCGTTTTCCAACTATTTGTTAGATTTCAAAAAACTAGAATTTGATATGTAGTTAACATGTCAACTTGGATACCGAAATTCATTCGGTCAAAATGGATCATGTGGTTCTCACCTGCAAGCAATTTTTACTGAAATGTTTCATCTTTAAATGCTGTTGAAATAGGCCCGGTCAAATTAGCCTGTGTTAGGTCAAATTTGATAACTGTTGAGTCCAACAGCATCAGGCGTGAAATGTCGACTGCCCACATCTGAACGAGGCATTTGCTAATTTAACCTTCGCACTTTGCTTTGACCTTTGAAGTTTGACCTAAGGCAATAACATAGATGATTTGGAGAGGAAAAAGATAAGATAGGGAAGGAACAGCGAAGACATAGGCAGGAAAGGCATGATAACGAAACTGTCAAAGCAGGGTTTTCATTATCAGTTGCGCAGACATTGATTTAGGGCTTCTTGGGGGCTTCTTGGGGGGTTCTTTAGAGTTTCTAGAGAATGTTACTCTGGAAACCAGGCTCTCTTGTACTAGTCAAGTATTCATAACGGAACGAAGGAAGATCCCTTCAATGTTTGAGAAGAATATGGGAAGGGAACATCATAAAGAATTGTATGGAGGGAGAAAAACTGTGAAATTTTCAAACCATCAAATTTCAGAGAAATTTGATCAATTTAGGATGCTGTTGAGCAGCAAGTGTGGAGCTCCACACAGTGTGGAGCAGCAATGTTTTGGGTCCATGTGATTGTGGGATATTTTGTGATAAGCAATGTTCTAAATAACGTGATGCTCTCTGTTGCACTGACAGTTGCATGGGATCATCTCTGCGGTCATGAAAGATCTGTCTCCATTACTGACGTCATTCGCAACAGTAGTGCCATGCAATTATTGACCAATAGTAAAAACCGGACCAGATGGCAAATAGAGCCTGCTGTATCTTCATTCAGCAGTTTTCGGCGATTGCTGAAATAAGCATTTATTTATTAAGGGTGCTTCAGTTTGATTTGATGTGATTCGATTTGATTTGATTTGATTTGATTTGATGAACATCTTTATAGAGGATACCCCAATCACCAAGAGATGCTTTTCATGTGGGTCTTCAAGATTCATGGGGATCTTCCATTATGCTCCATTGCCAGATGTAAACTAATCTATTAAAACCATTGTTTCAGGGGCGTGTCCATCGCCTTCTGCAGTTTGTTTGATGGCTTCACCCAACTGAGCCACCAGCAAGTAACCGTCACAAATCCATTTATATCCGAGCTATTTCAAAATATACCGAATGTTTGGTTTTTTCCTTTCTGTAGTACAAAGATTTATCTTCAAAATAACTCTTTCATTTTTAAAGAGAGATAAAAAGTCTATTTGACATTGCTTTTCAACTGGTGTCAAAAAAAGTAGACATTAGATTAACTAAAAATCAGAATCTTTTTCACTGATTCAGATGTGAACGTTGTGCGTTGTCTCAAGGATCCTATTTCCATGTGGTCCGGTTTTTACAATATTCTAAAATGATTTAGTGTCGCTCTTCTTTCTTCACATTCCGCATTTTCCTGGTGTGTCATTTGACAATTACATATTTTAAATGATTAATGTACAATCTATCACTGATTAGTTGCTGTTTCGATTTTCTAATTTTCCTGTCTTTTAGAAAAGCATCCCCATGCACCTTAAAGTTATCGTTCGAAATTTCCGTACTCTTTGTTTCCAACCAGGCCTTTTTCAAACCGGGAAACTAGATTGCAACATTAAGGGTACGAAAGTGCAGGAATTACTCATTACTTTTCTTTGTGGGCGGATGCCACCCAAAATTCCTATTTCCTCCGTGAGTCACTTAACACTCTTTCCGTTGCGCATTTTTGGCTCATTTCGAAACATTGCGTTTCTATAGAAATCTTTTAATTAGCGTTTGAAGCAAAATTTTCCGACTCTTTGCGCAATAATGACACTTTTCATGTCGTACATACCCTGTACTTCACAAGGCAAAGCATCCATTTGAGTTTCGATTGTTTTGTAGCTACTTCTATGCTACAAAACTAACTATTGTGCGTCATACCTAGTAGTACACGTTTTTTTATAAGAAACTGGTTTATAAGAAACTAGTACTACGATGACCAAAAATTTAAGAAACTCTAATACTACGATCCAGAACAGTTAAGAAAGTCTGAAATTATATTTCTGTATGTCTTTCTTGTTTTATGTCTCTCTACCAAAGGTACATTCATCTTTTTTTAACTTTTAACTGCAAAAATTGGTAATTTTTTTGCCTTAATGTACATGGCTTATTGGTTGTCACAATGTCAATGCAAAATGGAAGCTCTTTGTCGATAAGAAGGCTCAACTTCGAACAATATAGGCCCAAAAAATAAGATATTAATTAAGAAACTGTTACTACTAAAACATCGAAATTTTCATGCGAAATTAAGAAACTTTTAGTACTAAGTGCTGATCCAAGTTTCTTTTAAAAAAACGTTTAGGTCAATGTAGATAGATGCGTTAAAGTCTTAGATGAAATGTCGTAGATAAGCTCACGTGCACTCTTTTTTATAAAAAAAAGGTCCAGGGCTAGTAGGTAGTTTTTAAAATTTTCGAACACTTCTGCTACCAAAATTCATTAGCTTGTTTCTCATGTTATTAATGCCGAGAGTGCATAGTTAATTCAGTTTTTTAGAATCATCATCATCATCATCATCATACTTATTCCTTATTAGGTACGTTGTACCCTTTAAAGAGAATCAACGGATATAAAAGCCCCGCGCGGAAGGAGTCTGGGTATTCTATTATTAGCCTATTGTATTTGATGATTTCGAGACGATCATGGATATTGTTTAGCAAGAGGAACAATAACATGCGTAGGAGTTTTCAATGCCCTATTTATAGATGACCTCC
>REGL01000007.1:216476-244701 GCA_004194395.1 Aurelia aurita complex sp. Pacific | reverse complement strand
GGTTGATTGTTATCAGGAATGCGTCAAGGGGGATGCTTCAAGTATGAATTTTGCGTTAGGTGTGAAGTTAGCGACACAAAGTGATCAGCTGCACGTCGCTACAGCTCCAGATGCGGCCATATTTTCTCCTTGCGTATTGGGCGTGAAGCCTCCTTATCAGGGCTTTTCTCGAAGTGTCGCGTGCCATATTTGGTCAATATGTTTCCAAACATTTGCATTGAACCAATCAGAGTTGTAGATTTTGTGACCACGTGGCTGCTTAGCGTGGCTGATAGAAAATATGCTTTCGTATCTGGGAAGTGTTGTAGTTTTCAGATTTTGATTGGTTATCAAAAGCCTGTGTATTTCGTACAATGTTGATTTGAAAGTCCAAGAAATAGCAAACTGTAGTAGCCTCCTACAAATGATAAAGAAACTCTATAAAAATAAAAAGCAATCAGATATCAATTTGAAGCTCAAAAACCTGCTGTCCAATTTTTCGCAGTTTTTATGATTTACAAAGTGTTTCTAAAAGTTTCATGGAAGTTAAGACACTTTACAAGAAACTTTTACTATTAGTATTGGGCCCAAAGTTAAAAAGCCATTGTCACCCAATATCCTTTGCGGGCACGCTACACTTTTTTTTATAGAAACTGGTTTATAAGAAACTAGTACTTGGATGGCGAAAAATTTAAGAAACTCCCGTACTATGCTTGAGAATTGCTAAGAAACTTTTAAAGCCAATTACAAGGAAATCATGGGAAACTTTTCGTTGAGCCTTTATTTTTTGGTAATATTCATGATAACTTTATGTTTTGAGAAAGAATGTGCTGTCTGTCAAGAAACAAATACGCGGCAGTGGTAGAAACTACATGCATCAAAAAAATAAGAAACAAATTAAGAAACTTTTAGTACTAAAGAGCTGAAATTTTCACATGAAATTAAGAAACTTTTAGTACTATGGGCTTATCCAAGTTTCTTATAAAAGAAAAAACGTGTACTGTCTGAAAATCAAATTTGGTCTAAGCGAAAACTATTGATCCACAGTGCAGCAGTTGAACTGATCAAACAGTTTAAATAAAGTAAAACTTTTCTGTCATTTCAACCATGTGCATCAATTGTTTCCATTAGGAGCAAAAATGTGATTTTCAGACAGTCTGAAATCTCAGCGTGCCCGCAAAGGACCATGGCTCTGAAACCCTACTAAAAGTGTAGAGAAGTTTCTTATAAAAAATAGTTATCTTTCCAACGAATTTTTAATGCAGATTTTATTGTATGGTGATAAGATTTTCACGATAGTATCAATAAAGATACACCCTTTTCGTGTAGTTTTTTGCCTTTTTTCGATTCTTTCTTTATCTAAATGGCCACGTGGGTAGACATAGTTATTGCTCCCCGTGGTCTTATCCTTGTAAGAAGTATGTATTGTAAATTTTTAGCAGAATGTATAGAACAAAAGTAAGTATATTCTGCATTTCTTTTCAAAATTAGTGGTGTAAAGATGTTGAAGAAAGTTTTGATGAAAACCACCAGTACACAGTCAAAGAGCTTCTTCGTCATACTATATTCACATGATCCATTGTCTGGCAATGACCTCATAAGGCCATGAGGCATGCTCGTAAATCTTTATGCGGGTTTCTACTGTATTCGTAAGTTTTCGTTAGGCCTATTCATGGAATGGCATGTTGGATCGCGAAGAACTCAATCGAGTGGCGGTTTGTACAGGAGGACAATAGGCTTGTCTTTTGTGGTCCTTGCGGCATGTCGCGTCCTTTCTTGGTTACCAATTATGCCATCACACTATAACTTTATTATCGCTATTGATGGCAATAATGCAATTCTTAACGACTCAATTACGACGCTGCATTGATTCAACTAACAATAGAACAATAGAAATACTAACAATAGATTCGATAATTTTGGTAGTACCATAAGGTTACCAGGGAACCATTGCTGGTGGCATGAATAATATGAATATGATACCAGAATGGCGCAATTTCACCTCAATTTCAGTGTAATAAATTAACTTTATTTCCTAACTATTCGCTACCAGATGCTGAAGACCAGTATTATTAGGAATAAAACTTGAGTCGGAAAAGCTACTATTTATAGATCAAGAAATGCCGATTTTTCTCGCATGTTTTGCAATATTTCAAGGTACCGAGCGCCTCGCCGAACGCAGCCTTGGTCTGGCCTAAAATACGAAAAAATGTAGTGAAAGATCTTTTTTGTCTAAGAACAAACATCTAGGGAGAAAATACAAACATTGTTCCAACACAACTCAGAATTATTGCTATTTAGAGGTTAGAGGTAAAATATCCGAATTTTTACTTTGCAAGCTTTCGGACAGAATGATACCCCCACACTACCGGGTGTCCCAAAATGATGTATCATTGTTTGATTGCTTACATGTCCATATAACCACTGAACCGATTTTCAAAAACTTTGTTTTGTTTGATTGCCTAAAGGCTAAATAGTATTTTAAGATGTTGGTTGTGATTTTACCACGGCGTTTTCATGTCAAAAAGAAGATCGATAAACCTGCTCAAATTCAAGCCTTATATGGCATGAGAAAGAAACGGCCTATTTTTCCAGTCAACATTTCAGATGTAATACAAAAGGCTGAATTTGTATTCGTATTCTCTGAACTCAGTATTAACAGAATTTGTATTCTCTGAATGACATATATTCTCTGAACGACATATAAGTTCAGCCTTTTGCATCACATCTGAAATNAAATATGCTTTCGTATCTGGGAAGTGTTGTAGTTTTCAGATTTTGATTGGTTATCAAAAGCCTGTGTATTTCGTACAATGTTGATTTGAAAGTCCAAGAAATAGCAAACTGTAGTAGCCTCCTACAAATGATAAAGAAACTCTATAAAAATAAAAAGCAATCAGATACCAATTTGAAGCTCAAAAACCTGCTGTCCAATTTTTCGCAGTTTTTGTGATTTACAAAGTGTTTCTAAAAGTTTCATGGAAGTTAAGACACTTTACAAGAAACTTTTACTATTAGTATTGGGCCCAATATCCTTTGCGGGCACGCTACACTTTTTTTTATAGAAACTGGTTTATAAGAAACTAGTACTTGGATGGCGAAAAATTTAAGAAACTCCCGTACTATGCTTGAGAATTGCTAAGAGACTTTTAAAGCCAATTACGAGGAAATCATGGGAAACTTTTCGTTGAGCCTTTATTTTTTGGTAATATTCATGATAACTTTATGTTTTGAGAAAGAATGTGCTGTCTGTCAAGAAACAAATACGCGGCAGTGGTAGAAACTACATGCATCAAAAAAATAAGAAACAAATTAAGAAACTTTTAGTACTAAAGAGCTGAAATTTTCACATGAAATTAAGAAACTTTTAGTACTATGGGCTTATCCAAGTTTCTTGTAAAAGAAAAAACGTGTACTGTCTGAAAATCAAACTTGGCCTAAGCGCAAACCATGGATCCACAGTGCAGCGGTTGAACTGATCAAACAGTTTAAATAAAGTAAAACTTTTCTGTCATTTCAACCATGTGCATCAATTGTTTCCATTAGGAGCAAAAATGTGATTTTCAGACAGTCTGAAATCTCAGCGTGCCCGCAAACGACCATGGCTCTGAAACCCTACTAAAAGTGTAGAGAAGTTTCTTATAAAAATAGTTATCTTTCCAACGAATTTTTAATGCAGATTTTATTGTATGGTGATAAGATTTTCACGATTGTATCAATAAAGATACACTCTTAATACGTCTTTGCTATATCCATAAAACTGGTCGGTTTGGTTAGAAGTCTACAACTCGGTAACAATTCATATAACCACCTCGTCCCTTTTAAATAAATGTTCTCTCTTTTTTGTTGTGGTTTCGTGTAGTTTTTTGCCTTTTTTCGATTCTTTCTTTATCTAAATGGCCACGTGGGTAGACATAGTTATTGCTCCCCGTGGTCTTATCCTTGTAAAAAGTATAGTAATTAAGTAAATATGTATTGTAAATTTTTAGCAGAATGTATAGAACAAAAGTAAGTATATTCTGCACTTCTTTTCAAAATTAGTGGTGTAAAGATGTTGAAGAAGTTTTGATGAAAACCACCAGTACACAGTCAAAGAGCTTCTTCGTCATACTATATTCACATGATCCATTGTCTGGCAATGACCTCATAAGGCCATGAGGCATGCTCGTAAATCTTTATGCGGGTTTCTACTGTATTCGTAAGTTTTCGTTAGGCCTATTCATGGAATGGCATGTTGGATCGCGAAGAACTCAATCGAGTGGCGGTTTGTACACGAGGACAATAGGCTTGTCTTTTGTGGTCCTTGCGGCATGTCGCGTCCTTTCTTGGTTACCAATTATGCCATCACACTATAACTTTATTATCGCTATTGATGGCAATAATGCAATTCTTAACGACTCAATTACGACGCTGCATTGATTCAACTAACAATAGAACAATAGAAATACTAACAATAGATTCGATAATTTTGGTAGTACCATAAGGTTACCAGGGAACCATTGTTGGTGGCATGAATAATATGAATATGATACCAGAATGGCGCAATTTCACCTCAATTTCAGTGTAATAAATTAACTTTATTTCCTAACTATTCGCTACCAGATGCTGAAGACCAGTATTATTAGGAATAAAACTTGAGTCGGAAAAGCAACTATTTATAGATCAAGAAATGCCGATTTTTCTCGCATGTTTTGCAATATTTCAAGGTACCGAGCGCCTCGCCGAACGCAGCCTTGGTCTGGCCTAAAATACGAAAAACTGTAGTGAAAGATCTTTTTTGTCTAAGAACAAACATAAGGGAGAAAATACAAACATTGTTCCAACACAACTCAGAATTATTGCTATTTAGGGGTGAAATATCCGAATTTTATTTACTTTGCAAGCTTTCGGACAGAACGATACCCCCACACTATATCCAATCCACTTGCCAAGAACAAGAATATGCACAATCTAGCTTCAAAGAGAAAGATTTATCTGTTCTTGTGAAAGTGAAAATATGACAAATGCGAAGGTGGTTCCAACTTGAGTTGGATAAAATAATGTCCAACCTCGTCCCCAGTGCCTTTTGTCATATTGGGACGGATAACGTTTTATCGAAACTCAAAAGAGTCCAGAGGAAAACTTTCGACAAACGGGCCCAACAAAATTTTCCCAGGCCAGCAAGAAACGAGAGAATGTAATTGTAAACGAAAGCTTAGTTCGGCGTTAAATAACACAAGGCAAACAGAAGGGAAAATACATCCAAATAGGAGGATCAAGTGAGTTTAGTTAGCAAAGTGAAAATGTAATTGAGTAAGCTTTCAATCATGCAATACATTGTAATCTAAATGCCACATTTTACAAGGAACACTAAGGTTTGGGCTAAGATATGGAATGGGTGCTTAGACACCGCAGTTATGTTTCAGCAAATATGCTGCTGCGGAGGAAAATAGATATCGAAGTAGTTGCAAGGAAGAACATTCCCGAATTTTTACTTTGCAAGCTTCGCTTCTTTCTTTCAATCTCTTACGCTAGCTCCTCCGTAGTAGTAAATAATGTTTTCCTCCGCAAAAAAACAAAGCTGTGGCAATCAAGCACAACTGTGGTGTCCAATGACCCATGGATAAAGGTAGAGAATTAAGGTGCGGTTTGATTTCTTGTAAAACTTAATGAGAACATGAATGATATGATGCGAAATGCATGTATTTTTTATGAGAAACTCTTCATAAGAAACTCAACTCTCGTTTCCTAAAAAATTAAGAAGCAATACAAAAACAACAGTTAATTTTATTCCAGGAAATCCTCGCATTGCTTCAAATAGCATATTACTCGGGGCTGCAGAAAACTTCGTTTTGAAATGTTCACCAAAGCAAAGGAAATAAGACATGAAGATGATGGAAATTCTTTAGAAAGAAACCCCTAAGAAACTCCGAGTTCCCATATTTGTGCTTCCAAATACAGGGCGTATCACTCTGTCAAAATCCCGTACACCTTTGGCAAAAATCCTTTTGCTTTCAAGAAAAATCCCAAAACATCCTATTGTTTTAAAAAATCTCGTTCGCCTTTCGGAAGAGTGGCACACACCTCGTTCCAAATTAGGTCAACAGAGACTCATGATATTACTCAAAAAAACTTGACCCTATTTAGGCCCAAAGTCTGAGCTTTCTAGAGTACCAATCAGATTGCGAGATCTATGAATTACCATGGTGATCAGAACTATGATGGAACTTTTAGCCAATCAGGCAAGGTCTGGTAGCAAAGGTAGCAAAGGGAGGTTGTTCGTCTTTTAATTTTCGGGATTTTGCGATTTTGTAGTCTTGATTGCAGCAAGCACGCCACACAAAATGTAAGATGGCTGGCTCGGAGCTTCTGCAGAGAAATAGAAACACAGTTTTCGAGTTGAGTTGCACGAGTTCCAGAAGGCTGTTTATTTAGAAGTTTTGAAGGATGAAGACGTCTTCGTGTGTCTGCCTACATACGGGAGCAGGGCAGGGAAGATCTATTGCTCTTCTTTTATTTTTATGTCCGCCCTACTTGCAGAGAAAGAGCAACGTCTTGATGTGTACTTTAGACTTTAGAACGTCTCTTGGGGAAGCCAATCGAACGTCCTGAAATAAGTGAAAGAGTTTTGTTCTTCAATGCATTACAACACAAAGACAAGTCCTTGGAGGTTTCGCAAAAATATTGCGTTATGAGTCTCTCAAGGTTTACTGCAGGGATACAATGGACTCATCGTCATAAGTCTACTGGTCTACGTCAGAGGTCAAAGTCTATAACCCCCTTGGGGATCCTCTGATAAACCATCTCGCGAAACGCCTTAGAAATCTAAAATTTGTGTTGTTTTACTGAGAAACCTGCTTGAACGCATTTTCCAGAATTGATTCACCCTGGTCCCCCGAGGTACTTGACTTGAATTTGTACGTGGGTGTGCTCACGAAAATGTGTTTTTACAGGTTTTTACTTACAGGAATTTTTCGCCCAACTGTCAACCGATTCTGGAAAAAATTGGCGACACGTATACTCCAAAACATGAAAATTTGACCGAAAAACGATCCGATCTAGCAAAATGTCCTCTTTTGGCATGTTTTGACAACCTGCTCTACAAATATTGCCTTATTTTCATACCCCGTGCTAGAAAAAAGTGATGAAAATGATACCCTGAAAAACGGCACATCCGCGGGCACATCCCCGTCGCAAAATATACTAAGTACCCCCTCCCGGTGGCTTTTTTTTGTAAGCGGGTTTTCAAATACGCATTCTAGCAAAAATTACCATAGTCAGTATCTCAAACATGAAGCAAACATCGAACAAATTTAAGAAATAATTTTTGTTTGCTGTTCTCCTCTTTCGTGCATTTTGATAATAATCACGAAATCGAATTTGCCCGCATAATAATTTTCCACACCCTAATTTGCCCCTTTGCGTCACTTGTATGCATATGCCCTGATGACAGTGATGACTAATAAACCAAAGCCAAAGATAAGAATATGCAGATAGACAACCTGTGCTTGTAATGACGTAGGCGCGTAATGGAATCCAAACGAGAGTGCTTTACGGGTGAATGGCGTTGATTGACAGAGGCATTCAATAAAGAACAATCAGTTCGATCTAAACAATTGGAATTATACCAATAGAAACCCTTGATAAATAATATTGACAGCCTGTGACAAAATATCATCAGAATCATATTCAATGGAAAATATACCAATAGGAAGCCTTTACAGTGCTCGTAGAGAACAATGGGTTGATTTAAACAATAGGAAATATACCAATAGGAAGCCATCGATATGTGGTATGGTCAACCTGTGACGTTTCAGAGATAATTCTGAATTGAAATTTAGTTTTCAATCAACTGTGAAGCGGCATGATTTCCAGACGGCAGAGTTGAAGCTGCATCTAAACTAAATTGCTTAGGTGGGAGTTTTCTTGTCATACGTTCGACCGACAGATCGGGATTCATATCCCAATACATTTATAATTATTTTGCAATTTGGTGGAAGGATTGCTTCGATATGGATGTTATTCTAGATGATGGACCATTTTTGGACGAGCGACTCGACCGTCCTAGATCGCATACTTGGCCACTTCCAGACCCCGCTGGACTTCTCGTTGTGGACACCAAAAATGTGGCAGATCAAAGCCCAGAACCTTGCCAGCCACATATTACTGTTTCCAGTGAAAATCACGAAGGAGTGAAGAAATATGTTGAAGGTACAAGCCCAAGGAAAAATAATCGAAAGAACGCGTGGGGAAATTTGTCATATGCAGACCTTATAACCCAAGCGATTGATAATTCCCCAGACAAGCGACTGACTTTGGCCCAAATTTATGAGTGGATGGTGAAGAATATTGTATATTTTAAGGACAAGGGAGACTCCACTTCATCTGCAGGATGGAAGGTGTGTATTTTAATTTGCTGTGCGAATTTAGATGAGCTTGTTGGTGTCCTAACATGTCTGAACAGAACCGTGTCGTTGATACCAGTCGAGATCGCTTTGAATTTGGCCTAAACTCAAATTCATCCACAAATGATTAGAACAGCCGCATTGAAATTGTGATCGCATGATTGATTCATAATTATTTGATGTCAATTTGACTTTGAAGTTCGCTCAAATCTCGATGTTTCATTCCTCCCTTCGTTCACATGACTTGGGTTTCAAATTACTATTCACATTGCACATATGCTCTAAAACCAGATAAGGCCATGTGAACTTCTCTATAGTGTTACCTGCCAATTTTAGGAAACAAACTCTGCCCACAATAGTCAACCAAAAGGCTTCCTAACTAAATCGAGCCAAATTAGCAGATGATTTTAGACTTCACTCATAAATTGTGGATTTAGCGCAGTTCATTTGATAAGATCAGGACATGGATTGCCTTGAATTTTTTTCCTGGTGTTTATAATTTTATGTTTATTCTGATGTATTGTTATAAACCAAATTATTTGCTTTTAAGTAGCTCACGGCTCACGTCAGTTGTACGCGGCGCGAACTTGCGTTGATGATTTCGTTCATAATTTCGATTCATTTCATAATAATACTTTTCTTATCCTCACAGAATTCAATTCGCCACAACTTATCACTACATAACAGATTTATGAGGGTGCAGAACGACCAAAGCGGAAAGAGTTCTTATTGGGTGTTGAATCCTGATGCTTCTTCAGGAAAGTCTCCCAGAAGACGCTCAGGGTCTGTGGACGGAGCGGGCAAAGCGGAGAGAAAACGAGGAGGCGGTAGAAAGAAAAATTCCGCTGGATCGCCTGAGGAGTTCGGCAACAATCTATCTCCGTTGGGTTCCGCATCATCGAGCTCATCGCGTAACAGTAAAAAGAAAAGTCAATCAAGCGACTCAGCCTTGGCTACATCCCCTTGTTCCAGCACCGACTCTTTGTCCAACTTGCCAGATCTCGACGAAACCGGGGGCAATTTCATACTCTCAGCTGAGAGTTTCACGCGTCCTCGTTCTACATCAAATGTGTCTACACATAGCAGTGTTGGACGATTGACACCGATCCCAGGTGAGGAATTGGAAGATGAATTTGCTTCCTATAATGAAACAGACTTGATTGTTGGTGGAAGACCCAGGGGTACCTCAGATGCGGAAGCCACTGCCAGTCTGGTCGAGTCTCTGACTCTTGGCCGCAAGACTGACACTATCAATCTTGATGAAAGCTTGAAATTTGAAACCAATATGATGAATGGAAATTGTGGGTATTCAACAGAACCTGCAAGACCCCATTCAGATAGTTTCTCTTCAGTTCAAAGTGGTGATTCTGGTTATGAGAGTCCTGCATCTTATTTTGTCACCCCTGCCGTGCAATCAAAGCCCACTATGCAGCAAATGCATACCATGATGCCCCTCCAGAAGGCACCACCTCCATATCAAAATGCCCCCACAAATCAACCCAAGTTCACACCAGTCAGACAGCAGCAAAATCCCCCAAAAATCTTGGCAAGAAGTCAGTTTTCTTCATGTGCCCCCACAGGAATGCCTGACCGCCACTCTCAAGGATTCTTCAGCCAAAGTAGCCAACCCCAAATGCAGATCAATCAGCGAGGGTACATCTCTGCCCAACCAATGATGAGGCGCCTTCAGCACATGCCACTTCCTGTCAATTCTATTTTCTCTGGCAGCACCACACATAATGCAAACCTAACAACAATGTCAGACCCTTACCTGCCATCCGTAAGTCTCGCTGGTAAAGAAGAGAGAAATTTTAAAGTCTTGAAGAATATTGATCCGAATCATGGTCAAATTTATTCTGTTCCAATGGAACAAGACACTGAGACTTTCCCAAGTGACTTGTCACACTTGGAATTGCATGATTTTAGTGACAGATTCCAGCTGCAAAGAGATCTTGAAAGTATAATCAGAAATGAAATGGGAGATGGTAATCTAGAATTTGAGCAGTCGTACGTCACTGCAAGTTCTGTTAATACCATGTCAATCACTGGGCAGAACTGGGTCCACTGACCTTGTACATATGAGACATTGACATTGACTATGAATCATGTGATTGTCACAGACATAGCCACAATCCATGCTCCCAAAGAAGATGGACTGCCGACATGACAAGAGACAAGATCAAATCTGTCACATAACAGAGATGAACCACCCATAAACGCAACAGTTCCAGTGATGTACCTGGATTTTGATATTTCAGTCTCAAAGGACACTGGTGAGAGCAATTTGATCATTCTTTATACTTTTATATTGTCTAAAGTGGGGATTTATTAGCCATTTGCAGCACTTCCTAGGGTCAGTGTATTCTAGAAAGTTGTATGATGGACCAGAAATCTGTATTTAAAAACACTTAATCATACATTGAATCATAGTTCTACAGCTGGTCTGTTGAATGCAGCCCCTGGAAGGAACTTCTGAGGTAGAAGAAGGTTTGTCTATGTATAGTGTAGAGGGTCAACTTTTTTTCTTGTTACATGTTTACAGAGGAGGGCATTGAGGGGGTAGCAAAGTCTGACAATCTGAAAAAATGTTGAACAAAATCTGCTCAGACATTTTACTGGAATTCAAAATCTGCTAACATTTCTGTCTATCTGATTTGGATCTGAAATCTGGATGTGATTGCAAGATATATAAAAAATCCAAGCAAAATATTGCAAAAATCTGAACTATGTATGAAGTTATTGTCTTGATCCACTTATTGTAAAATTTCACTACCCCCTCAATGCCCCCTATTCGTTGTATTCAGCATAGCCCCCCATCCATTAGCGCCATTCTCTAGAGTTTGTATTTGATAGGAAGTTAACCATAATACTAGGTACTGAATATTAGCCAAAAATTCTGTAAATGTGGTCAAGCAAACAAGGCAGAAATTGTAGAAATAGTCTTTGAGGGAGAATCAGAACACAAATCATAATCATATCTTCGGCAAAAACTGTTCTTGACATTTTCTGTCAATGGTTTCTGGTATATTTTGTCTTATATAAGATGAATTTCATGTTTTGTGATTGCAAGCATGCTTTGTTGAAGGTTTATCTTCAAAGTAGTAAAATTGTGATACCTAAAAAATTGGAAGAAAAGTTCAGGGAAATCAGGTTCTCAAATTTATAAAAAATTGTTGGCTTGAAATATTTACCAGCCATCACAACTTTATAAACTCGTCATTACCCTCCCTTTGTGAAAAGAACTTCTTTTTGGAAAAATTGAAAAATTCAACATTTTCTTGGCTAGTTTTTGATTATTGCAAAATCCAGTTTGAAACAAATTGGTAGGAAACAGATAGTTAAAGAAAACCAAAAATTTATCACTTCAGCAATGAACAATTTTACTAAGGTAAAAATACCAAGCAAAGAACGCAACAACCCAATCTCTTTCAGAAGAAAAAAGCGGTTTTAACTGTGAAATGTTGCCCTTTGTATCCCAGACGACATTTTGTAGTTCTGGATTTATAAGTTTGTGCCCCTTTGGTAAATTAATGAACCCCCATTTGAATTAATGGCCCTGCATGTACATATTTCTTGTGGCTGTTGCATAAGTGTATATTAAGTATCAGCACAGTAGCCTATGTATTTAGTCTATTTAGACTTCTAATTTCTTTGATTGTTTAGTTTTCATAACTTCATCAAATCCCATCGTGCTTTGCATGGCAAACTGGATATCCTAGCCTTATTCAGCTTTCCTAATCGATACCACATGATACCACGCTTAGATTTGTGAATTTTAAAAGGGCCTAAAAGTGAGGGACCCATTTATTCCTGTTGCAACTTTTTGAATGATAAAAGATTACTGAGCACTTTAAAATTTTAGTCGCGTTAGGCTTGGTTTACACGGGAGTAGAAAGGCGTTATGATTGCATTAGAAATGCGATAGAAAATGTGTTAGAATTATTTTAGCTTCAAGTTAGGGATTTTGTCGGCGCCCTTGAAGATGCCTCAGCGCCCTTGGATGCAATTGAAAAGTTTTATTTCCATTCGAAAGCGATAAGCGGTTTTTTTGCTCCAGTGGGAACCAACCTTTAGAGGGCAGGAACTGTAGTTTTTACGCGAAAGGTTGGTTCGAGGGGGGTTCGAGTATCACTGTGTCAAAATCTCGTACACCTGTGGCAAAGATCTTTTCGTTTTCAAGGAAAATCCGTGAAAATTCCCTAAAAATCCAATCGTTTTAAAAATCTCGTATGCTTTTCCGGAAGAATTTCATCAGAGAAACAACATAATGAGCAGAGAAAGCTGCAATCTTGAACAAAACTCGATAGAAAATGTTTAATGCAAGCCTCATTTCAGTAGCCTGCGTGCAGACTCTACTGATTCCCTGAAGAAAAGTGAGGTTCCTCCAGGGACCTCACTTCTCTTCAGGGAATCAGTAGAGTCTGCACGCGCAGGCTACATTATTTTCAGGCAAAATGTAGCTCGTTTTCTCCTGTCTAGGATTTCCAATCGAAGATCGATTATTTCACAGTTTAACCAAGGTTAAACCAACCTACGTATCTGGCTTGTTGCCTTGGATCAACAGTTTCGGATGAACAACGGTGGCAAATTGTTGTTTCTTCAAATCCTTTCCTAAATATATAAATCGTAAGCAAGATAATTTGATATCCGAATACAGCAAACAGTTTAAGGCTTCACAGTACGGTCGTTTTCATTCCCAGTTCGACCAACGTTACTTTGTTGTCTTGCTCCTAAAATTAAATCCAGTTCACTGCTTTAACGAGAAGTAAAGAGTGGGCCTCACCAAATTCACTACCACTTTTTGTTGTGTAATTTTGCATCAATACAGAAACCATAGCTTATAGCACCATTGGTTTTCCTGATCCGCAGAATGACGAGGATCTCTGTAGGTCTATTATAAGGAGTGCAGATCTCTGTGAATCTGGAATAATGAGCGCAGTTTCCAGTGAACAGGGCGGGGCAAATTTTCCAGCAAGTAGGGCAACAGACGTAAGCTGCCTTTAATCATGCCTTAATGCTGCAGCTAACTGCCTCAGACTTTGAGGGGACCGAAAAGACGCCCACTTACATACAGTTTTATTGACTTACGTCAGACAAGTAAATGGTATTATAGAAGAGCCTAGACTTTCCCAAGTCTCGTTCGTTATCTTGTTCGGGCCTACTCGGTTGGTAGTGAGAGCTGTCGTTTCACTTTCGCAGCTCATTGCCGACCGAGTGGAGTGGGCCTGAATGAGATAACCAATGAAACTACTTTGGGCGAGTCCAAGGAGAGCCCCAAACTGAAATTCTCATAGGTCGTCCCCGGTTATCCTTCGTTAGGTGAGCCACTACTCCCAACCCTTTCCCACCTTTCCTGGAATTTACTTCCTTATGCCAGAACAGAGAATGTTTCCCGTATTCCGTCCTGAAACACCGAACCACAACGCTTAAGCTCAGGATCAATTTCGTGTTACAGTCGCCCATTCATTTATTCCGTCATTCATTCCAATATTCATTAACTCGATATTGTTTCAAATTCTGTACAAAAGAATTAAATCCGATATGCAGTTCTTGGCGTTTCCCAAACCCTGATTTGCATGGGAAGCCCTTTATTAAAATCCCAGTCTAGGATCGAGCTTATGTTTGGCTCAGAGTCGTGAAATGGAGGGTATTGCAAAGAGAATTTTAAATCGAACTTCTCAGATATTACGATGTTTTGATTTTGTGGCAAAAAGGGGTTTTTGGAGTGATTTTCATCCAGACAAGCCTTAAAGAACGCCAGTCAACCAGCATCCTTTGCGCGCGTCGCATTTAGCCTTTCGACTGCGGCAGCCATTTTCATATGACATCGCGTACATGGCAGTTCTAAGCAAAGCGCGACCGCAAAGGATGCCGGTTGACGGGCGTTCTTTAACTGCCTTTTGAGATATTCATGTCATTCAATGTCCGCTTTTTAAAGATTCGACGCTTATTTTCCACTGGGCTACAAACGTCGCACGACACGACAACTATCGCGCTAAAAATTCAAGCAAAGTTTGTTGCAAGAAATCGCAAGAAAATAGGGTTGATTCCAACTACGTTTCAATAGAAAAAAGTTCGCTCAGTGAACAAACAGTTTTTCCCCATGGACCTTCTTCTCAACTTTTGTTGCGTCGCGCTACAATTGTCTTCTACCGAGTTTCCAGTTTCATCGTAGAGTTTGCCGGATTTTTAGGCCCGTGNATGCCGGTTTACGGGCGTTCTTTAACTTTTGAGATATTCATGTCATTCAATGCCCGCTTTTTAAAGATTCGACGCTTATTTTCCACTGGGCTACAAACGTCGCGCGACACCTATCGCGCTAAAAATTCAAGCAAAGTTTGTTGCAAGAAATCGCAAGAAAATAGGGTTGATTCCAACTACGTTTGAATAGAAAAAAGTTTGCTCAGTGAACAAACAGTTTTCCCCATGGACCTTATTCTCCACTATTGTCGCGTCGCGCTACAATTGTCGCCTACCGAGTTTCCATTCATCGTAGAGTTTGCCGGATTTTTAGGCCCTTGTGTACTCCAATTGACGGAAAATCTGGACTTGCTACAAGTCTCTCTCGCGGAAAAAACGAGTGGCGGAAAAAAGCGAGAGAAAGCGCCTTCTTTCCTCCTCTCGTTTTTTCCGCGAAAGAGACTTGTAGTAAGTCCACGGAAAATCTCGTCAGTCGTGTTTTGCCCTCGCTTATCCCAAGTCCCGTTTTGTGAAGCACTTTGCATGAAAGAATTGATAGTTTCAAACTTCTATCCTTTCGGCTGAATTTGTCAGTGCTTGAAATTTAGCCATGTGGCAACTTCAAATCTATGTTTGTATGTTTCGAAACCAAATCGACATTTTTAAAGGAATCGTTCATGCAGCAGCGGCGAAGGTGGCAACTTTAGTCAATCAAAGAAATATCGGTGAAGTTTTTGAACTCAGTTCACTCATTCTCGTTGCGTCATCTTCCAATCTGGTCTGCTCATAGCTAGGAATTACTAGAAATTTCACAGCTGCTCCAGAAAAGCATGCTTCGAAAATTCATCATCGAAATCTTAATTTTAAATCAACTTGTCCCACTCATTTTGCGTGCTTAATGCTCGGTCCTTTCCTTGACGAGAAACATCTTTCACATCAAGCTTCAACTTCTGAAATTTATGCATTTACAGGTCAAACTTTCTGCGTGCCGAGTCTTTATGGCAAATCAATTCTGACTGCTAATATTGACAAGCAAACCAAATTTGACCAACAATGAATGCATTTCAATTTGGCATTCATCAAACCTCCCCTCCTTACATACGGTAATATATTTGTTAAAATTTGATACAGTTGAGGTCAGAGTAAAATACTTTGCTTAGTTGCTGGTGGCCCCTTAAAACCAATTTTTGAAAGTTCTCCACTTTTAATTTGCATATGGTAATGAGCCTGGGAAAACCCTGTGGGTTACATAAGTTACATAATGTTGAGCTTTCTCAGCTTAGTGGAAAAATAAGACGATATTGGGAGGGAGGTTACTCACGTGAATAACTTTGTACATTCGTTCATACAGTTTTAATTTCTATCTGGATTATTACATTGTCTGCCTGTTGGCTCGAACATTCGACCATTTTGATGTTAAGAAAGGAGTCTGGGGAGAGCAACATCTTTGGAGTAAATAGCGGACACAAATCTGGTAAATGGTTGCCACAGGGTTTTTACGAATAATAAATGGAGCTCTACAAGTCCGTTGGTTTGGCTTGAAATCCACGTCCCTTAATAAGGGTTTCGCTAAATGGAACATTTGCAANTTCATGTCATTCAATTCCGCTTTTTAAAGATTCGACGCTTATTTTCCACTGGGCTACAAACGTCGCACGACACGACAACTATCGCGCTAAAAATTCAAGCAAAGTTTGTTGCAAGAAATCGCAAGAAAATAGGGTTGATTCCAACTACGTTTCAATAGAAAAAAGTTCGCTCAGTGAACAAACAGTTTTTCCCCATGGACCTTCTTCTCAACTTTTGTTGCGTCGCGCTACAATTGTCTTCTACCGAGTTTCCAGTTTCATCGTAGAGTTTGCCGGATTTTTAGGCCCGTGTGTACTCCAATTTACGGAAAATCTGGACTTGCTACAAGTCTCTCTGGCGGAAAAAACGAGTGGCGGAAAAAAGGGAGAGAAAGCGCCTTCTTTCCTCCTCTCGTTTTATCCGCGAAAGAAACTTGTAGTCAGTCGACAGAAAATCTCGTCAGTCGTGTTTTGCCCTTGCCTTTAGCCCAAGTCCTATTTTGTGAAGCAATTTGCATGAAAGAATTGATAGTTTCAAATTTCTATCCTTTCGGCTGAATTTGTCAATGCTTGAAATTTAGCCATGTGGCAACTTCAAATCTATGTTTGTATATTTCGAAACCAAATCGACGTTTTTAAAGGAATCGTTCATGCAGCAGCGGCGAAGGTGCCAACTTTAGTCAATCAAAGAAATATCGGTGAGGTTTTTGAACTCAGTTCACTCTCGTTGCGTCTGCGGTCTACTCATAGCTAGGAATTACTAGAAATTTCACAGCTGCTCCAGAAAAGCATGTTTCGAAAGTTCATCATCGAAATCTTAATTTTAAATCAACTTGTTCCATTTATTTTGCGTGCTTAATGCTCGGTCCTTTCCTTGACGAGAAACATCTTTCACATCAAGCTTCAACTTCTGAAATTTATGCATTTACAGGTCAAACTTTCTGCGTGTCGAGTCTTCAAGGCAAATCAATTTTGACTGCTAATATTGACAAGCAAACCAAATTTGACCAACAATGAATGCATTTCAATTTGGCCTTCATCAAACCTCCCCTCCTTACACACGGTAAACTATTTGTTAAAATTTGATACAGTTGAGGTCAGAGTAAAATACTTTGCTTAGTTGCTGGTGGCCCCTTAAAACCAATTTTTGAAAGTTCTCCACTTTGAATATGCATATGGTAATGAGCCTGGGAAAACCCTGTGGGTTACATAAGTTACATAATGTTGAGCTTTCTCAGCTTAGTGGAAAAATAAGACGATGTTGGGAGGGAGGTTACTCACGTGAATAACTTTGTACATTTGTTCATACAGTTTTAATTTCTATCTGGAATATTACATTGTCTGCCTGTTGGCTCGAACATTCGACCATTTTGATGTTAAGAAAGGAGTCTGGGGAGAGCAATATCTTTGGAGTAAATAGCGGACACAAATCTGGTAAATGCAGGGTTTTTACGAATAATAAATGGAGCTCTACAAGTCCGTTGGTTTGGCTTGAAATCCACGTCCCTTAATAAGGATTTNTGCATATGGTAATGAGCCTGGGAAAACCCTGTGGGTTACATAAGTTACATAATGTTGAGCTTTCTCAGCTTAGTGGAAAAATAAGACGATATTGGGAGGGAGGTTACTCACGTGAATAACTTTGTACATTCGTTCATACAGTTTTAATTTCTATCTGGATTATTACATTGTCTGCCTGTTGGCTCGAACATTCGACCATTTTGATGTTAAGAAAGGAGTCTGGGGAGAGCAACATCTTTGGAGTAAATAGCGGACACAAATCTGGTAAATGGTTGCCACAGGGTTTTTACGAATAATAAATGGAGCTCTACAAGTCCGTTGGTTTGGCTTGAAATCCACGTCCCTTAATAAGGGTTTCGCTAAATGGAACATTTGCAATATCCAAAAGATTCTACTTCCCCAAAGGGCTCAAGATGACTTGTGAAATGTTTGTGTCGCTTTAGTTTACAGTGTTTCTTTCTTTGCAAGAATCATCCTCGGACATGTCATGAATTGATATTCTAGACATCGTTTTGTCTGAAACATGGTCACTTTGCTAGAAAATTCCCCAGTAACTTGTCATTGCCAAAGTAAACCGTCCTCCGGTCTGATGAAATTTTAGGGTTACATAACTTTTACTAGCAGCAACGTTGGTCCTGTAAATGCACACAGCTCAGGAGGGGAAACTTAACGTGGAAAGCGAGGGGCATTTCACTCCTTCAAAAAGTTTACGAATGCAGGCTTCACAAGCTAAACAATGAATATCGAGGATGCAACAGAGGGTTTTTGTCGTGAAGAACTTTGCGGACGGGCCTACAATTATCAATCAAATTTTCATGGGAAAATCGAACGATCTGCCGCAAGGTTATGCCGTTGCGTGGAGTTTCTCCTTTCATTTTAGACCGCATTGATCAGAAATTCATGAGCAGAGTCGTTGCTTTAATTTTGGGAGTTGATTCACATGATTCTTGTGGCTGAAAATTTCTATAAATAGTTGTTGCCTGGTAAACCAAAGCCGCGAATTTTTTAAATTAGCATACAAAAAATGGCTTGCCGCAGAGGCTTTGACTGCTGCTTGAATTCGTGGGACAGACAAGGTTTTCGGGTGTTCAACGAAGCACGTAAAAGTTGCGTCATAAATGCATTCAAAATTCGATGGAGAATGCACCGAAATTATTTTTGCTTCAATTTGAGATTTTGTTTGCGTCTGTGAATTCTTTTAGTTTGAATCGTGAATGTTTCGTAGAGGCAGCATATAACTCGCTCAGAATGCGTTTGAAATAAATGTAGAAAGTAGGCAAATTTTTCGGCCATTTAAACAATTTATTGGCATTTTCAACATCAACCCTAAGGAACGCCCATTTTGTCTGCAATTTCGGGGTGTGCACCTCCCCCTACTGATTTTGCTTAGCTTCGCCCTTGGTTATAACGAACGTTGCTGCAGTATGAACCAAGTTTGATAGACCGACGAAAAAATTTAGGCCTAAAGTATAAGAAATCTGAAATGATCAGTTTCCTTGCCTTCCTTGCCGTTTGCGGAGACAAGTTTAAAGGGCCTTTGTCACCCAGGATCCTTTGCGGGCACGCTAAAATTTCAATCTGTCTGAAAATCAAATTTTGCTTATGTGAAAACCATGGATCCACACTGCAGTAGCTGAACTGATAGAAAAGTCTTTACTTTTAGTTGAACTGTTCTAAACGTTAATTTACTGCTCTGTGGTTCTCTACATATAGTCTCCGTTTAGGCCAAATTTGACTTTCAGACAGTCTGAAAAATGTAGCTTACCGCAAAGGACCCTGTTGGACAATGGCTATTGGCGGGGAAGGGAAACGGGGGCTGGTAATGCCGGCCATGCGTTTCAAGCCCACCCAGGCAATGATATTGAAAATCGTCCGGAAGCGTACAAATTAGATTTTCTTTTTTGCAATAAGAAATAAGAAACAAAACAGCCCAGCCGCTATCCACAGCCCTCAAGACCAACTGAGACGTTCTTTAGCAACAAACTGTGAATATTGTCTGCTGGGAAGTACAATACGTTTCATTAGCTATGTTACACCACGATTGCTATTGGTTATCACAACTGGAGAACGGTGTATTTCCTAAAGTTCTAAATAGCGCATTAGGTTGAAAGGCTGTCAGTCGGTCTTCAGTCGCAATGAAAAGAACAGGAACGCTACTAATCTCAGTTGCATGGATAAAGGATGTGGCGATATTCAGGGAATTACTGGAGATATCGCCGAAATATCTAATTGGGTTTCATGGCTGAATATGCCAAAGCCATAAGAAAGATTTCCTAAAATCAATGAAATATTAAAGAATAATTGAAAAGATAACGCCAAAATGAGATTAAAGAATTGCGGCCACTTTGCGGCAGCGGCCATTTTGCGGCAGCTGCCCACAGCCGATTAACCAAATTTCCCGCCAAAATGAACAAGCTGTTTCAATGCCCGAGAATCGTCAATGTTGTCAATGCCTACATGACGCAGCACTCTCCGGATTACTGTTCTTCTCAAAACCAACCATCCTTTTCCCACTGTCTTCAGCACTTTCAATGTTTTTACGAGACCGCAAATTAGCCAGTGCTTTGGATTTAAGACCACACTGGGAGACAATTCTTCAATTTATGGGCTTTTATTATTCCATTCAGTCGCAACTTCTGTTGTAAAAACTGCATGGCCTTGTTCATAGTAGACTGATTGCCCGAGTCGATATTGGACGTTCCTTGCCTGCAAAGCATGATGGATATGTTATGACATCAGTTCCTTATTATAACGAATTAAATTTCTGAGTTGCTTTGTTAATGTCGTTAATTTCTTGCTTTGTTGTTTGTATGTTGTATAGTTTAGTTTCCATATTGCGTAAATGTAGCAGCCTATGCTCATAGCTATAATTGCATACTGTGGACCTGATTTCTCAATAAGGCATATATGCCTATATTTCGAGCTGTCCCTTCGCTCCTAGTTGTTGTTAAAACAACTTGTTAATTGTGTTTTGGAACCTTAAATAGTTTGAGCTCCACTTCAAGGACTAAGATTTGAGCGCCTAGAAATCCTTGCTCATCTTGAAATATGGGCCTAAGGAATCACTGGATGTATATCAAGGTATCATTGAAAACCTCTTCTACTTAGTTTTGCTAGCTAATTTTTGCATCCCATTATAAGTAAAGGTTGACAAACATTAGGTATACCAACTTCTTGTTCTGTCTGACTGTAATGCCCCTTTCCTAACTCATTTGGAATTCGTACACAAAGCTGCGTAGTAGCCATTCTGAAATGTTCGTTGTTGAATTCAAAATGGCTGCCAAACTGTGTTGTGGATGAAGAAGAAACAAGGTGGTAGGGCTGAAGGCTAAGAGCTGAATAGGAAGTTGTATATCTAACGTTTATCAACATTTACATGCAGTAAGATGCAAAGCTATGTTGATATGGTTTGAATCATATTTAAATACACATCTAAAGATTCCTTAGCTTTAGCCTAGGCCCATATTTCATGCGCAAAAAAGTACAGGCTACTCATGTCTTCGCCTTTGAAATGAAACTAAACGAGAAAGGAATTATGCGTCTAGGATCTATTGAACTAAGACCAACAATCGAGAAAATGTAGCCTGCGTGCAGACTTTACTTTACTTTACTTACTTTCTGCGAAGGAGAGCCAGAGGAAAGTAACGTCTGCTCGCAGACTGGGAAAATTGTGATTTTAGCATGAGCCCTTCCTGCTTCGAAGAAGTAAATTTATTTATGAAAGATCGAGTTTGCCTTGAGTTTGCTAATTGCTAGTTGTCTTCATGTATGACGGTGAAGTTAGTGAATGAACGACTTAATCCTAATTTGGTTCTCGTTCTAAGTATGAATACAAATCATCATGATCTTCTTCTTATAACGTTCTCTATTTCGTGTCTCGTACATCTACAAAGCAACTAGACTCATTCCATAAGTCTCTCTAACTTTCGCTGTTGTTGTTGTTGATATCGTTTCTGTTGTAGCGACAAGTCTGCAGGGGGAGCGAAACAAGATACTTTATTGGAATGAGTCTACAAAGCAACTACTGGTTCTCCTAGAAAACGAGAGGCATTTCATTCCATTCCCAACAAATCTTGTACACCTTTGGCAAAAAATCTTTAGTTTTCAAGAAAAATCCATCAGAAATCTGTAAAAATCCCTTTGTTCTGAAAAAATCTCGTGCCCTTTTTCGAATGAATGAAATGCCCCTCGCTAGAAAGAAAGTATACAAAATTGGTTAGATCCAATGATATGACACCTTTTTGTTGATATTGGTGCTTTGAGATTTGAGAGTAGAAATATTAATTTTGAAAGCTGAAATTTGCGTCCACCTCCAAGCAGAGCCTTGGCCTTTTGGGCTAAGCACATTCTTGAAGCACATCGAAATTAAAAGCTGAAACAAATGAAATATTGAGAAACCGCACAAATGTTGACTTGTAGCAAACAGAATATAGTACGATTTAATACTGTTCGAATTTTATCAAGGATGTCGTTGATTTATTCGCTGCGCTTCAAGAATTTGTTTAGGCCAAAAGGCCAAGCTCTGGTTTGGAAGTGGATGAAAATTTGAGCTTTCAAGATTAATATTTCTACTCTCAAAGCACCAATACCAACAAACGAGGTATCAATGTTCAAGTTAATTATCGAGGAACATTTTGAAAGAAATTAGCCATTGGTTGAAGCTGAATTGATATCGCTGGAACAAGGGCAGATTTTGTAATACAATGGTACGAGTTGCTTTTGTTCACACCTCAATTCAAAGCGATTAGCGATCACAGACAAAGGAAATTCTATCAACCAGTAATTCAAAACAAACAAAGCCGCAAAATTTTCTCTGAAACCCAGGTAGCTAGCTCGCTCGCTGTGCATTCCAGAAATTATTTTTAAGGGCAAACATGAGCATAGATCGAAATAAGAAGGATATATCTACACATCTGCCGCGGGCATTTTATTTCTTTGGTCCAGAAGCTAAGCAGTAAATGTTTTGATAACACCCAAAAAAGTAAGAGAATTGAATCGCCTCCTAAACGCCTTTTGAACCAAACAAATAAAATGCCCACGGCAGATGTGTAGATGCATCCTTCTTCTTTCGATCTACGCTCATGTTTGCCCTTACAAACAGTTTCTGGAATGCACAACGAGCGAGCTAGCTACCTGGGTTTCAAAGAAACTTTTGCGGCTTTGTTTATTTTGAATTGCTGGTTGAGAGAATTTCCTTTGTCTGCAATCGCTAATCGCTTTGAATTGAGGTGTCAATCAAACACAACTGTTGCTATTGGACACATCGTAGGTTTGAAACTTCCTCTTCGCTTCCTTCAAACAGGGGTTTGGCGCCAGGGTAGGGCAAGAAGCGGCCAGTGGAGGATGTGAGGAGGACACGTATTTAGCCTGTCAGAAGACTTCTTATCGCACCCTTGCCTGCCTTCAACTCAATTCCGATGTGGCCTATTTTCTGTAGTTATTTGTCATGAATTGTCAAGTTGGCTGTGTCCATCTTCCTTGTTTCAAGATTTCTTCTGAATAAGCAAAAACCAGAACCGGAACCAGAACTGATTGCACAAACAGCTTTCAGAACTGCAAATTTCAAACAAATTCCAGTTGGCGCATTTGACATTTTCTTGAGCAGCATAGGGCTCAAATCTTTCAAATTTTTAAAAAAGTGGGAGTAAAATTCTATATCATTTCCTTTGAATTGGATGGCATGAAAGAAACGTATGGCAGTTTGCTGCAAATCTGCCGTGGCATTTATTGATATCTCGATTAATTTCAAAATGGTGGCTTGTTGATTATTTTTGAAAAAATTCGTGGAAAATTTTGAAAAATTTAAAATCATCGTAGATCCTACGTCAATGGAGGCAAAATGATACAATCTTCAAGAAAACCATAGTTTATAGACGTCTACATTATGGTGGCAAGCAGAAATCTGTAGCTTTTTTGGTTTAGGATTTTGAAATTTAATGACGTCACAGCCTCAAATATAATAAATGCCGCCATTTTGAAATTAATCAAGATATCAATAAATTGGCACGGCAGATTTGCAGCAAAGTATCCAAAGTTCCTTTCAAGCCATTCGATTCAAGGAAAAATGTGATAGAATTTTACACCCACCATTTTAAAGATTTGAGTCCTATGCTTTCTTGAGCTGTAGCAAGTCCATTCTTGAACTGGTGTCAGGTCAAGTCAAAATGGTTGGAATGGAACAAATGATATGGACAACAAATCCTTGGGATGGCACTTTATTAACAAAATCAACTGCCAGTAAAGTTATCTATTTCATGAGGGTTTTGAACATTCCTTGATATTATGATCAGTTCAGAAAACACTGAAAATGTAGCACAATATATTGTTACATTAGGTAGCGTCAGATGAAAGCTGAATACGTCAATTCAGTTAGAACTTTGAAACAAGGTTTCTGCAAAATTTCACCACAAAATGTCTGCATAACATGGTTTTATGACAAAAATCGTTTTGAAAGGCTGCAGCCACTGGCCCAGTGGCTGGCCGTAGTCTTTCGAAACGATTTTTGTCATACAAGGCTGACCGACACAAGGCAGACACAAGGAGACTTTTCGCTATCTCTCTTTTTCACGTGTAAGGCCTAGTTTTAACATCGTTTTTTGCAGTGTCGAATCAAACTGTATTAAAAACAACAGGATCTGCCATGTCTAAAAATCTGATTTAAATATCTTTTTTTTGTCGTGTCAGATTGAAATTGAAATGGTTAAAATGACAATTTTTCAAAATGCACAAGCGCAGGCATACACATAGAAGCCGGCGACCATGGCCTAGAATTGATGAACTAAATGCGGCAGAAATACAAAGTTTTTATGTCGAATTTAATTGACACTTATAGAGAAGTTTTAGCACCATCTATTAAATTTGACACGGCAAAAGAATGATGTTTAAACTGGGCCTAAGTATCCTGGTAGATCGATACTCATTACTCAGTACAGAATACATAGCGTTTGTTGTTGTGACCGTTATCAAGTGACATTTTTTAGGAAATGATTAATAAGTTACTTGCAAACGCATCTTTTTTAGATTGAATGGATTCAAAAGTTAGGATTTTAAACTATGGCAACCCAAAGCGTTGCCGTCAACCCTCGTAAACTTTAGATATTGCTTTGTGGTTTCCTTCCCGATTCGTTGACAGCGAGCGTAGATTTTCCTATCTCTATGGGGTTGTCCCGCACAGTGAAGACGTGCAAACAGACTTCAGATATGGATCAAATTTTGATCCATTGAGTTGAATTGTTATTTATCGCTATAGTCATCTAAATAGAGCAAAACACAAGGACACAAGTACAACGTCTAAGTATGATGTTTCATTGCGGTAATTTGCCGTCACCCGTCGATAGTGAACCGCATGGACTTTTCCTCATTAACCGTAGTAAACCTGAAGCATTGCTTTGGAGTGGGAGAGGTGTTTTGCCCATGGAGATTTTAAGTCTTTAGTTTTTGTCATCAATAATGGTCCGCGCGGCTTTTTCCGCTTCAACGGCATATTGGTCGTGACATAATCTAACTCCTCCACAAATCGTAATCTTGGAGCAAATACTGGCCTTGAGCCCACGACAATGAGATATCAACCAGAGAGGATATTCACAAAATCGATGAGTATTTTTGGATTTCAATGTTAGTCATGAATCGTTTTAGATGCTTAGATGATCGGAAGCTTTGGTTAACACTTCAAAATTGATACCATTTATACCACACTGATGTGTAAGAGCTATAAATATCCCTTACTTAGCTTTCAGGTGTAAAGTGTGGTTTGAAGTGAATCGGTGTGTATATATCTTTA
This sequence comes from Aurelia aurita complex sp. Pacific, assembly GCA_004194395.1. Lineage (NCBI taxonomy): Eukaryota > Metazoa > Cnidaria > Scyphozoa > Semaeostomeae > Ulmaridae > Aurelia > Aurelia aurita complex sp. Pacific. The sequence continues at coordinate 219,289 of REGL01000007.1, read as the reverse complement.
TTACCTCACAGGACTTGTTCTTAGCGATCAAATTCCCTTTCCCATATAATCAATCTGTTCTCGTTTCTTCCTTCGGAACCTCAGGCCCTAGCCTGATTCACAAACTCGGATTCGTTTGGTCTGTGAATGAGGCTACTCAGAGCCTTGCACCCTGGAACTTTTTGGATCTTATGGACAATAGTTCTGTGATTAATTTCAGACAAAATATTTAGCAAATACTCAGTTATTCTACGAAATTTTAACCATGAGCAAGGTCCAACACTTAGTTTTGAGAAAGAGCTTCATTTAACTGGTAAAAACACTGCGAATTTTCGAATACAAAAAGTGAAGATAAAAGCATGGGTATGATTTCGAATGGAATTCCATCGCCACTCCTAAATAGCTAAATTTCTCTGCTGTCTGTCCAACATTTTTACTTTGCACTGTTTCAATTCCCCGAAAGATACCGACATTTTTATGAAGCTGGCTAAATTTAGATGCTTTGTCGGTACGGTTTGAAGTTTAGGAATTTGATCTTGTAGCTTGCCCACTCCATCAATCCAAATCCATTGACCCCATCAATGATCAAACTGTATGTATACTCAAAGAAATAACCCAGAACCCCTGGGTCAGTCCAAGAAATTTTTAGGCAACCCAAAAATATCACTTCTTCAATGCAATCCAAAAATATCAACTCATTTCATAAACGCCTGTAAGCGAACATAGAATATCCCGAAACAGTGCAAATTGAGGCCAGAATTGCCTGTAAAGAACGCAGAAATATCATTAGAACTATATTTGATGCCAAAAGATATCGTGAACATAGTTTCAGTGTTTGGACCCAAAAATATCGCTCTCTGCAACATTCTGTGACCCAAAACTATCGGACTTCCTTCCCGTATGTGTATTTGCCGAATGTCCCCTCTGGGCCACATAACTTGAATTTTCGAGAATTTTATCTTGTAGCCAGCCTTGCACTGGCATATGATACGAATCCTATGGGACAGAAGTTTACTGCAGAAACATGATGTTTACAATGCTCGACGAACCTTTGCACATTTTGAGAAGAAACGTTTATGTCATTGAATTGAGAAATCAGTTATGTTTGAATGCTCTGCGTTGCTGTGCAATGTAGTCTACGTCTTCAAGATATGCCGAAATGTAAGCAAGCAGAAAATAACATCTTTCTAAGAAACTGCTGAAATATTTGCTATCCTTTCACCCTTGCAATACGTAAGATCCGGTAAGAAATTGAGCATTCTTTTGAGAACAGAGTCCATCCGATGCTTTCAAATGGTGTTCCTTTACCTATGCAATGGGTAAGATGCGGTAAAAACACTACAAAGGAATAATTGCAAATTGATTATTCTTTAATGCACATTGCATTGAAGCTGCGCTTTGTATTTAAATTAGGCTTAATTATAGGGACACGCCCAAACGCATTTAAATCCACATATTTGCTCAAAGATTTCAAATAATATGACGTCAAAGAATACGTAATGCTGATGTTATCTATGCTGTTTCTTGTTCCATACAGAGCTTGCGGTATTGTAGAAAAGAATCATGTGAGTTACTGTATGACAAATGATTCAATGAAGAAACGTTGTGTTTTGTTTGTGTGCTTTTTGCAGCCCTTATGCAAGTTGGCCTAATTTCCTGCTGCATTAAAATAATTTTGTAATGTCGTTCAAGTATGGCATGTCACTGCAACACTAGACTTGCCCCAAGTCGACAGACTTATTACAGTTGATGAAATAGACTTGGGCACGTCTACTGCAGCTCTAGAGAGTCTGGTACCCAGGGTACTGTTGCTCCAGATGCGACTATATTTCTCCTCACGTGTGCTACGAGTGTGCTAAATGACGATCGCAATGCATCCCTGTTGCCGAAGGGCCTTTAATTTATGTACCTAATGACCTAATGCCTTTGATTGCAAAGAACAGTAGCAGCGGTTTTTATTGCGCATTCACTGCTTTAGTCAGATTTTTACCCGGAGACAAAACCTCCTCGAACAGGAAGAGAACCTTTTTATAACGCATTCACATTAGCACAGGCAAACTTGCCAGCCTGAATTAGTCGAAAACGAAAGGAATTTTACGAAAGGTGGAAACAATTTTTTCTTATCGTTTGATCGTTTCAGCCATCATCCTTTCTTATAGCAGTCCACCACACTGTTTCTATGGTTCGTTGTTACTTTCTACACATTCAAAAGAACCAGCATAATCGTTAAGATATTTGACTCTATCTATTGTGTTTTTGGGCCGTGTTCTGACACAGAGTTGCATCTTGAAACGAAATTTAGAACAGCTTTTCTAGTTGAAGAAAAGTCTCTACCCAGTTGAAATATATTTTAAAAATACGATGAAAATGTGCTGAAAGAACGACTGATAAGTTTTGTAGAATGTTTTTCGAAATTTTCAAGAACTTTGATCGTTTGACTAATTTCATGCGTGAGAATCGAACGCAGAATGGAGATAAATGCTCCATTTGAATATCCAACGAGACGTGCCTCGAGTCGATTCAATGAAGTCGCTCAAACATGCCCAAACCGATCCCTCTCCGGCAGTTCCCTCAGTTCCCAGGTTCACATTTCCACATTTCATGGCTGGAAAACTACGGAATGGGATCGGCCAGCCGGACTCCACGAAATTGACTAGGGGCCGCGGTATCGTAAATGCTATATTAAGCCCCCCTCTCTAATAAGCCCCTCCCCTTTGCACCAATATTTTTAAATATGCCCCCCTCTCTTTTTCCCCCCCCCCCCCCCTTCTCCATTTTCCTACGTTACCAACAACCTTTCCTTTATTTTAATAACAATTTTTTCCTTTTAATTT
>REGL01000007.1:191335-216068 GCA_004194395.1 Aurelia aurita complex sp. Pacific | reverse complement strand
GAGCTCTCTGATGAATGTAGGGTTTCGAATTTTGAATTGTTGATTTAGAGTGCATGACAGCACTGAAGTTTTGAATCGATTGATATAGTAAGAACTATAAAATTGTATTTGAATATAGAGTTGGTGGTTTGAAAGGAGAAGTGAACTTATAATTCGTCTACTTATTGCGACTACTCTGGATCGACTTCGCATTGCTTTATGTTCGAAAGCTTGGTTCTTTATGATTGAAGTTTCGGTTGTCATCGCCTCGAATTATCCTGGTAGAAACTTAAAATTGATGACAGCTTACTTTACTATTTAAAACACCTTGGTATGATGAACAGTAAGCTACCCTGGGTGCCAGAGTCAAAAATTTTGATTTATAAAAATTAAAAATAGTAAGACTGCGAGCATAGGCATCAAATGTAAAATTTCGATTGGTTGACATCACTGAAAATTGAACCAATGATATCGCACAAAAACCAAAGCAAACGCCAAATTAGGCTCATCTTGGCTTTCGCGATACAATTTTCCATGGCAGAGAAGACATCTGATAAATTTGAAGCAAAACCTAGACTGGTCTGCTTTTGAAGTTGGCAACCGTTAGCAATGGTTTTCAGTCCAACAGAAAATTGGGAGCAAGTTGAGTTGTGCAGAAGTTTCAACTGGATGGTATCATCACAAAGATTTGAACAGCAACGGAAAATGTCCGTTTTTCTCACTGTGTAAATAATGCAGAGATTTTCAGACCCGTAAAAATGATTTCTTTTTGGAATAAAACCTTTTCAAGGCAGGCTGAAATTTAGGCTTTGTGGTATTCTTGCGTCATTCATCAGGGCTTTGCTCGAATTTTCCCCAATTAAAAATTTCATTCAAGCCACATAAGACAGATGGAGCGACAGTTTACGCTAGGACGACAACGTTGTACATAAGTACCCGCGAAATTATCACAGAAACCAGCATTTGCGGTTATTCAACAGCGGAGAATTTTTCGCGTCCAGGGGCGCAAGTGGCTTCGCGGTTAACATTACGCCGTAGCGATATGACACACAGATCATGGTCCTTTCAGCTATATTTGAAAGCATGAATAGAGGCGATTGAGGAACCTGTTCTAACCCTATTCAACATGCAGATGAATAGACCTATGAAATGAATTATAGAACGATTCTGGCACAAAGGAGGTGCCCTTTTGTTGATTCATCGCATTATCGAGCTCTGCTTTATAGATATAGACTTGCTCCAAGTCTCGTTCGTTATCGTATTCGGGCCCACTCGGTTGAGCAGTGAGCGGCGAAAGTGGAGCGAGCGAAGCGAGCGGAACGGGCAGCGAACGAGACTTGTGAAAGGTGGGTGCTCATGAATAATTAATGAGATCCTTGATGTAACCAAGGCTGATTAAATTGCTAAGATCGTCAGGGGGTTGCACTAGCCATCAATTGTTACGAGAGTATTCTTATTGAAATCTTGACATTATGTTATTCAATGAAAATATGAATTACAATTTAACGAATGACGTAGTTTAGTTTAAATTCAAAGGGGATTACTTGCATGTTATAAAAGGCTATTGAATATTCAGTCTGTCGATTGTCGAGAAGGAAGCTTTTTCAAACTATGTGTTTACAGTTTGCACGAACGAAGTTTGGTGATCATTTTATGTCAATGAATTCAAAGTTTGTTTAATCAAAACGGACAGAAACATGAGTTTTGCAAAATTCTTAAAGAATACCCACGGGCTCAAATGAGTATAAACAACGATTTGAAGTCACAAAACAACTGGGTAAAAGTTTGAGCCGATTTAAATAGAGAAACAGTTCAAGAACATTATTTATTGTAGAGACTGAGAAGTTGACAGTTCAGACGATGGACGTCTTTCAAATTTGCATTGCTTAGGACAATTTAGATCTCTAGGATACTAAACGACAGACTTTCCTGGACCAGTTGGCTGCAACACAACGTCCCTTCCTTGTAACAAGCCCAGCTGTTCGATGTTCATGACTTGTTTCGCAACTTCTATGGACTTCTTGTGTATAGAAATTACAATGTTCTGAAGATTCGCCGCCCCAAGAATCGCCACTTGTGCTGCGATTTTAAGCTTCACACGCAAAGTATCCCCCCTTTCCAAAATAGCTCTCTCTCCCACGATCGACTTCCTTTTGTCTCCTGACATCTTTGATTGGCTAGATATAACTTCAAAAGCTGCCGCACCGGTCAGAATCTTGACCGCTACCAATTAAAAATCTCATTAATTATTCATGAGCACCCACCTTTCACAAGTCTCGTTCGCTGCCCGTTCCGCTCGCTTCGCTCGCTCCACTTTCGCAGCTCACTGCCAACCGAGTAGGCCCGAATACGATAACGAACGAGACTTGGAGCAAGTCTATATAGATATGATTCGATCAATCGCGATTTTTAACAAGAAGAAAATCATGATTATTATATGCTTTTATTTCAATTCAGCGTACGAGTCGAGGGGGCTGGGCAAATCTTGGCAAACAATGGACTTTATTATCTGGCAACCCCCCCCCCTATATTTATCTGCTCGTAGGCTTATGTCAATTCATGGTCAATTCAAGATGACCACTTGTGAAAGTCCACGAAGTCCACTTTGTAGAAACTGAGACTTACTTCAACGGTAAGACAGAAAAAACGGGGGGGGGGGGGCGTGGGCGTTTGCCACCTTTATCAATGCCATTTACTTGGCAAATTCTTTTCATTAAAAATTGATTGCTTAGGAAAACCTCTAACTTAGACAGGAAAATTTAGTTGGTCGCAATCAGACTTTCCATTTCATAATCACGAGCGATTTTGGTAAAATCGTGTTTCACAATAATCCTACACTTGTGACAAGCCATCTTCATGTCTTCATGCATCACGTGAGCACTTCTAGGCCATGGCAAACATACTGTTTCTCTACCAAAAAAATGGAAAGAAAGCATGCATTGTGTTAGAGCACAAAAGGAACAACTACTGTTGCTTCTTTTGTATCCTTAGGGGACTATTCATTCAAATGTCATTGCTAAGAAGTAGAATGTTCTTCTTTAAAAATTACAACTTTTCACCAAAATACCAATATCACAAATAAGTGATCGATTACAACGAACTAAATTCCTCCTAAGTAATCCAATCTTCTCTCTGCAATATGAAACTTCAAAAACCCGATCTGGATTTTATCACCAAAATATGGCTTGTTAAACACCTGACGTTTTTGCTTACTCACCTCTACTCACCCTGTATGATCTGTGTTATGTAATGTAACAACCCTACTCTCCAATCCAGAGTTTCCTGTCATTTTGCATTGCAAAGATTAGGATATTGCGTAGCGGAAAGGGAACCTCTGCGTAGGAGTGTATGATGACTCAAGTAACACTGCATCGTTACATCGTTATCTTCTGTGTGCAATTTGAAACAAGAGTTGGTATGATGAGTAGAGCTAGAAGTCATGAGACAATCACATCATAAAAAGATGCTTTAAATAAATCAAGGTCAAAGAAAAAAGGTTTCATATCAACATTAATATCATATGATCGAAGTGGTTTTCTTGCAGAGGTGACAATAGTTAGAGGATGACGAGCGATGTCTGCCTTGGTTTTAGAACTGCGTCATAGATAAAACAGTAAATGGGAGGGATATGCTTGCAGCTATTCTTAACATGTTTAGACCTATCTTGTGCATTTTTGGCACAAAATATACTATTCCTCTAGCTACTGTAAAGACTCAAAATTGCGTGCATCGAAAATGGAAATGGACAGACTCGATAGACCAAACCACTTGCCATCTATCCATCAACACCATTGAAAGTTCCTTGCAATGGCGATTTAAAAAACCAAAAATAACAACTCCTGCATCATGAACGAGATTTTAAAATTTGATACAGCAAGTTATCACTCAAGAACAGACACATTTTTATCTAGGACTCCAAAACAGTATTATATGGTACAGAAACAATAACCCATAGATGCAACCAAATAAAGAACAGCATTCCAAATGAAATTAGAATGGTTCAAATGGAAAATAAGGCAGTTTTCTATTCCTTGCACTTGTATGCTCTGTTGCCCTCATTAATTGCAGAATATTGGCTGCATCACTGTTGAAGAGGGCCTAATCACTCGAAGAAAACAGGTCTTTAGCGCTTTTTATTTTTTATTTCAGTGCTCACTAGTTTCGCCCACTAGGGCAGCTTCAGAGCAACTCAGTCTTTACTAAATCTAAATGTATTTATCTATTTCTGTTCGTTTTTGCCACTCAACAGTAAGTTAAGTTTGTTAGTATTGATTAGCTGATTCGTCCTTACATGTATGTACCCAGCTACCTTGCTTATTTACCAACGTTAAATAAGGTATGGAGAACAAGTGCAGATTTTGTAATACAATAGCATCAGTTGCTTTTGATTGACACCTCAATTCAAAGCGAATAGCGACTGCAGGCAAAGGAAATTCTCTCAGCCAGTAATTCAAAACAAACAAAGGCGCAAAAGTTGCCCCGAAACCAGCAGGGCAAACTCGCGCCTTGTGCAAGCGAAAGGTTGTTTTTAAGAGACGTTATGAGCTTATATAACGAATCTAGAGTTCTGCTTGGCGGATTTTATTCATTTGATTCAGAAACCGAGCAGAAGGCATTAACATTTTCGCATATTTAAGGTTCAAATGAAACAATTACTACTCGTACTACTTTAAGAACATGCACAGGTCAAAAAGCATTTTCTTATCGAGGAGTAAAATTATGGAAGGAGCTGAACACGGAAACTATATTGGCGCCGTCCCTAGCTACCTTTAAAAAATCCATATGAAAGGTACATTTTATTTTTATCTTTACTTTAGTTATACTCGAAATCATGTAATATATTAAGCTATATTTAGGTATTGTACATATTTTAATTTTCTTTAGTTCAGGCTTTCCTGTTTTGCACAGGTCAATTTGTAAAACAGTTACGTAATTGAAGTTAGTCACCTGTATAAATATTTAAAAATGAAATGAAATGAAACTACTCAGCTACTGAATCAAATAAACGAAATCCACCTGGCAGAACTTTAGATTTACCCTTCTTCTTTCGTATTAAGCACATACCTTCTCTTGAAAGCCGCCTTTGGCGTGCGCAAGGCAAGAGTTTGCCGTACTGGTCTCATGGCAGCTTTTGGGGCTTTGTTGTTTTGAATTAGTGCTGGTTGAGAGAATTTCCTTTGTCTGCAATCGCTAATTGCTTTGAATTGAGGTGTCAATCAAAAGCAACTGATGCTATTGTATTACAAAATCTGCCCTTGTTTTGGTATGGAGAGAAAAATGTTCGCGATACTGAAACAGGAATGCTCTCTCGAAAATGAAATGGGCAAGGGCCTGTCTTAGCAATGTAGCAGTTGCACGATTGAATCAATGTTGTAAATTCTCACACAGTTTAGCTGCTTTACTTTGCTGAGTTTGATTGCTGTACAGGTTGACCATATGGCTACAGCTCTTGAATAATTACCAATTTGACTTTGTAAGAAAAGTATTGCCGAATAACACTAATCGCGCCTTATCTCCATTTTTTCTGAAAAAGAGCATGGGCACCAATGAAAATGTAAAGCGCGCGAAAATGCTTTGCTGACGCCAACATCTTCAACTGTCTTCAACTGTAGAAAGTTTCATTGATGTTTGTGTTGTTCTTATTGAGTCATTGTTGTTATTATTGTTATAATTGTTATTATTGTTATTATTGTTAATACTGTTATTATTGTTATTATTGTTATTATTGGTTCTTGATAAACGCATTTAATGACGTAGGAATCAAACATTCAGCGTTTGTTTGGAATTTCAAGATGTACCTTGTTGGCTACAAATTTGAATTTTCGTAAATGCTCTTCCTAACGGTCTTGCTCGAAAATTGTTGAAGTAAATTTTTGAACATTGTTCAGGGACAAACGTAAGAATGGCTTGCAAAAGTAAAATGTCAGACCAACATGTATCAGACTAGTTAGCTCAAAAGAATAATCTTTTAAAAGTCCCTGTAGATTCGAAGCTTTTCAGTTAATTTCACACTGTGTTATTTGTATTCCCAAACATGAGAATTTTTGTAGCATCTTCTAGACTTATGTGTTCCTGCTTTCTTCTTAGACAACCTAATTGATTTCCATGTAAGGTTGAAAAGCAATGACAAATTTTGTAACACAAAAAATAACAAGATTTTTTTGACACCTGAATTCAAAGCGATTAGTGGCTGCAGACAAAGGAAATTCTCTCAACCATAATTTCAAAACAAACAAAGCCGTGAAAGTTTCTCTGAAACCCAAGTAGCTAGCGCGCTCGTTGTGCATTCAAGAAATTGTTTTTAAGAGCAAACATGATCATAGATCGAAAGAAGGAAGGATATATCTACACATCTGTCTCAGGCATTTAATTTGTTTGGTTCAAGAACCGATTGGGAGGCGATTCAATTCTCTTATGTTTTTGGGTGTAATTAAAACATTTACTGCTCAGCTTCTGAACCAATGAAGTAAAATGCCCGCGGTAGATTTGTAGATATATCCTTCTTCTTTCGATCTATGCTCAAGTTTGCTCCTTGAAACAATTTCTGCAATGCACAACGAGTGAGTTAGCTACCTGGGTTTCAAAGAAACTTTTTCGGCTTTGCTAGTTTGCGATAGCTAATTGCTTTGAATTGCGGCGTCAATCAAAACCAAATCGTGCTATTGTCTTACCAAATAAGTGTTTTTAACTTGCAAGAGAGTTGGCTAAGAATTATCGGGTCGAAAACTATATGCTTTCAGCGTTGGAGAGCATCCACTAACGGTATGTTAATCGATATATCAGCAAAATGAATCAAAGAAAGAAGCTCTTCAAATCAAACAGAAAATCGTGGATTATGATTGTCTTTCTCATTTAGGCCACAAGACCACAGCTGTGCGCTATGACGTCAAGACCTAAATCTCATGAATAGGATCACATCTTAGATCTGTCCTCCGAATTCCTTCGATTCACTCATTAACTAAACGTTTTGTCAAAATGTCGCCGCAGTTATCGAGCTAGAAGCAACGAGCAGCTTCTTCCTTTGTCTAGCGATGCGTGATGTCATCTATAAAATGAGAGATTAAGATTGGGTCACATTACTTTTTTCAAAATGCCCATGTAAGTTCATACTGTGTCTTGTGTGGGCAAAATTCCTCTTATTATATCGGCCTATTTCCAACCTCCCTTTCTCAATGTTGTTACTGAGAAAATACCTCCCTACTGCGAGACTTTCTTTTTGATTTATCGATTGTCTAGAAAATTTCGGAAAATTTCATGTTGATTTACACAGTCAAGATCACTTTGTCAAGTGAAAATGATGAAGAAATTCTCCGCGCAGTGTAACGGAATCATTTCCCTAGGATTTTCTTTTGACGTAGGTTCTTGTATCATGCTCTGTGCTTTTTCACATCCTGTTACCGTAAAAGCTCTAGTAAGCCCCCGGGGGCTTATTTAATTTTGGACACTTTTTAGTCCATTTTGCACCACATTTGGCTGCTTAAACATACAATTTTACGGGTTAAATACATGAATTCGACAAATTTTTATCTCAAAACATATCAAAATTAACATGCAAACTTATTTAGCTCAATAAATGGAGAATCTTTGGTAACCTTTGTAATTTGATGTAAGTTGGGGGGAGGTTTGATAGAGAGGGGGCTCAATAGAGCTTTTAGTGAGTTCTCAGTGAGTTCTCAGTGAGTTCTCAGCGCTACGGAATAAATTCCTTATCCTTTAGAGGGAGTCTATTGTGGAACAATCTTAGTGATGACCTAAAATTGACAACTTCTCTCATGAAATTCAAGAAAGAAATACGTTGCTGGGATGGCAATAACTGTACGTGCTACATTTGCACTTAATTTAGGATAATTCATTAGGGTTTTTTATCTTTTTGTTATATTGTATATTGTATATTATAGATAGTTGGTGTTAATTAGTTGTTGTTAACTAGATCAAAACCAACTGTAAATAAGTTTATGATTATGATTATGATTATGATTACGGTACTTTTTGTTTGTTGCATTGATATTCTCCTTGCTTTGTTCTGTTTGCTTCCGTGCTTTCAGCTCCACTCTTTCTTTAGGTTCATTCTGAATACATAATTATCCTGTTCAGCCGTTGTTCGTTTTGCCTTGTTCAGATATGCTTTTCTCTTTCTATTTTCATTATTGTGCTTTTGCTTATTTTTTGCATTTTTGCAGGTTTCCTTTTTTTTTGCTTTTTGGCTTTAATGTTTCTTCTTTGCATTCCTTTATTCTTGTTGATCATTAATTTTCTTTTATTTCCTTTTATTTTCTCTTTTCTCTCTCTCTCCCTCTCTCTTTCCTTCTTTCTTTCTTTTTTCTTAATATTTGCCCCGTTTAGCCTTCCTTCCCTTTGTACTACATCCTCATATTGAAATGTGAACTAGAGTTGCCACGAGGTGCCTGCGGCGCCGCCCTGGCCCGCTATCGTATTGTTTCATAGAGTTTCAGGAAAAGCTCTTCTTTCGCTGGAATACTTTTTACATGAGCATACTTTATGAATTCACTTTGAGAAACAAAATTTGCTTTGTAGCTAATTCTTGCTCCTCATTTGAAAGGAAGGAAGACTGCATCAAAGCCTTTGAAACATCTGCTATTTGTCACTTCCCGGCAGCACCATTAGGTGGCAATCAAAAATGTGGCAAAAACGTAGCTAACCAGGAATTGCCAAAAATAAAGTTTTGAAAACTAAATTCATTGCAACGATATTATCCATATATAGAAAGTAATATTTTTTGCATCATGAAATCTTCATTCAGGAAAGCCTTGAGGTTGATGTAGCGTAAGGTATAGGAAACATAAGTGAATTGCATCGATAGACAGCCAAGGTATTGGTGGCTACCTATCGACTGTTAGCTATCTATCGTGTTCTCTTGCTTTTAATTTGAAATCAAATGATAAATTATTAATATGCTCGTAAGTATAATTTGCAGTCAGATTTGAAACCTGTAATTTTAAACGTTTGTCAATTCCTCCCAGCCCTCATTTCATCTATCTTCAAAGTTGGTGGCCTCTTCTTTTCGCAGCCGATGAAGATAGATTGAGCAGTTTGACACAATCCTTTCGTAAAATATTTATAATAACTTTGAAATCTCACGAGAAAAATTGCGCTGATTGAATGGAAAAAAGCTATGCGAAAGACCCAGAAAAAGGAGAGAAAATGACCTTATGGTATTGACTGGATTTTTCACACACACACTTTACATTCGATTAGAACATTACATTCATTTTGCAATGGTCAGGGCTCCATTTAAGGAAGCGTCCTCTTCCACCACTGGAGAGGAGCACTGGCTCTCCTACCACGGGTAATAATGCACCGTTGATTCAAGACTGCATTCTTGCCCATTGTATTGTTTCTGTTCCACGGGATTGCAAGACAAGCTTGAGGATGCTGCTTTTCCTTCGGTCTTCTTGTCACCATTAAAGAAATTGAATCAGCATAAGACGGCAAGGTATACCCTATCTGTTAGAAGTTGCTGACTCATGGTTCTGGATGGCGCAACTGATTGGCTAACGATCATGTGAAATGAAACTGATCACATGAAACGCATTGTGCAACAGCAGATCCTTTTAGTTTGTAAGGAGTGATAATTGATCTTTCTCACATGGGTCACATGATGCACGGCAAAGTGGGTCTATTTATCGTGATTCAATGCCTTTAAGCTTCGATTGAATGCCACCATTAGTCCAAATTTTCAAACTTTGTTCGCACTTGAGCTCCTATGCAGCGATGCTTCTCATTTCAAACTTCCACTCAATTTTTTTGATAATGGCGGCATTCAATCGAAATCGAAGTTGTGTAACGCCATTTAATTGGACCACTATTGTGTACATTCGAACATTGCACAAAATGTATCAAGATATCGTTCAATTCGGATTCATTTTTAGAATATAGCTGAAAGATCTACTGGGCCTAAATCATCTGCCATTTTTTTCTCAAAACCATCGAGCCTAAAACGCCACAAATGACAAAAGCAGTTTTTCAGAACTGCTGTAGGGCATAAATCTCGTTATCAGAACTTAGATGAATGTTCAGTCTAGCCATGAATGCAAAAACCGCCTTCATCTAAGCCATATTCTAGCATTTTGTAGTTCCTAGTTAGTTTTTTATTCATCTTTACATGTCTTTATCTTAATTGCCATGGGGTAGTCATTGTCTTTTGCTCCCTATTGTATTGGTCCCTGCAGTCCTGCAGTATCGTATAGTTGTTTAGTGATTAGAAAGTATGGTAGAATNGCAATCAAAAATGTGGCAAAAACGTAGCTAACCAGGAATTGCCAAAAATAAAGTTTTGAAAACTAAATTCATTGCAACGATATTATCCATATATAGAAAGTAATATTTTTTGCATCATGAAATCTTCATTCAGGAAAGCCTTGAGGTTGATGTAGCGTAAGGTATAGGAAACATAAGTGAATTGCATCGATAGACAGCCAAGGTATTGGTGGCTACCTATCGACTGTTAGCTATCTATCGTGTTCTCTTGCTTTTAATTTGAAATCAAATGATAAATTATTAATATGCTCGTAAGTATAATTTGCAGTCAGATTTGAAACCTGTAATTTTAAACGTTTGTCAATTCCTCCCAGCCCTCATTTCATCTATCTTCAAAGTTGGTGGCCTCTTCTTTTCGCAGCCGATGAAGATAGATTGAGCAGTTTGACACAATCCTTTCGTAAAATATTTATAATAACTTTGAAATCTCACGAGAAAAATTGCGCTGATTGAATGGAAAAAAGCTATGCGAAAGACCCAGAAAAAGGAGAGAAAATGACCTTATGGTATTGACTGGATTTTTCACACACACACTTTACATTCGATTAGAACATTACATTCATTTTGCAATGGTCAGGGCTCCATTTAAGGAAGCGTCCTCTTCCACCACTGGAGAGGAGCACTGGCTCTCCTACCACGGGTAATAATGCACCGTTGATTCAAGACTGCATTCTTGCCCATTGTATTGTTTCTGTTCCACGGGATTGCAAGACAAGCTTGAGGATGCTGCTTTTCCTTCGGTCTTCTTGTCACCATTAAAGAAATTGAATCAGCATAAGACGGCAAGGTATACCCTATCTGTTAGAAGTTGCTGACTCATGGTTCTGGATGGCGCAACTGATTGGCTAACGATCATGTGAAATGAAACTGATCACATGAAACGCATTGTGCAACAGCAGATCCTTTTAGTTTGTAAGGAGTGATAATTGATCTTTCTCACATGGGTCACATGATGCACGGCAAAGTGGGTCTATTTATCGTGATTCAATGCCTTTAAGCTTCGATTGAATGCCACCATTAGTCCAAATTTTCAAACTTTGTTCGCACTTGAGCTCCTATGCAGCGATGCTTCTCATTTCAAACTTCCACTCAATTTTTTTGATAATGGCGGCATTCAATCGAAATCGAAGTTGTGTAACGCCATTTAATTGGACCACTATTGTGTACATTCGAACATTGCACAAAATGTATCAAGATATCGTTCAATTCGGATTCATTTTTAGAATATAGCTGAAAGATCTACTGGGCCTAAATCATCTGCCATTTTTTTCTCAAAACCATCGAGCCTAAAACGCCACAAATGACAAAAGCAGTTTTTCAGAACTGCTGTAGGGCATAAATCTCGTTATCAGAACTTAGATGAATGTTCAGTCTAGCCATGAATGCAAAAACCGCCTTCATCTAAGCCATATTCTAGCATTTTGTAGTTCCTAGTTAGTTTTTTATTCATCTTTACATGTCTTTATCTTAATTGCCATGGGGTAGTCATTGTCTTTTGCTCCCTATTGTATTGGTCCCTGCAGTCCTGCAGTATCGTATAGTTGTTTAGTGATTAGAAAGTATGGTAGAATATAACTTAACTTGTAGCGTAATAATTTACATGGATAAAAAACATTCATCAGATTTCTACAAAATATCAGAAAATGTCATTTATGATCGCTGACGTAATCAAACGTTTGTGACTTCCAAATGATCGAACCAATTTTTTTTTTTTATATAATATATTTCAAATAAAATTTACAATACAGATTACGAACTACATTACTTACAAAATTACTCTACAATACTACTAGGACGATCAACCCCAGGGAGCAAAAGGCTGTGTCTACCCCGAGGCCATTAAATAAAGATAATAAAGGAAAAGAAACTACTTTAACTATGGGACAAAATCGGGTGGCTTATGAAGGGATGGGTAAGTGGCTACAGAAATTCACTCGAATCGACCAGTTTCATGGATAAAATGTAGCATTAGTTCAAGAATATGTCTATTTAGTGAAATGAGAAAATCTTTATTGCCATACAATAAAAGTTGTAGTAAAGCTTCATTTGCAAGATTTACATATCCAAGTGGTCGTATTAATGCATAGATTCCAGCGAGGAGGCCTCGTCTTTGTACATCAAAACAAGGGCAGCAAAGGCAGCAAGGGCATGGAACCCATTTAGGCCGCCCTGTACAATTTAAATGTATCCATTAAAAGCTATCGTTGTGGATATGTTGCAGTTTAATTTCTTAGGATTCAAAGAGCCTCTTTGTTCAAAAGCATTAAGATCAAAATCGCTTCACTTTATAAGATTATCTTTTTGACCTCAGAAATTGACATTTTTAGAGTAACCTTTTGTAACTGATATCCTTTTATTCTCTGTATTAAAAATCTGCATTTAGATTGTATCAAAAATTAATAAACTCGACTTGTCACGGATCTTGATTAAGTCTTTGACAGTGGTTATGGGATGATAGGGATATGTAATTGATTTAAATTTTGTGACGGAAGATATCTTGGCCTATCTACCGGGACGAGAGAGAACCTTTCACTGTGTTGTGTTTCCAAAAAAAACACTTGATAGATTTGGAGGCACTGGTATGGTGTTAGACTCGTACGGTCTTCTTGTTATCCACTATTCGCAGTAAGAAGAAGCACACAATTTGGGTTCTTTGCTAGAATGTGTCAAGGCGATTAAACACACAATAATTTAGCGAAAACGCTTTTCTATTTTCCAAAACACAACTCACAACTCGAACTTTCACAACTCCCTTCACTGCGAACTCAACTCAACTTCTTCGCACGAGATGGCCTCTCTTTCAAAACGTAAAACGAGGTTGATACAAAATGGCTATTACAATTACTACATTTCAGTCTCTTACACTGGTAGTTAAAGGGAAGGCGCAGTGGTAATTAGCCTTATCTACAAATAGAACAAAGAAGACACTCAGACACAGCATTGCTTCTTTGGCGATCTATTGTTCAAGGCGTGTGTGCAACTTCTATTTTGATGGGTTTGATGCGCTAATTTATGGGACGATTGCAGTAAGCGATAGTCTTGCACAGAAACCCTTTGATGTCTGCCGGGAAATAGCCTTTCACTTGTTTCCAAAAAACAATTGAATGATTTGGTCTCGTTTCCATATGAACGTTGGTATCTCGGTTGGTATTTCCTGGTTGAGCTTGGGTGGTCTTGCATGATTTCATGATATCAGTAGAATTTTTATAATTGTGCTATTAAAGAGCCATTGTTACCCAGGGTCCTTTGCGAGCATGCAATACTTTTAGACTGTCTGAAGATCAAATTTGGCCTAAACAGAAATTGCACTGAGTGAGTAAAAAAAACGCTTGGCGTTTGAAAGGCTACAGCTACCTACATATATATGCAATAGTATTTTGCAATATCTGATTGAATAGCCAACATGTTCAATTATTTTTAGAATTTTTCCTGGCTCAAATCGGTCATTCTGTTCAGATTTTACGAGGGATTTTCTCAAGAAAGTCCACTTCGACACACCTAAAAAACTTGCTAAAATCGTCAGCAACTTCTTCCCCTAATGTTCACGCTTTAGCACGTGCTATCCTCTTGTGAGGATGAACAAGTCTTCCTCCTCGTATGAATAACATATTCAGGGGGATTCCATTCTCTCAAGAGAACAAAATACATGAATACAGGTAAGTGTCATCGTTGTCAGGAAGGAAAACAAAGAATATTGCTCGTTGTTTTCACTCGTTTTTGGCAGGTTTTCGAAATGGGCTATGTGCAGAAAATCTCCGATATCCGTGGGAAGCAGTGACAGATTAAAGCCGGGTAAATTACTGAACCTAAATGAACGTCGGGCATTTTTTTTTCTCTTCTCCGGTAGATCCACAATGCAGTGGTTGAATGGACAGAGCAGTTAACTAAAGTAAAACTTAAATGTTCAATTTTCTCCAACCATTTTCTTCTCATCGAAAAAATTTTTACAACGGAGGAACGTATAAATGACACTTGTATCCCATTCATACTGTGGAGCTGCCCAGTTAAACTAGCTTAAACTAAACCATGTTATCAACTGTTGCGTTTGATTGGTCAATCCAACAAATCGAATGCAGTGATTGGTTGAAATTTTGTCTGGTTTAGATAAACCTAGTTAACTGCGTCGAGTGTCAATGTGGTATTACTGTATTGGGTGAGGCAAATAGAAAAAGTACTACCTCTTTGGAAAATCGTAGTTCAATAAAATTTCCTGTGATCAAAAACACGAAAAAAGTCTCGAGATTGGGAATCTTCAACTTGGATTTTGCAATAAACGTTTTTGACAATTTGCTCGTTTTTTTATGATTCTTCATTTTCTCATGGATAGCAATTAGGACAAATGCTGCAATAGCAAGTGGNTCAATGTGGTATTACTGTATTGGGTGAGGCAAATAGAAAAAGTACTACCTCTTTGGAAAATCGTAGTTCAATAAAATTTCCTGTGATCAAAAACACGAAAAAAGTCTCGAGATTGGGAATCTTCAACTTGGATTTTGCAATAAACGTTTTTGACAATTTGCTCGTTTTTTTATGATTCTTCATTTTCTCATGGATAGCAATTAGGACAAATGCTGCAATAGCAAGTGGTGTCCCGGGAGTGGTGCGATCTTTGTTAATGCAATGAAATTTTCGTGCATTTGGACGAGCAAGAACTTTAATATATATACCACTGGGCCGGGTTGTTCAAACCACGATTAGCGCTAATCTTGGATCAAATGTATGATTTTGTAGTCATTTGCATAGTCCTAATCCGGTATTAGCCTACTACCATTTTTGAACAACCGGCCCAGGAAAACAGAAAACTATTCTATTTGTTGCAACTTAGTGGAGAATGCGACAATGCCAATAGGTATAGTCACAGGATATTCCTTTGACGAAGAAAAACATATTTCAGATGAGCATATCAAACGGCAATGTTGGTGCATCCCAGGCCAGGAAGAAAGAAGAGCAACGTGCCTGCCTACCACAGCTTGCTTCAAAAATAATTGCTTGAAAACGCACAAACTTCCATAGAATTTGTAGGAGGCTCTTGAGAAGTTTGCTTCGTTCACGGTTAGAGAAAGGAAAGTTTAAAAATGCAGGAATTTGATCGCTTTTAAGTTTAAATGTTTTTGAAACCGATACAGCAAGTATAGGTATGGTACACTGTTCAAATATGTTGGATATCTTCATTGCTGGATTCATCAATCAAATCTGTAACACTGTTTACATTACAAGGTAGGTATGCAAACATTTAATTCAAAAAGATACACATTGATGATAGATACTCTCTAAGCAACCAAACCCCAAGGGAAATACAAATTACAAATGTATTTAAGAATCATTGTTTGATCTGATACAGTAAAAATTGCTTCCAACCACCAAAAATATTTTTGAATCAATTCTAGAGTTAAAATTAAAGTTATACGGGTATTTTTAGAACCTTATCATTTCGATTTAATTTAGGTTTCTCGATTTCATTTGGGTTTTTCTATCTAATTTTGGTGTTGACAGTGAATAGTCACAGTCATACTTATTGTATGGACTGCCTACACAATCTCTGTACTCTCCTTAGAACTGATGTGTTGAGCTGGCCATCAGCGACAATAACAGTAACAGCGAAATCGAGGGACTAGTGAAGCTTGTCTACTTTATTCCTCGCTTTATTCTTTGTTTACTCTTGTTTACTAGTCTTGTTTATTCTACAATACAAGGTCCAGTCCCCCTTGCCTTGTGAGATTTCTACTTAGCCTAAGGTCTGAAGATATTCTTGAAAATCTTCTCCTTTGAAGGGAGTTAGGTTAGATACGAATGATTGCAAGGGAGATAGATACGAATGATCAAACTGAACAGGCTAAGTTCAGTTGAAGAGTTGCTAAAAAGAGAAGAAAAAACAAAATAAAGAAAACAAAACAAAGGAAACGATACCAATCAAAAGAACAAGGACAGATTTTGTAACACAATAGCATGAGTTGTTTTTGTTGACACCTGAATTCAAAGCGATTAGCGAAAAGCAACTTTTTGCAGCCATGATCTTCAAAATATATCGTTTCAGGGAGATGATTGTCAACAAAAATCCAATCAATTCATTGGGAAGCAAATTTTTTATCTACGTCTTCCAGAGATCAATCTTAGATTTGGAATGATTTCATTAACCTCACTTTTATCGATAATATCATGATCGCTGCTTTTTCTTGTGGCTTCACTCTATTGAGTATGCTCCATTTGATCAAATCTTGCAAAACTAGATTTTTTATCAGCGCATTTTTGAGGGAGTCGTGGGTGTCTTATATCAGTTGCTCTGCAGAGGTTTTCTTCCAACAAAAAAGTTGTGGCAAACACACAATTTCGACAAAAAGACGCCAGTATCGTATTCTCATTATGGAACTGGAAAGTTAGTTGAATCAAGTTTTATCTTTTAGTATCAGTTTTGAAGACACTTTTTTATATTCCCACATACATCACAAAGAGGGTCATCAAATTTAAGAGATTAACAGATATAATGTCTCGTCCATTCCCTTCCCTCAGACCACTTGCCTTTTATTTTGCATTTGATTGGCTGATCAGATCAAAGTTTGACTTATCGAAGCGAAGCGACGTTCAATTTCTCGTCCCTTTCGTTCGACGTTCGACGTTCGAATGGAAGGACGGAAAATGTTCCATATTTCTTCAGATTTTCCTTGGATCTTGGATTTTAGTCCGTGGTCCGTGTTTATAGAATCTGTTTGGTTGTGAGTCCTTGTTTGTGTGAACATGAAAAATATCAATTTAAACCATTGAACGAATGCAAGGAATCACAACCATCGTCAGTCTAAAGTGGTGTTATTATGCCAAGATGACTTTTGATTAGAGGAAAGAGGATCATTAGAAATGAGATTGACGCTTAAAATTAGATACAGTAGATTAACACCTGTTATAAGACGTAGTGTGCTTCTATCCCGGCTTCTGCCACTTATGATTACCGTTATTTTATTTTATTCTTATACAGGTACCAATTGAATACTAATGATTTGCGGGTGCTAAATTTCAGTTTTATCTCGGCTTTTCACGGATGAAAATGCACTCGAAACATAGTCACAAAATCGTTTTGACGCTTGAATTCATTTACTTCTATTGTTCTCCAGCACTCCCAAAATTAAGTAAAGTTTCAAAGAAGGGATTCTATGCTAACGTTGTATTTAAATTTTTCTGAATTGGCTTAGCGGCTTATACAGTTTCTGTCAGGTGACTGAAGTTAAACTCGGTCGAGTGAGGTCAGACTGCGGATGGGTGACCTCCCAGAGGCCTGACCTCACAACTCACCTCGTCGTCTTTCGGAAGGGACGTTAAACTAGGGGTCCCATGCCTGGTTAAGTTATCTTAGAAATCCTCCCTGCTTAGCTAAAATGAATTACTGAAAAGGGGCCTTAAAAAATGTTTACAGTCTTGTTTATCCGTAAGAAAACACTGTCAACCATTTTACAAATGTAGAGAACATTTGAATATGACATTAGAATCCTTTCTTTCAAGGATTGCAAAAGCTGTTTTTGCAACAACCACTTATTGTTTGCCTTTCACCTGCCATAAATCAACAATCACTAATCAGATTGACTCAAGAAAGGTCTCAAACTCTAAGTTGAAGTCTGCCCTATGCAACTGTGTGAAATCCGAGACAATTGAGGCTACAGTCCCTCCACAGCGACCACACAAACGAGGCACAAAACGGACACTAAACGGACACTAAACGGTCACCCTGTATGTTTCGTAACATAGGTCACATGCTTTTGCACGAAATGCTTCAAAAATCGGTTGGGGCGAGCTGAGGTGTGTCTAACTGGCACACACACAGTACTACCAACCCACGCCTTGTCCAAAAAATGTGTATTTAAAGCTGCAAAGCTATTCTTGTAGCAGCAGATCGCCGAATTGAAGATAAGACAACCGCACAGTGCTTTTCCTTTATCTTGATTGGTCTAGCCTGCGCGCACTGTCTCTCTAATCTGCCGATAGCAGAACATCAGCTGCATCTTTTGTAGAATCGCACTCCTGCACTCCTGCATAGAACAAAACTTTCGAGTTTATCATACAATCGTTTTATGTCCCTTCAACAGAAATCGCATTCATCTTTGCAAAAAATTCTACTCTAACACGGAGAAAATTTTGCTTTTTGAGATCTTTCCGCATTATCTACTTACAGCAGAAAATAGATTTTATCTTTGCACAGCATCAGACTCCTACACAGTGTAAAACGTTGAAAGTTGGCAGCTCTATCACACCATCGGACCCATGAAAACTATTTGCCCTCATGCAGAATTCTACTCCTACGCAGAATGGAAGAGTTAGATTTAGATCAAGGCGAATGGCAGATCATTTAAATTGATAAGGAAGAGTAGCGGACCTAAACAAGAGCCTTGCGGGACACCATAGCAGATGCTGCCGATTTTAGATTCCGCTCCATTAACTTTAACGAATTGATGCCTATTGCTGAGATATGATTGAAACCATGAAGTTCAAGACCTTTAATTCTGTACTTGAATAACTTTTGAATAAGTATGGCATGATCAACCATACCAAAAGCTGTTTTAAGTCAATGAAAATATAATGATGTATTGCCTACTAGCCCTTGATTTTATTGCATATTCAGATCGTATTGCATATTGCCTTTGAGGAAATCTAGTATTCAGGAGTTTCATTTCCTCGAAGCAAGACATTTGCTCCTCAAACAAGGGATGCTAAACGTTCAGCTGATACAGTTGAAGCTTCACATCGTTTTGCAACGACAATCATTGAGCCCAGTGGCACTATTTCAACGAATACATTATTGTCTTTTTAAGTCCGATGACCTTTGCTGGATCACCGTTATAAAGCTTTGTGCATAGCCCAACAATAAATTAGATTGACTGAAACTCCAGAGAGATTTTATAGCAAACTTGATCAAGGTTTCTTTAAATCTATTCCGAATCCTTTAAGCCTAACAAACAGAACGGTTAGCGACAAGGCTTTTTAGGCCGGAAAATATCAGTGAAATCCTGAGCTTAATTTTGTAATTCAATGGATTATTATCTTTATCCAATAAATAATGGTGCAAGTAGCGAAAAATTATTCAGAAATATATTAGGAATTGTTTCATTTAATGCTTTAATAGTATCATCTCTTTATATTCTTACCGGCGGTGACACATCAAACAGTATTTAGCCCTGGTTAGAATTCTAGAAAGGAATGCCTTCAGACCAATGCTCGCCCATGAAGAAATGGAGGCAAAAGAAATTGCTTCGCAGCTTTTTCTTGTGGCCACGTGCTGGAAACTGCCGAAACTGCCGCATACACGCAGATAAATTGTGCAGCATCGCCTTTATGTTATATTCTTCCCAGGTAAAATGCCTGAGAGAATTTTTTCCCTTTAAAACTAACATTTAAAATGAGTGAGTTGCCCGGGGTGAACTGTACTTCAAATGTCTGGGTTTGAAGCACAGAACGAGAGAAGCTGGCTCTGCTCCAAAAGGCTAAACGTTTGGCAGACTTTTGAGAGATTCTCGTTTTCATTAGCGAATTGCAATGAGGAAGGAATCCAAAACCTGCTGTTTTGAAGANAGTATCATCTCTTTATATTCTTACCGGCGGTGACACATCAAACAGTATTTAGCCCTGGTTAGAATTCTAGAAAGGAATGCCTTCAGACCAATGCTCGCCCATGAAGAAATGGAGGCAAAAGAAATTGCTTCGCAGCTTTTTCTTGTGGCCACGTGCTGGAAACTGCCGAAACTGCCGCATACACGCAGATAAATTGTGCAGCATCGCCTTTATGTTATATTCTTCCCAGGTAAAATGCCTGAGAGAATTTTTTCCCTTTAAAACTAACATTTAAAATGAGTGAGTTGCCCGGGGTGAACTGTACTTCAAATGTCTGGGTTTGAAGCACAGAACGAGAGAAGCTGGCTCTGCTCCAAAAGGCTAAACGTTTGGCAGACTTTTGAGAGATTCTCGTTTTCATTAGCGAATTGCAATGAGGAAGGAATCCAAAACCTGCTGTTTTGAAGATCCTTTAAAGAAGAAGGATATACCTAAACATCTACCTCGGGCATTCTATTTGTTTGGTTCAGAGGCTGAGCAGTAAGTGTTTTAATTACACCCAAAAAATACGAGAATTGAATTGCCTCCCAATTAGCTTCTCAAGCAAACAAATAAAATGCCCGAGGTAGATGTTTAGATATATCCTTCTTCTTTTGATACATGCTCATGTTTGCTCCTAAAAACAATTTCTGGAATGCACAATGAGCGAGCTACCTACCTGGGTTTCAGAGAAACTTTTGCGGCTTTGTTTGTTTTGAATTGCTGGTTGAAAGAATTTCCTTTGTCTGCAATCGCTAATCGCTTTGAATTGAGGTGTCAACAAAAGCAACTCATGCTATTGTATTATAAAATCTGCCCTTGTTTGCTAAAGAAGAATTTGTCTGAACTCTCTGGAGACCTTGAAAAGATCCTTGTGAAATCACTTAGTGAGTCTTCTTTTTGAACAAAAGAATTCTGCTATCTTCTGCATTTGTCTCTTGGTAGAGGCAAACGGTCGCCTTTGACGAATAAAAAAAAATCGATAAAAATCTCTATTGTATATTCCAGAAGTTAGTGCTAATTCGCTTTATCCAGGTCATCAGGGTTATAGAGACTGGTCCATGAAATTAGCCCCAGTGAACTAGCCAGCTCAGAGCAAAAGGGGAGAGACTGCTTTTGTAATTTGAGAATATTCTGAAATGTCGAGCATGTCTCGAGATTCAAGACCCTTTTAAGACTGATTTCGCCTATTAATTCTTTGTGTCCTTGATTTGTTTTTCTCCCGGTAGGTCAACACTATTGAGTCCAAGTGTAACCATGTTTGTCCAGCAACTTTCAAAGTTGACCCTTTTCCCTGATGTTGGTTGAAAGAATCAACCCCTTTTACAGGCTTCCCCTGACAAATGCGGAATATAATGCCCCTTTTACCTTTTCCAGGATTTGAACTGAAAAAAAGATGGAGTTATCAAGCAAGGTGGAAATACCTGGGAGAACATATCAAGGCCAAAATAATTCGCTATCACTCTGTCCTAGATTCATCACTGGAATTTCTGGCAGCTTTTTCAGAGATTTCATAGATACGTATCTTTCTGCTGAAAAAAATCTAAATTTTAGTAACAGCTAAAGTCGTTATTTGAAAGTGAAAAAGGTGTTCTTGACAGAAAGACATTGCAGCGTAGAACATAAATTAAAGAAAGATTTATGAAATACCTTGCCCCTTTTCACGATTCATATTCTTTTCGAAATTTACAGCCTTTTTTGATAAGAATAATGTTTATGAGAAAATTCAGGCTCAGAATCATCCAATTTCTAAGAATATTATAAGAATATTGCTCAGCCTCAGCTTGCATGTTTGGGTCTCATTTTTCAGCAGTTGCCTGTTTTGCGATGTTCATAACACAGAGAAACGCATGACTGACATATATGGGTTTTTTCAAAAAGGGTGGTTTGGGTGAAATTTCACGAAATTAAATTTCTTTTCACTATGTTTCTCCTGCTTTGAAAACAAATAAGAATACTTTAAGAATATATTCAGGTTCAAAACAAAAATTTCTTAAGAATATCGAGGCTGGAAAAAATTTATCGTATTCTTACATATGAAAAGAGTGTGGGCCCCTCTGCAGAATGTAATCAGGTTCTACAGTATTGTCTGCACAATTAAAAATTGCTTTGTCATCATTGATAGAACTGTGTATAAAGAGAAGAATCTCATCAGGTGGAAGACCACACGGTGTTGCCCTAGAATTTCTTAAATTCAAAAGAAAAACAGAAATAAAACAAGCAGACAAAATTAATGGAAATATTTAGAACGAAAACGAAAGCATACTGATTTGATTTCAATAAATTATAAATCGAGAAGCATTGGGGTTGGTGTGTCGCAGCATGAGCCATGAAGTCTGATCAACCAAAATTTCGCAATCTTGAAATTAGCAATAGCTGCTTAGACCACACTAAATTAAGTCGCAGCCCTTGTGCAATTTCTATACATAGGAAGCAGATAAGATCTTGCAGTCTGGATGTGGATAATGTAGATAATAATGCAATTTTAGCATACATCTGATGCAAGCTTCGAGGCGTGGTTCGTTTCTAAAGAAACTCAAATCAGAATTTTTCAATCTAAGCGGGAAATTCGTGCTGATTTTATTCAAATATTCATTGCATTTCGAACAAAACCCAGATATGATTTTCCTTGAGCAGATTATTTGAACAATAAGACTTCTGGATTTCATGCGATTCCTAAGATTGAAGGCTACGTGATAGCGTTGCCA
The DNA here is from genome assembly GCA_004194395.1 of Aurelia aurita complex sp. Pacific. Taxonomy (NCBI): domain Eukaryota; kingdom Metazoa; phylum Cnidaria; class Scyphozoa; order Semaeostomeae; family Ulmaridae; genus Aurelia; species Aurelia aurita complex sp. Pacific. Next base: position 193,536 of record REGL01000007.1, on the reverse strand, counting down.
TGGGAGATATCACAACAACTCATTGCAACTACCTGTCCGCCATGAAAATGACACTGCATCTCATTCACAGGGTGACCATAGTTGAAACTTCTTCGGGTCATGCATTTCGAATGAGTAAAATGCTGTTTAAAGTCATTGTACATCAGATACCGTGCAACGCAACTGCTCAATTTCTTAAAATCTGAACATTTTCGATCGAAAAATTTGTCGTTTCATCTTTCAGATATTCCCTTGACGTTTCATCCTCTTATCAGTGTCAGAAGAAAACACTTTCAGTTTGTGAAAATGCGGCTCCTGTCTTGAACGCTGTCTTCAGATTACCCTTTGTACCAGACTCTCTATTATGTCAGAGAGTCGGGTATCCAGGGTACCTTCAGATTTTCTATCATCAAAAGCTCTTCAAGGAACAAATCTCGGATACAATTACAGGAAAAGAATCAATCATTTGATAGAAATGCGAGCATTATTGCCTTTTTTTCTCAATACTTTTCTATCTTGCCTTAAACCTCTATTTACAACATTTGGAAATCTGCACTTTTTGCTAATTATTTCCTTTTCATTTCATTCATTGCATTTATTCTTTATTTCCCNTCAGAGAGTCGGGTATCCAGGGTACCTTCAGATTTTCTATCATCAAAAGCTCTTCAAGGAACAAATCTCGGATACAATTACAGGAAAAGAATCAATCATTTGATAGAAATGCGAGCATTATTGCCTTTTTTTCTCAATACTTTTCTATCTTGCCTTAAACCTCTATTTACAACATTTGGAAATCTGCACTTTTTGCTAATTATTTCCTTTTCATTTCATTCATTGCATTTATTCTTATTTCCCTCATTTTATTCTCAGCTTTACTTTTCCATATACTTTGTATTTTTTAACAACTACGTTTTTCCTCGTGAAGAATTTGCAATGACGTCTTTTGGGAAAATTTATTTGTCTTGATTTTGTATTCCCCAATCCTTCAACCTGCTGTTGTCTTTGCTTACTTGTGCCTTTATTTGTCTTCAGCATTTTTTGGTATTTGTATCTATATCGCACCGGTTTCTCACTTTATTCTTGTTTTCATTTTTAGTAATTTTTGATTGCTTCAAATCATTAAGAATTTAGCCCATTTCTTAAAGGGTCTATTTCATCCAGCATGCCTTGCAGGTGCCGTCTGTTGGTTGGCCTTTGTAGGCCACCCTTTGTAGGCCACCCAACAGACGGCACCTGCAAGGCATGCTGGATGAAACAGACCCTGTAAAGTTTCTTCATAAAGTATGAAATCAACCTCGTCCTGAGGGCCTTTTGTCATATTGGGACGGAAACGATTCCGTCTCCTTTTTGTCTCAGTCCCAATATGACAAAAAAGGTCCTAGGGATGAGTTTGCTATGAAATAACAATTTTCATATTTTGAGTACTAAAAGTTTCTTAACAGCTTCGTACATCCTCGAATTATCATTGTCTTTCATCGAAACTTTAAACTAAAAGTAACATTATGACTACATAGAAATATAAAGGCAAGCAGATTTTTTTTATATATATTCAATTAGAATTTTACAATACATGTTACAGACTACTTTACCTACAAACTACTTTACAATACTACAAGGACGATGCCACGAGGAGCAAAAGTCTATGTCTACCCCATGGCATTGTTTAAAAAAAATACTAAACTGCATACAATTTTACATAGATGCTACAAACAATGCTACAAAAAAGAAAAAAAACGATGACTGTGGCCTGTCTAACATTAGATGTCTGGTCGGGGCTGTAATTTGCCCAAAAAATTTAAATTTTTATTTTGGACCTGACATCTAATGTGAGACAGAAATTACAAACAAAAAGAAAATTTGCTTCAGACAATTGGTGGGCATTTGGTGGTTGCATGACATGTGACTGAAACTTGATATGATCTTATTAGTCGAACCGACCAGTATTGTGGATGAATCGTATAGTAAGTTCGAGTATATTTCTATTCAGGCCATTAGACAGGTCTTGGTCACAACATAATAAAAGGTGCATTAGAAAATCGTTTGAAAGACTGGTGATATCAGCAAATGGTTGTAGTAGATCCGAAACTCCAGCGAGAAGATCTCGTCGTTGAATGTCAAATGAAGGGCAAAGCAACAAAAAGTGCTCCGTATCCTCAATACCGTCATGCGTTGGGCACATTGGGTTTACGGTGTCTCTAATATTGTGCTTGAATTTGTGGAAG
>REGL01000007.1:178900-189981 GCA_004194395.1 Aurelia aurita complex sp. Pacific | reverse complement strand
AACCGACCAGTATTGTGGATGAATCGTATAGTAAGTTCGAGTATATTTCTATTCAGGCCATTAGACAGGTCTTGGTCACAACATAATAAAAGGTGCATTAGAAAATCGTTTGAAAGACTGGTGATATCAGCAAATGGTTGTAGTAGATCCGAAACTCCAGCGAGAAGATCTCGTCGTTGAATGTCAAATGAAGGGCAAAGCAACAAAAAGTGCTCCGTATCCTCAATACCGTCATGCGTTGGGCACATTGGGTTTACGGTGTCTCTAATATTGTGCTTGAATTTGTGGAAGTTTAGTTTACTGAGACCGACCCTTAATTGGGAAAGATGTGATAGGCCTATCGGGTCAGGCAAGCAGATGATACAAATATAAGAATTAAAGGAAATGAAAGAGAACTAACTAAAATCCAATAAAATGATCCTGTCAGTTACGTAAGTGGCCACAAAATGGAAAGAAGACTCAAGAAAATTCAAGCTAAAGAGTAGCAAGAGAATAAGAAACATTCAAATTTAAATTCAAATTCAGAAGCTGCAAGCAAAGAAAGACAGAAAAAGAAAAAGCAAAAATTAACTTAACAGAAGCTTTCAGGTCATTTGCAAAAAATAAATTCAAAAGCAAATCCAATAAAATGCGAATTTAATAGAGCAAATAGAGAAAAGAAAAAGCACAAATTGAAGAAGTCAATAAACTGCGAAAACAACAGAAATTGATTTGCACAAAGTAAACGTACAAAAGCTGACAACACAGCAAAATAAATATTAACATAAAACTGAATCCAAAAATTAAAGCAATTCCGAATATTTCAGCAAATAAGAAGAAGATGTTGAAAATGAAAGGGAAAGCAAAGTAAAAAATACACGTATCATATCATTCTTAAGAAACTCTTTGAACTTGAAGTTCACCAAAAATAAAGCAACTAGAGTGCCTGAAAAACGATACTTCAGATTTTTTTTATATATTTCATCTTATTTGTAGGAATCTGAAGTATATTTGCACTTATTAATTGAATTTTTTTGCCCTGTATTTACTTCATAAAAGTTGAGGCAAAGGCACGATTCGGTTTCATGAACTGGGCTACGAAATGTTAAATGTTATGATGCGTCAATTTTCTCATTTTATGTACTACAATAAATCCCTGCATATAACAACCTACAAAAATAAAAACCTAGAGGCTGTTTTTCTTACATTTTGTGCCTTGTAATTAAGAACATGCTTCAGTTTGATGAAAAATACATTCTTATTGCAAGGGTAGCAAAAATTGATTTTAGATTCTTGTTAGCTGTCCCAGTTAAATCTTATCTCCTGCTGTTTGTAAGCTTAGAATTGTTTATTAGGTACATAATAACTCTGCCAGAACAAAGAATAGGGCTGATCATCTTTGGTGAAGATTCTAAAGGGTCTACACAAGGCACTTTTCAAATAAGAACATAAGAACTTATTTCAGCCTGGCTGTCAAAAAAGTAGGTTCTTATATGCGGAAAATTGCTGTATGTAAATGAGAAGTACCTATCGATACCTGATGAAGAGTTAAGCTCGAAACTTTGTAACTATTCTCACTCTTCGTACAAAGTCGTATTTTCAAATAAATTTATGTTTTATGTAAATGACCCAGGGGGGTACTCCCTAACTTTCAATACGGGGGGGGGGGGGTCCATGCCACTATTTTTTTGCTGACCCCTAAATATTAAGCTTGTTTTTTGGGGACCCCCAATTTTTTTTTTTTTTTTTTTTTTTTTCACAGACCCCAAATATTGATTGAACATAAGATTTCGGACCCCAAATATCGGCATGGACCCCCCCGTATTGAAAGTCAATGAGTACCCCCCCCCCCCTGGGGTAAATGAGGGCCATAATAATATGGTTCGAAAATTCTACCAGAGTTCTTTTCTGTCCACATGTCCCGTAGAGTTATTGTATCTTTATTTTCTGTAATGTTTTAGCATCACACATAGCAGCTCATCATATAGATAGCTTAGCTGAAAATACTGATTAGAAATTATTAAAAAATTGAATCTTTATGAAAATGACGTCACAACTTGTGGCGGCAAACTTGAGAAAGAGGTCTGGGACCGAGGGCCTAAATCGAAAACTTGCAATTTTGGCGGAATTTTATTCTGATAGGAATGGCGGTGATGAGCAGTCGATGTGTTACCAACATTTATGGCAAGTGGTATTCCGTAAAGAGATATCAAGATGGGGTATTTTATTGCAAAGCTATCAAGGCATAATTCAAGAGCAAGTAAATGTGACGAGAAAGCGAGAAGCCGTGAAAGAAAGGAGGAATGTCGCAGCTGCTGCATTTGAGAGAATTTTTAGTTTAGGCCGTCTCGTCTGGAGTCGAGGTGAAACTATCAGCCATCAAATATCATACAAACAATTATAGTGAGGATACATGAACTGAATGTGTATTGGCAATGGATATCGACATCAACACTCTTGTTTTAGGTAAGCTGATTTGTTGCGATGTTGTATGTCTAAAATGTTACCTAATCATAATGAGAGAGCTCCTCCTTTAAGTAATTCACTCCATACAATTTATCTCATTTCTCTGTAGGGTCACACCTCCAGTCTGCGGACACTTTTATTAAATTGATAATTTTCACCACTTAGAAATCGCGTACGAACCAGCATAGGGCTCAAATCTTTAAAAAGGTCGGTGTAAAATTCTATTACGGTTTTCCTTGAATTAAATGGTTTGGAAGGAACTTAGCGTTATTTACTGTAAATCTGCCGCGGCAATTTGTTGATATCTTGATTAGTCTCAAAATGGCGGCATTTATCAAATTTGAGGCTATGACGTCATCAAATTTCTAAATCCTAAACCAGAAAAGATACTGATTTCTGCTTTTCACCATATTGTAGGCCTTCATAAACTATGGTTTTCTTAGGAGTTACATGATTTTTTCTCCTTTGGTTTAGGATTTAGGATGATTTAAATGTTTTCAAAATTTTCCATCAATTTTTTCAAAAATCATTAAATTGCTGTCATTTTGAAAAAAAATCAAGATATCAGCAAATCTCCACGGCAGATTTACAGCAAAGTACTGTAAGTTCCTTTCAAGCCGATCGATTCAAAGAAAAATGGAATAGAATTTTACACCCACCTTTTTAAAGATTTTAAAGATTTGAGCCCTATGCNCGAAGCGCACAAGAAACAAATGGAAAACACGTGTACGCAGACTGGAGATGGGGCGTGTCAGTAATGGGTTGAACTTTAACCCCGCTGAATCCTGAATACGAGACGGAATCATCAGAGCTCCCAAGGGAATTTGAAAACAAAGCATGGTCAAACAATCGGAGCGTGAAAAAGTCTCAACGGAACATTTTGCAATGATTTAACACACAAAGTTTGAATTCACTGGTTTATGGACTGATGCTGGCAATGGAAAGGATTCTTGGCTGTCAATTTTCAATTTGCTCAGAAGATGATCTGCTTTGCCTGATGAAATTCTCGACGGAAATTTTCTAATGAAAATAAAATGAGGTTTCAGTGACCAGAAAATTGCGTGGATTTACGGTCTTTTTATTGACGAAATTAAGAGTTTGCGCTTGTTGTCCGCAGACTGGAGGCATGACCCTATCTGTATATTGTATTAATTTTCCGTATCAATGTGTTAATTTCTGTAATATCATATTTCATTTTAGTTCAGTTGTCTTTTGGTAGATTAAGTTATAAATTGTATGTTGTGGATTTAAAATATATGAACTGAACTGAATGTCTCTGTGTGCTAATATTATTATTGATTTGGACCTCATCAAGTAGTACACCAGCAGCCATATGGAGGGTGCTGAGAGGCTCCAGCCAATGGCTGGAGCAGGTGAAAACAAATATAAAGAGGATACTTGCCAGAATCAATGTTAATGGTGACCAGGCTGCTATTATGTTGTGAGCATGGAAGATCTTCCATGCCCAATTTCATGTATACAAAGGAAGAACAATAGAACCATTCTGCTTAAAACAATAGTCAGGCGTGCATCTTCCATACTCACTTTGCAAACTTAACAGTCTGGAATGTTGGGGAACAGACACAGAGGATAGGTCCATGTGGGACTAGAAGCCTATTAATGATAAACCACACTACAACACACAATTATCAACACCAAGTTTTGTTCTAGCAGCGAATCTTAAAATGTTATCTTAGAGTTTCACATTTCTCCATTGAATGGCCAGATCTGGGCAGGCTGGAGCTGGTGAAAAAATTCAAAAAGGGCCCAGGCTCCAGAAATTAAAGCCACATTGCATGCACACATCATTTCCTTGATCAAAGAAAATTCAATTGCATTGACTGAACAAAAATCTGGAAATTGAAGAGCGCATGCTGCCTTGTTGATAAAATAGAGATATACTTACTTAGCTGTGAAGTTCTAAAATGTCCATGATTATTTACCTTTGATGCATTTTTGGTCCAAACAATTGCACATAATTGCTCAATTTGAGTGTGTAAAGATAGCTTTAGAAACTCAGTCTGCTGTGCAATTTATTTGAATTAGTACAAAACATTTGAGCTTTTATGTCATGAGATATGCATTTATGCCTTAGCAGATTATCTTGCCCAACGTGAACCATAATGATGGCAATGCAAAAATTATGTAACAACTAAATGATAGGAAATGAATTCAACAATAACTTACTTCTTTATTTACAAAATATGGTCTTGGATTTTCCATATTTTATGTATATTGGTTGATGGTTTCCTTTATTTCATGGGGTGAGCGGCCGAGTGGCTTATCGGAAACTGTTTAAACAGAGTTTCCATCAGGTGACTGTAGTTAAGCTCGGTCAAGTGAGGTCACACTCCGGATGGGTGACCTCTCGGAATCCTGACCTCGCAACTCACCTTGCCCTCCACCGGAAGGGACGTTAAACTAGGGGCTAAATGAATTTGCTGCTATCAACCAAGGACCTGTCAACCTAGTGTACCTAAAATGTATAACTTACAACAAATATCTTTGAAAGTTGTTTACAATGATAGAGTTTAAAGAAAATGTTAAAAGTCAAGGAGCGTACAGTAAATCTTGAACTTTAGTATTGATGTTCCACTCATTAGTTTCCACAAAAATCATTCACAAATTTTTAGGTATGATTAAAGGCAGTCTGTCACGCATCTGATTAGGTGATAATGACAAGATCATGAATAGAAGAATTGATTGGCTGCTGATCCTGCTGACTTTCTACGACCGTAGAAAGTGATAAAGATTAGCCCTCCTTTGTTCCAAATGCACAGATTTTCAAAGAAATGCGTTGTGTTGAGCTCTGATTTTAATGCAGCCAATCAGATACGTGACAGATTGCCTTTCGGCACCAATTCAGTTTCAATTTCTATACCTAAAAGACTTCATCTTACTATTATAAGTATGGCATTCTTTTCCATGTTTTGTATTGATATGTGCTTTAACTTTGTTGCAGGGTACCTAAGAACACAAAATTTCAACAGGACAGCCAAGGAGCTTGAAATTGAATCCAGACATGCTAGGAGAGTCAAAGATGTTTTATCTTCAATCAATGGAAGGGTAAATAGCCTTTTGTAAATTTAAACAGTTGCAGACCTGTTGTACATTACTATTGCAAGAATTCTGAAGGATTTTCAAGAATTTTTCTGATAAGGACAGATTTAACTCAAGCTAAGATTTTCTTACATGCTATTCAAGTTAGATGATCAATCTCTTGTTAAAATATTTTTCAGATTTTGTTAACATTTTTTGTGCTTTGAAAACTTGTGTTATGAACAACAGGCCTGGCCGTGTGTGAGCATTTTAGCAGGCGAGGGGTAAGTCACTCTCCTCAGTGAAATCAGGTGGGCGATTTTCATTCTGTTGAAAATTGGCAATAAAAGTGTATGGATAAACGAGGAAAGCAACATTGGTCTTGAAACAGCTAACCTTACAGAACGAGATGGCAATTCTCTGACAAAAGCGGAACAATAGTTTTATATAGTCCCAAATCAACCACATTTTCACTAACAAGGGTTTGAACAGAACTAAAATCAAATCCGAGTACAATTTGTTGTAACATTAACTAAATCTTCCCTTAAGAGTTTGTTCACAGGACTTGAAATGGGTAAAATATACGTTAGTCAATCTAGTCTTTTGTTGGTAGGTTTGAAAGATTTTAACAATTCTTACACAAGAATTCAGAACTTATAGCCATGCTTTCATTGAAATGATTCTTGTTGAAATGGGAGAAGCCCTTTTTGCCCAGAAAGATTTTTTACATAATAGCAGGTACTGTAATTTCATTTCTATTAGAAAAAATCAAGGGGCTCATTTTATAACTCGTGGTATTGCCAAGTGATTATTTTATCATGTTTTTAGGAGCAACTGATGCCACAATTGCCTTCAATTCTTTCCGAATATTGTGCTATCAAGAAGGCTGGTGAGTAAGAATATAAATGTATTTTGATTTTTTTGGGCATTTGTTTGTGAGATCAATTTAAACAAAGAGCAAAATGCAACGATTTGTTAATTTATTGTGCAAAATGTCATTGCACTTTTCTTTTGAACATACTGCAAAACGCTATTAAGTCCCCAGGGGCTTATTCAATTTCGACGCCTTTAGGAAAAGTAAACTTTTTTCTGAACCACCAGTTAAGAGCTGAGGAGCTTTTTTTATTTGACTCTCGGCAATCCAACATTTAATAAATCTTTTCTTCTTCATTATCTTTAAACAATTTCTTTATTGTTCTAAAAAAGAGAAAGATCTTCTTGCAAATGGCCCTGCTTCAACTATACAGACACTCTGGCGACAACTAGATGCATTAATACATCAGCTGAAGTGAGTTGAATCTTATGTAATTCTTTTCCATTTAGTAATTCATGAATCGTTGGTTCCTTTGATGATTTCAGTATCACAACTAAGGCCTGCAAGGAATTTGACTTACTAATTTTTGAAAGTTTACTAATAGCATGCGATTGACCATTATTTTATTTTCAGCAGTCATCAATTCCATTCTGTCTTTTTTAGTTTCCCCTTGGTACTTTCTGTGTTTGGGGTTTTTCCTCATTGGATAATTAATTACATGATGTGCAAGTATTTCTGCTTTTTTCTTCACATTATCCGTTTGACTATAAATAGCATGTTTATTCAAAGTTTAACTGCCCAGTCGCTAATGATTCAAAAGGCAGTGAATTGTCAAAGTTTATTTCTTAATTAAACATAGTTTGACTCATGGCTTGAAGGTGTTGTGGCACAGTGCTGTAATCCTCTGACTTTGCAGCCAGAACAGGGTTCAACAGGGTTTGATACCCGGTAAAGCTCCACCACTTGAGCGTCATGACAAGGGGTCGCGGACTCGATTAGGTCTGCTCTACTTCTGTGATCCCAGCGCTTGGCGCTAAAATGCAACTTCACCTTCAGTCTTAATGTTTGGCCTTTTGGCCATTATTACACAACACAATATGAATGCATCTTTTGAATTATTCAGTCAAAATATTTGTTGTCTTTCTCTTGGATTTAGATTTGTGAATTGCCTTCTTAATTGTTTGAGGGTACTTAGCTAATTTAGTGTGTTCCAGCCTTCAGAAGAGAGTTAACAGAACAGGCAAGAGAGAAAGGCCATTTAATTTTCCAAAACATATCTAAATTCAAGTTGCTTAATGTTATCATCATGAATAAAACTGCACCATCATATCTGATAGAAATATTTAAGGAGTCAAGAACAATTCAACACTCGATCTTCAGGCAGTAGGAACTTATTCATTGAAAGAGGAAATGGATGTGAATACACGAAAATGTTTCAATTTATGGAAGCAAATTATGGAACTCTTTGCCAACTGAAGTAAGGCAAGCGTCCTCAGTAGAACGGTTAAAAAATGTAGTTTTAGCTACTTTATGGATATTTTCAAGTGTGAAAACTACACACAATATCAATGGTCAATATGAATTATTTTCTTTCACTGACTATACCACTTGAACATATAACGTATGTATACATTGAATATTTAATTGCTATCTTAAATTTTTAAGGTTTATTTTAAAGTGACTCTTCTTCAGGAAGTAAATCTACTCTTATATTTAAAAGTATTGTAGATTGCCTTTAGTAAATATATTTTTATTTTTGTTTATTTTAGTGGACCAGGCTGTAAACAAGTTTTAGCTTAGCCCTGTATTCCACGTGAAAGATATTATTACATACATACACATACATACATACTAGATATAACTTCAGTCAGCGAGTGCTGCCGATTAGTATTTGTACCAAATGCGACTGTAGCGAGGTCAATTTTATAGAAATTAATTGAACGATTATCGCTAAGGAAAGGTGTATTATGTTTGAATTTACAGTTGGGTAATGGTTCAAAGGTAAATGATTTAGAATATTGAGTTACTCTCCTCCGCCGGTTTCTAGGTCGGTACGTCGGTACTTCAGGAGTATTTTATTTGTTTTTTGCTTTTGCTTCATTTTGTCTTTTGTTGCATTTATCTTTCTCTGTACACACATATGTTCCCTTTTATCAAATTTTGGTCAGACAAAGTGTTCAAAATGGCAGGGTTTTGTAGGTTCAATAAGCACTAGGTGCCATCGCCTTCAACCTTGACACCTGATGTTTTCTTCAGAATTCAGTTTCTTAGTAGCTAGTTGATAGCTACATGAACAAGAACCTAAAAAATATATTAATCGATTTGGTATATCTGACGAGCCCTCGACCACTTCTTTTACGATGTTCTTCTCCAGTTGTTTTGTTAGTGTTTCTGTTAGTATTGGCAATCTGAGCTCAGAATGGATGGCTCCTTCAGATTGCCCTGATCATGTCGGCTTCCTTATTGTTGATCAAGATCTCCAAAAGAGGTACAGCTAGAAAGTTTAAAGTATTGGCCAATTATGGCAAAGTGCTTTTTCTTTTCTTTGATCAGGAAATGATGCTGTTAGTAGGAAAGCTTTAGATTTTTGTTATCTCACTGGTTGGACACTCTAGCGTCAGATTTGTACCACATGCGAAATTCATTGCTCTTTCAATCCCTGGTTAATTTCTAGATCTTTGCTACTAGTGCCAATTTCAACCACAGGTCAATCAAAGGAAAATCTTGGCTGTCATTAAAGGAATGTTTTTGATACATGGGTTATGTTTTAACTAACTCTTATTGCTCTTATCTTTATACGGCAGTATTGTTACAGTTGACTGTTACGACAGTACACTACTATGTTATGCTAGCTATTAAGCTGGTGGAGATCTGCCAATTCCCAAAGTCAAGTTAGAATATACAGGGTGTCCCAAAAATCATGTGCGCTGTTTGAGTGGCCTGTGTGGAGCAGCCATAAATCCAATTTTTCTGTTTTTAAGATTCTTGACAGAAGAGACTTCAAATTAAAGGTTGATTTTGTGTCATCGAGTTTGAGTAATTCTGATCACTTGTTGCTGATTTATGGAGCAAGAAAGCCAAAATCATTGGCTGCCTCAAAACCAGAGGATTCATAATTCTTCATTGCGTTAAAATCAACGAAATTGATTGAATAAAACATTCCTAGCCCTGTTTTCTGATGTTTATAAGTGACATTTATCGTGATACCTTGAATTTTGTGACTACCAAGAATATTTGACATAGCTAGGGTTGCTAGGAATGGAAATGTGCAACACAAGTGCTTCATGCCATGTCATGCGTCGATCAGATATTTTGCTTCTCAAAAGTGATAAAGTCGTTTTAAACCAACAATATTGCGTTCAGCATGCTGCTTGGTCGATATTATTGAAGAATATGGTCATTAATTACTCCCAAATTCGTTTTCTGGCATAGCTGTAAAGTTTAAGTTCATTTAATGTTAAAATTCAAGTTATAAGATTAAGTACGGAGAGAAAATCCTCTGGATTTGAAGCAACCAGTGATTGTGACTTTCTTTTTCAATAAATCAGCAACCACTTGTCAGATTTACACAAACTCGGTGCCAAAACTCTAAGTTGAAATTTCTCCTATTCACAAATTTGAAAACAGGAAGTTAGATTCATGGCTCCTCCACAGTAGCCATTCAAACGGCGCACATGTTTTTTGAGACACCCTGTATGATAGGATGGCTCATTGGTAGCACGCTTGACCCAATCTGAAGGTTGGTGGTTCGAGTCCTCGCCCTGCCGAACCTGCTACAAAGTGTGAGGAGAGTCGCCAGCTCTCTGTAATTCCAGGCTAAAGGAATCACGAGGTGTGGTCACATCGAGAGGAAGGACCAGGACGCTGCTTCGATAAGCTCAGCTTCTCAGCATCCTCAAACTGCCTTCGGGTGCTAGGTTGAAATATGTAGAGCGAAGTTTCTACTTCTCTGGTGTGAAAAACTGGAACGATTGCCCTGACAACATTCGATAAAAAGGATCAATCGCTCGTTTTAAAACAGGTTTCAGAGAGTGCCTTTTGAACATACAGGCCCAAACTCGACCCCTTGGTAGAGCAGCGCATTGTACTAATTTTGTATCCTTTCCTGTAACACAAATTGTCACTAGGAAGGAGTATCGTGTCCAGATATTGATGAAATTAAAACTGAAAATAAAAGCGATGGACAGTCTTGCCAGCTTTTCTTGAATCAATTTTTGTTAGATAGAGATTATTTTGTCGTTGAAACTTGCTATCAAATGATTTTTTTAAATCAGTAAGAGAATGTCATGTAATCACCTACGTTACAACAGATGGCATTATATATTTATATATATTCCAATATTGTGTTACAGTAAGTATTATTTTGCTACACTACTTACAAAATTAAAATACAATGCTACCAGGATGACTTTATAATACTACAGGTGACTGTTAAAGTCTGGACACCCAGACGTTAGTGATGGAAAGTTTTGAACGTTGTTCCTTTACCATTTTCTTTCTGTGACAGGAGATTATTTCGTCCTTGAAACTTGCTACTAGTTGATTTATTTTCTTTTATTTTCTTTTTTTTATATATACAAGCAAATCATAACTAACTACACAACAATATACATTACTCTTATGCCATTCACAGCGGGAAAAGACACGCGGTCATCTAGTTCCCACTGTGAATGGCATTTACATTTCTCTAATAATTCAACAGTTAAAAATTTTTTTTTTTTTTTTTTTTTTTTTTTTTTTTTTTTTTTTTTTTTTTTTTTTTTTTTTTTTTTTTTTTTTTTTT
>REGL01000007.1:64011-120285 GCA_004194395.1 Aurelia aurita complex sp. Pacific | reverse complement strand
AGACTCTCTGCTAACCATTAGGCTTTTCGTGTTGCAAATGAGAAAAACAACAAAAACACACAAGCTGAGCAATGGCGATGGTAATCTTTACGGTTCTAATACCAGGCTCGAAGTCAAAGAAGGACACGAAAAATAGCGCACTCTGCTTTCCTCTGAGAGTGGGCTATTCTCTTCTCTGTGTCCATTGTAATTTGACTTTTCATTCGTCATGGAAGGAGCGATCTAAAAACAAAACACTGGCCTAGCTTTGCAGACTTTTAGATAATCTGAAAGTCCTTTCGCAATACATATGGGACAGCAACAGTGTGCAAGCAATGCCTCGTGGTTAGCAGATGGTCTTTAAAACAAACTGACAAGTATCGTAAAGTGTCATAAATCTTATAAAAATATTGTTCAAACCAATTTTACACCAAATTTCACGGTCTTAAGTAAAGCAAGTAACGAATCGAGTCGCTTATCAATCTTCGCATAGTCTTAAAGTAAATTCTGTACAATGAAAACAAGAACGAATCCTGATTTCATTTGTGCACGTTGAGGAACGATTGTCACGGATTAGAAGAAACGGTGTAAACGGAGAAGGCTGATTTGTTACACTTTTCGTACGGGCCAACGTTGTACAAGTACATTGTGAGCAGAGTCTGTATATCATTGGATTAACGACTGAAATTTTAGTTAAGGTAAAGTGAAAAGTAAACAGGAATATAAAATTTGATTACAGCAAATCTAGCCGAGCTTTTTCAATCAGACTTGGCAAGGTTGTAGATCAACTACCTAGCTAAAGATGGAGCAAAAAATTGAAAATTGTTCGAAGTTGTTTTGGAGATAAATCCACTTTTCTGAAATCAACAAGAATATTTGAACAAGGATTTGCGAAGCCTACGCTGACGGAAATTTGTTTTGGTGATCTTTCAAACAGGAGTACTTTTTGGGGGCACCTGATAGTTTTAAAATAGCATGGATTGCCTCTAGACAATTCAGCATAGGGCTCAAATCTTTTAAATCTTAAAAAAGGTGGGTGTATCGTCACAGTTTTCTTTGGAATGAATTGCTTGAAAGGAGCTCAGTGCACTTTGCTATGTATCTGTCGTGGAAATTTCTTGATATCTTGAATATTCTGAAAATGGCGGCATTTTAATGACTTTGGAAACAATTCATGGACAATTTTGAAAATATTAAAATCATCGTAAATCCTAAATCAATAGAGGAAAAATGACACAATCTTCAAGAAAACCATTGTTTATAAAAGTCTACAGTACGATAGCAACAAGAAAGCTGTAGCTCTTCTGGTTTAGGATTTAGATATTTGATGACGTCACAAGCATAGGTTCCAAATCTTTAAAAAGGCTGGTGTAAAATTGAGTGCCCTATTTCTTTGAAGTGAATGACTTCAAAGAAACTTTAGCTATTTCTCTATAATTCTACCGTTGGACTTTTCTGAAATCTTCAATATTTTTGTAATTTCGAAGAAAACCATAGTTTATGAGTGCCTACAATATGATATCAAGAAAAGGTCTGTCATTCATCTGGTTTTTGATTCAGAAATTTGATGACGTCACATCTTCAAATGAGTTGAAATGTAAGATACGCTGTGATTTCGAAAAATATTCAAGAGTTCTGGAAAGTCTAACGGTAGAATTATAAATAAGTATCTAAAGTTTCTTTCAAGCATTCAATCAGAAGAAATAGGTCATTGAATTTGACACCCACCTTTTTACGTCGAGTTAAAGATTTGGAACCTATGCTGACGTCACAGCATCAAATATTACAAATTCCGCCATTTTGAAACTAATCAAGATATCTATAAATGTTCAGGATTGCCTTACCTGTTTTGCTCAGTGGCTTCTCTTGCAAATCGACGTTGACCAAAATATCTTCTTCAAACGGATTTTCAAAAGAAATAATTGTCGAAGAACTGCCAGCTATCGAGGAACGTATCACGTGATCATCTGATTGCACCGGTGGTTGACCACTCCCATTCACATTGAAAACGAGGTTGCCAAGCTGAAGTTTGAGAAATACAAAGCGTTAATACAAGTTATTTAAAAAGGAATTTCAGTTCTAATAGGAGCTTTGCAAAATAGCAAAATGTTACGAAATGCAAAGGAATCTCGCATTAGCAAACTACATTATTCTTTTGAAAGTTTTGCGTCCAAGGTTGACAAAGCCAACAGATATGAATCAAATCAACTGATATGAAAGTAAATGAATACCTTGGTTAAAGTTAGCAAATTTGTAGACATCAGCTACACTTTAATTCAGTTACACTTCAAGACGATCACAAGTGATTTCATTTCATTTAAGTCAATGAACGGAAATATAGCGATGAAGTCTAAGGATAGAACAAACAATGGGCATGTGCCACTTATGTCTCATTCAGTTCCTACCCTTACCATCCCCCGGGGACAACCCTGGTATTTGCTCAACAATATTGCCGGCCCTTCCTCTTTTTTCTTGGCCCAGTGACATTCGAGAACACCAGAAGCTTTCGCATTATACAGTTACTGTCGATATGGTATGTTCTCAGTGCTTGGCCCCCGGGCATTCGCTAGAAATATTTGCCCTGCCCCAGGACATTTGTGCAAGAAATTGTTGTTAACCAAAGGGCCCCCCGAGACCAAAGGGGGCGTGATGATCAGGGTATGAATTAAAGGCGACATTGTGTTCTTACTGTTTTCCAAGGAAACGTCAAATACAATAGGCTATTCTGTGCATATTCTTTCGAATTTATGCATTTTTTGTAAATTTCAGTTTAATGTTGGGCTGGGGCAATTCGCAAGAATAGCTCAACGGTCATATTATGTTGTATACGTGAAAAGAACTATCTTAGGTTCCAAAGAAAAGGATCATCAATGCGAAACGATTCATCTTCAAAATAGCCCAGAAAATAGATAATATATGGTATACCTTGTCACTTTTGAACACAATTTCGGCAGTATGCCTTCCAAGTCCGAGAGCAGATGGTGAAAATGTTAGAGGTACTTCAATTCCAGAATGCGCTGGTATTTCAATCTGTAGATCAAAATTGCAATTACAAAAATCAAGGAAAACGGCAGTTTCATCATTCTGTCAAATGGAAACTATTTCGCTAGTTTCTATTCCGTTTTAAAGGCACACTTTCGTGGCTGTAATTGGCTGGTTGTGATGTTGAAATCCCTAACAAAAGACCTGGCCTCTGGATAATTATAAAGCCTTTATGCTCTTAGATCATACTTTGTTTCGAGAATGATTGGAGTCTGAACGCTATCATCTTCATGAATTTCAGTGTACAGCGAAATTACTGAAGCCTGCCTGATTCTATTCTTTCATATTGTCCTATTCATCCAATCAGTGCCACGACAGTGTGCCTTTAACAACGTGTAATCCTTTGTGTCATAAAAGCCTTCTAGCACATACCGTATAAGCTCTATTACATCCCTGGAGGGGGGCTTATTCAATTTTGGAGACTCGAGAGGTGGGTTTAAAACAGAGGGGCTTCTTAGAGAAGGGGACCTATTCATAAAATCAAATGACAAGGCTATAAATGATAGTTTTTTGGGTATTTTACAAGACATTTTTGGGAATGAACATAAAAATTTGCGAGTCGAATACAAAGATTCAATGCAGTTTTAATCCAAAACCATATGAAAATTTAACTTAAATCATTCCCCTTAAATCAGTGAAAAACCCTGGAGCCTCTTGCATTGCATACCAGGAGGGGGCTTAAAAACAACTTATGTAATGAGTCTGCAAGTAGGACAACTTTTATAAGATGAGACAAGAGTATTGGGTACCTTTAAACTAACAAAGCATATAAGTGGTGAAAAAATTATGTACCTCGTGATCGGCAAGATCAAATCGAAAGTTGTGGGTGTTAGAGCATGAAGCATAATATATCACAGGTTTATCCGTTGGATTGTCCAGTCGAATCATTTGATGACATTTGCTGCAACATAAAAGTGAGGAAATTATTCTAAGAACAAAAGCGCGATGAAGTGGAAGAACAAAAGGCCATGACATGTATGTATGCATGTAAAATTTTGCCATACAAACTAACAATTAAATGTAATATGAAAAAAAAATTTACGAAATGAAAGAAAGGCTATATACATGTGTACAATATAATAAAAATTAAGATCTAGCATAAAAAACAACCCTGGTTTAAAATGGCAGGGATAGCATTAAAAGGTCAGTACAACCTTGTTTCCATAATGGTCCCTCCAGGGGTATTATAGAAAAGAAAAGTTTTCATGAAAAAAAGAGACAAAAATATTTTGTGTCCAAAGTAGAATGTAATGGCGCATTCTTAAGAAAGTTTAAATAAAAGTGGAATGGAGTGGAAAATAAAATAATAGCAAGTAGACCTGATTTAAGATTTAGAAAATTATTCGCTCTGTTTTAAAGGGGGACACAGATGGGTCACGTGATTAAATGTCAACGTTTTTCCCGCTCTTTTTTACTTACGCCTACAACGGGCCTAATCATGTAGCCAAAGTAACGAACAGTGCAGAAAACTGTCCACCTGCCTTAAAAGACACTTGGAATATAGCTCAGTTGGATGGAAGAAGAATTTCACCACAGTTTTGCTTCGGTTTCCTTTACCGAATTCAAACTGAATCTTCATAAACCATGTAAATTCGGATTTTGTATGTGACCCATCCATGTGCGATTTTAACGTTCGTTTTTTGAAGGTGTCGTTTAANATTGGCTACACCTCTTACACTATTATTTAATAAATCATTGCATGAAAATAAACTCCCAGTTGAGTGGAAAGATGCACAGATAACTCCTATACACAAAAAAGGTAAAAAGTCTGAAACTGGTAATTACAGGCCAGTGTCACTAACATCAGTTGTATGCAAAATCCTTGAATCATTTGTGAGAGAAGCTGTGTTAGATCATATGAAAGAAATACTTCATGGTTGTCAGCATGGATTTATTAAGAAAAGGTCATGTGCAACACAGTTGTTAGAGGTCTTAGACTACTGGACAAGTATTCTAGATGATGGCTATGCATTAGATGTTATCTATTTGGACTTTGCCAAGGCATTTGGCAGTGTGCCACATGCAAGGCTACTTAGTAAATTAGAGTCATATGGTATAAAGGGTGATATCCTTAACTGGATTGCTGATTTCTTGACCAACAGGAGGCAAAGAGTTGTTGTACATGGATCGTTCTCTTCATGGGCTCCTGTACTAAGTGGAGTTCCACAAGGTAGTGTTCTTAGACCAGTCCTATTTGTCTGCTGAGCCCCTTTAAGCCGGTTTTCCACTAGGCGGATTTTTCAGCGCGCAGCGGAGCGGCTGTTGTTTTTAGAATAATGCACAGTGGGGATTCCGTGTGTCCTCATCTTGATCAGTCATTTTGAATCCCTGCCTTGCTCATGGCTTTTGTCTTGATGTCATGTGTCAAAGCTTTCGAGCAATTTGATTGGTTGGCGCCATCGAGCGCGGCGGAAAAGTTGAAGTCAATCCGACTCTCAAGTACGCGCGTAGCGGAGCGACACGACGTGGTCATTGTTTGTCAAAGCAATACAACTACAATAGCCGCTCCGCTGCGCGCTGAAAAATCCGCCTAGTGGAAAACCGGCTTTAATGGAATTTTTCTGTGCATATTCTTCTATTTTCCAAATGACCAGAAAACTGCAAAGAACGAAGAAAAGCTCACAAGTGTAGTAAATGATTGCAGTTACTTACCTTCCAATGGGACACTGCATGAGATGAAGATCCTTTGGTGGAGGTGAACTTGCAATTAAAATCAATTCATACCAGATTTCACCAACAGTTGGATGTTGAAATATAACACTAAAAGAGAAAAATTGATCAAAATTCATTTCACTTCAATTTTTTTGTAAATGCTACACTTTAGTCTCAGTACTGAAGCTCCTTAATTTTTTGGGATCTGCAAGCTTAGTTTCTTATGAAGAGTTCCTCGTGAAAACACACGTCTTTAGAGAAGGAAAGTCAGAGGAGGCAAGTAGTATTGAAAACACACGTCTTTAGAGAAGGAAAGTCAGAGCAGGCAAGTAGTATTGAAAACACACGTCTTTAGAGAAGGAAAGTCAGAGGAGGCAAGTAGTATTGAAAACACACGTCTTTAGAGAAGGAAAGTCAGAGCAGGCAAGTAGTATTGAAAACACATGTCTTTAGAGAAGGAAAGTCAGAGCAGGCAAGTAGTATTGAAAACACACGTCTTTAGAGAGGGAAAGTCAGAGGAGGCAAGTAGTATTGAAAACACACGTCTTTAGAGAAGGTAAGTCAGAGGAGGCAAGTAGTATTCCCTGTTCGGTTTTTGCATCGTTGTATTAAAACATAAACACAAACTTGTGCTTGGTTTAATGCAAAGCATATTTTGCTGAAGCCATCAAAAACAGAGGATGATAAAGGTCAGTTTGTAATGTTCCTGTTGTGGGCCTCTGATAACCTATTAACTGTCCCTTGTATATTCATTAGAGTCAATCATCTGCTCTAAAGACGAGGGAGTTCTTCTTTTTGAGACACCCGAGTTGTTCTTTCCTTAAATTTAACATATGCTTTTTCATTAATGTAAGTAGCCGCCGTAGTTGGAACTCGATGACATCACGTCCTTTCCAGCTATGGCAGCCATAGATTATTAACATTTCGATGTAGTTCAGTTGAGCATGGGTTCCAAATCTTTAACTTGGCGTAAAAAGGTGGGTGTAAAATTCAATGACCTATTTCTTCTGATTGAATAGCTTGAAAGGAACTTTAGATACTTATCTATAATTCTACCGTTGGACTTTTCAGAAATTTAGAATATTTTTCAAAATTACAGCGTATTCTAAATTTCAGCTCATTTGAGGGTGTGACGTCATCAAATTTCTAAATCATAAACTAGATGATTGACAGACTTTTGCTTGATACCATATTGTAGGCATTCATAAGCTATGGTTTTCTTCGAAATTACTTCATGTTGCGTCAAACGGTTTAGAAATTACGATGGTTTTAAGTTTTTTGAAAATTTTTCTTGAATTCCTGAAAAAGAAGGCAAACACTCCAACTCTGAAAATATTAAAGATTTCCGAAAAGTCCAACGGTAGAATTATAGAGGAATAGTAAAAGTTTCTTTAAAGTCATTCAGTACAAAGAAATAAGTCACTCAATTTTACACCAGCCTTTTTAAAGATTTGGAACCTATGCTGTTCAGTTGTTTTTATTTGTGATATAAAATACCCTTCTTTCTCATCAGGTGAATGATCATATCATGGTCTGCAGATTATTTCGACCATCTCTGAGCTGAAACACTGTTCTAAATGCGGATCAACAATAGACCATTTGCCAATTAAGAAAAAGGGATTGGTGCGAGCGCGGCCAATTCCGACAGCCCTAGTAACAGTCGGAAATCCGGGGAGTCCTCTAATCGGCAAGCCGACCCGGCCCAACTTTCTGACCCGAAGCTGCATTTGGAGCCGATGCTCGATGGTTACTCAACTAATTTCAAACAGAAAAAAATGTACAAGAGATAACTCGTTTGTGAGTCTTATCACGAATTTGGGGTTCAATATTGCCCCCAAAGGTGGAGCGCGTGGGCCGCGAAATTTGGGGAAAATTTTGGTCTACCCTATTTTGGGCCGCAACTCCGTTTTGCGAGGGGTAAAACGGCCTTGGCATGTCAAAAATCGACAGGAAACCGTGTTCTTTCACTAAAACACTTTTAATCTTGAATTTATCTCTAAAATTCGCAGAATAACGAGCCTCTCTTTTTTTAAAGCTGTGGGGAAAATCCCGAAAATTTCTACTTATGCCCTTTTTCCTCCCAAATAGATCGTGCTCGCTTTCCTACTAAAGGCACTTGCTAACTCCAGATTAATGATTGAATACCTTAAAAAGGGTTGAAATAAGGTCCTCCAAAAGTTTGTTTTCAGTTTCTCGATGTATCCACTTCAGAATCAGCCCAAAACGATCGGCCAGTTTTCGTTGATTTTTCAAAATTTTCTCCCAAGTTTTGGACTTATTGCTTTTAAAGTAAGGGGTCAAAATCAGCTGATCGTTTGTTTATTTGCCCTACTCTACAAATCGATCGTTGGAAATACATCAAATAAGATATTCTGGGAAGTGGAGAGGATTCCCCGATGTTACCAGGGCTGTCGGAATTAGTCGCGCTCGCCTCAATCCCTTTTTCCTAATTGGCAAATGGTCTATTGAAACAACTGCAAGGAGCATGTGCATTTTATGTCAAACATATCTCCAAGTTTGAGTTTAGCAAGTTCAGCACCACTACCAAAGTCTTTTCGAGGGAGGACAGATAGTGAGAATTACTATGTGAATTGAAATAACAGAAGATTTGCAAATACCTCGTTCTTCGTTGTCCCCTTTCAAGGCTACACTCCGATCCGAACTGTACCGCCTAGGCCAGTCTATCTCCAATACTGGGTCAGATTTGAATTTCTGTTGCATTGGGAATGGACTGGCCAAGGCAGTACTGTTTTGATTGGAGTGCGGATTGGAAAGGAAACACAACGAAAAAAACGAGGTATTTTGAAGTCTTCTGTTAGTCTAATTATTAACACAATAATACTCAATACCCGTGGAGAGAATAGTATTACTTGAAAACCTACCTTCCTCTGTTTTTCCCAATAACTGTTGGCGCAAAATCCACTTGATAGATCCCAGAAGTTTTCGCATGTACAACAATCCAGTCATCTCCTGCCACCAAATCACGTCCTTCGATGAACACCTCAAATTCCACTTTTTCATTCGATGGATTCTCTACAAGTATCTCGACTGCAGCGCGTTCATGGCATGGGCATTCGACTTCCAAGGTTTTCTTTGGAGGAGATGGCAATGACGTAATCTTCATTGAGTACCACAGTCGGTATGGTTTTGTGAACATTGCGCATTTAGTTGATAAATTTGGTAGTTGTATCGTCGATTTGGAGTGGTGGCTACTTCGTGATGAATCGGGTAATGGGATATCGTCTTCATCGCTATCTGAGTCAATTGTCCTAAAAAATGATAAGCATAATGAGAATATTGAATCCAGCCTCTTTGTCGTAGAAACAGCACATAGATTGGTACCATCGATTTTTTTATCGTTTTCAAATTGTGCTTGAATCGTGTAAACACCCTGGGGGAGGGATGGTACATAACTTATGGTTGGAAGGGTTTTGTCACCCGGTTTTCAGAGACCTACTCAATTCTAATTTCCAAATTCATTCGTAGGACAAATTTTGGCGAAAAATTACCTATCTTCAACGAATTTTTGCCAATTTCAGCCAAACCGACCCATAGTTAAGGAATTCAAATAACAATGAAGCGTGTGGCGACATATAAATAGCAAAAACAACTGATTACTCGATCAAAAAAAATACTACTAACGCCACAGAAAAAAGAAACTAATGGCCCCAGGGTTGTTGTGAAATTCCATGCTCCCTGCGGCATCGATATGAAATTAAGGAAATCTGCCGAGAAATGACCCTTAGTTAGAGAAATTTTATCCCGGAAGCTATAGGCGGCACATACCCACACCATCGAAATGATATGTAACCCCCTCCGGGATGAAGCAAGCTAAGCATTCGCACTGTCACATTCTTTACATGTTCGGGCAATCTTATAAACATATTCAAGGCAAACTTTGATAAAAGAGGTCTCGAGACCTCAGAACTTCCATAAAATTTATATAGAAAATGTATTCATCGATAAATCAGTAAATCCTTCATAAAGGAAACTTATGAAAAACTTACTTGTCTAAGCCAAGTTTTCGCGTAACTGCTTCATCAGACACAAAGGAAATCACTCCATCAAACACACCCCGTCTCCATGGTTTGATTGTCATTAGAACTGTTGCAGTTTGCATGGGCAGAACAGTGATAAACGGGGGTCCACTAACAAAATCCAAGTCACAGAAGGCCTGTAACAAATTTAAGTAGATTATATGAAACGAGTTGTATTTTTTTAGCGAACCTCGATGCCTTACCCATGGACGTAGAAACCGGGAGCTCTGGGGGCACGTGCCCCAAAGATTCTGCAATGTACAAATAGTGTCCAGGTCCAGGTGAGTCCTTTCTCCCGAAAATCATTTCATTCATGCATATCTCGATATCCATTGAAATTCCCCGAATGTCTGACCTGGCATCTATTTTGGGACAAACTTTGAGTTAATTTTCAATGNCAAAATCCAAGTCACAGAAGGCCTGTAACAAATTTAAGTAGATTATATGAAACGAGTTGTATTTTTTTAGCGAACCTCGATGCCTTACCCATGGACGTAGAAACCGGGAGCTCTGGGGGCACGTGCCCCAAAGATTCTGCAATGTACAAATAGTGTCCAGGTCCAGGTGAGTCCTTTCTCCCGAAAATCATTTCATTCATGCATATCTCGATATCCATTGAAATTCCCCGAATGTCTGACCTGGCATCTATTTTGGGACAAACTTTGAGTTAATTTTCAATGGCTGCAGGGTTGTTGTGAAATTCCATGCTCCCTGTGGCATCGTTGTGTAGTTGTGTGTGATTGTGTGTAGATTGTATTTGTAGTTTAGATACATTGTAAATGTTATGAGCATATAAATAAATAAAAACAAATAACTGCCCTTTTCATTTCAGTAAGTGCCATTTTTGTTTTATGAAAAAAGTGCCCTTGAAATGTCGTGCCCCCAAGTTTGAGATGCTTCCTACGGCCGTGTTGTCAAGCATCATAAACTCTGTATTCGAGACCATAAATTCTAAATTTGAAATTCCTGAATGCTTGAGATTTAAACCTGCAAACTTATATTCAGATCTTATACCAGGCGAATCAAAATAACACAAAATCCAAAATGTTTGAAAATACGGCAAACATTTCAAGCATCGATTTGCAAATACAGTACAAGCCGAAGTCTTTGCATTATGATAAGAATTCTTGAGCCATATGAAAGACTGTAAATTTTTCTAAGCAGAATTCTTAGGCAGGAGCATCCTGCTAATATACACACGGCCTGTACTTACACAGAGGTACAAGTTGAATCAAAATTTTGATCAAAAGGAAAGGTGAGTTTTCGCTATTCCCATCTCATAAGGTACTGCAAAGATTTTTCAATCAGCTTTCATAATTTTACAGAGTTTGCTAAATCGTTTTTCAAACTGTGGTATCTTTTTTACTAATCTGATAAGTGCAGAATACGAGGTCGAATAAATAAAACATTTATCATGGTATGGTTAGAAGAGGGCCTAACTACTAAAAAAACAGGCATCTATTTGGTCTTTTGCACTTTTTGCAAAGTAAACTCGCAAAGTAAACATTCATCATGGAATATACATAAAAGATTCTGAGTTTTACCTGAAAGACCATCTTCCTTCCAGTTACATTAGGTACCTTGACCTTGAACTGGGTTCTAAGAGAGAAAATCGAAACATTAAATATCAGACGAGTATTTGTTCAATGTGTTCTTACCATTTTATTAGGCAATCAAAACAGCACTCTCTGACCTAGATTGAGCCTAAGTTTCTGAAACAAACATTATCAAGAACAAGTTTGCACCAGCATTGAACATTGGAGACATTGCGGTCTGTTTGAGCTATGACAACGCTTCAAAAAAATGGCTGAAGAACTATTTCAAGAGTTCAATTTCTTTTTTGTTCTGCCTTCTGGATCGACCAAAATTTACCTATAATTCGTTGAAATTTAATGGAATTTCCAATGCATGCAACACTCATGAAAACCCTCCCACCATGCACGCGAAATTTTCGAATCAAAACATAGAAAATTGTTGCTCGAGTCAGATTCTCTAAGAGAACTGCTTAAATGTCGATTTTCACATATGTCCGGCACAGACAATGACTCGCCAAGCAAACAGGACCGCTGTATAGATTGGTATTGACTATTCATAGTTGCCAATATAACTCAAATTTGTAACTGATTATCAGTTTCTTATCAGCTGAGAACATACAACTTTATTTTCTATGAAAGAAATAATGACCGACCTTTTGAAAATTTTTCATTTCAGAAGAACGCATCTTACCCTCTCTCGACTTCACATTCCAGTTCGATATGATTCAACTGTAGTGGTTTTCTGCCCTCTCCTCGCAACAGAAATATCGTTTCCGTTCCACTGATTGTGTTCTTCAGTTTTAGATGACCCTATAAAAGAAAATAATTGCAAAATATTTACAGAAGACGAGGCAAAGCGCAATAAGCCATAGCAATATCAAACAGCAAAATGCTAAGAGAACAAACTACATGATGTAATTGGAACTGAAAAGATATAAAGAAAAGAGGGTTGAAGACATTACTAGGCTACGCAAGGACAAGTAAATACATAAGGCAAAGACTTTATCTTGAAAAGTGGAAATACAGATATAAGGCTATGCGATGCATATTCGCTACTTTGAGCACAGCACTTTCATAAACGTTTGATGAGGCACTTTAGTGAAGCATGGGTGAGTGGCCACTTCGGTTTATGATGCACTACGGGTGACCTAAATCTAAAACTTTAATTACAAGCTCATTGTTAGTTCAGGATAGGTGCCCTTGTCATCTAAGGTTTCATTTATTTACAATTATTCCCTGCGATTTGAAAATAAACGAAAATCAGTCAAGAACTCAGATAGGCAAAGAAATGCACAAGAAGGCTAAGTAGAGGAATGCCATATTGTTAATCATCCAGTGGTTAATTTGGGCGACATTTAAAGAGAAATGTTGCCAAACAGGAATAAATACAGGAAGGTCCTTCAAGATAACAGGCAGACAATGCATATCACTTGGAATAACATCACAACAAGGGCGTTATTGAATAATGTAGTAAAGAACCTGATAATCAAAGACAGTTTTTGAAGACAAAAATATTCACTTGAAAATTGTAGCAAAACACATTCTTGTGAAAATTGTACAGCAGAAATGTGTCGAAATTCATACCTGTACAACTCCTTCGTACATTGGTTGAAACGTCAATGCATATGTTGCTGATGTCAGCTTTGGACAAAATAGTTTTTCTGGACCATAGAATCCCTCTCCTTCCATTGTAGCAACAAGGCTCCAGTCACGTTCACTGCTGTTGACCTAAACAGACAAATGGCGTATTGACCTCTTTCAAATCATATCAAACGAACTACTGTGTCTGGTGCCAGCTGAACATAAATTATATCAGCAACGCTATTTCGATGTTTTCATTTCTCCAAACCAGTTACTGTCATCTTCTAGCGAATCTTAAATCATATTTATCCGCAGAATTGTGAAGTTTATTTGAAAAGATCTGAAACTTCGACTCTCTTTTGCACAGTTGTACCGCAGGGTAAATTGGAGGTAATATGGGTAAGTTTGGGGTAAAATGGGTAGGGTGAAAATGTTGGAAAAATTTTGCTAAAATCTTTGTTCACAGTTTTCCTCCAGCTACAACCACTCAAACTACCCTCTTTGACATAGTGACTGTTGTTGATTTATCAGTTGAAGGCCTGCTGTCATTTTCCAGCAATCAACACTAACTTTTTTACCCCCAGCCTACCCACTTTACCCATGAGACCTTGTACAATTCTATACAACGTTTGACTTTCTTTCAGTCCTTACTTATAGAAATAATCATATCGTAAAACTGATAACATTGGTTCATGCTAGTGACAGTTCGGAATACAAGGTTACCAGAATTAAACAAAATCTTGTCTATATGGCTTTGCCATTAGAATGGTTGCGAAAAACATCTCACGAAAAAGCATTGGCGTACTTCTGGTCTCTGAAAGAACTTATCATAAACAAAGGCGAACAGAGGTATTTCGTACTTACTACGGGTATATTTTGCGTGACAGATTCATGAGTAGGAGATGTGAACTCAAGTTCGATGTCCGACCCCTCCGGATTTGTCGTCACTTCTATTTGATAAACTCGGATATCATTAGGAGCTTTCATCACGATACGGCATTGGTAATGTCCTGGTCCGTCCGGTATGAACGTTACTGGCAGTCTTGCATTCTCTTGAGCTGCAAGAAGAACAGATATAATTAACTTTGATCTATTCACATTTAACCATGGGCAATGATGCACCGTTGATGTGGCCTATATTATGATCAAAATAGTATTTTTACTCACTGTTGTTTCTCTTCCACGGGATTGCAAGTAAAGCTTGATAATGTTGCTATTCCTTCGTTCTTCTTTCGTCACAACAAGGAATCAAACGCCGCTATTACAGGGTGTCCCAAAAAAAATTGTTCAATGTCTGATCAAATATAAAAAAATAACGAAATAATGAATGGGCTCCCTATTAACATAACCATATTGCTGAGATCTTAAATTAATTTTAGACACCAGAAACTAGCAAATCCGCTAAATATTCACGGAATTACGAGCGTTCGAAGTTCAAGTTTGTGCGAAAGCTGAAACCAGACGCCCCTAAATTGCATATTTAGTGAAAGGAGAATCTCGGTTATTCAAAGCAAATCAAATGGAATTTGAAAATCACTTTCGATCAACTAGCTTTCTATGACATTGAATCAAGGTTATGGATGCTTGGAGGAATCCTGTTCAGCACAATTTAGAATTGCCCCATCTCTCATTGATTAAGTTTTCATTCCGTTTCTTGCAATCTTAAGTAAATTTTGGCAACGGTTACAAGAATTAGATAACTTTGGAAGTCTTTTGTGGTTTGCTCTGATATCGACGAGAGGTAAAACATTGGACATCCTTCTTTTACCTCGATTTTAGAACGTCTTTCTGGAAAACAAGTCAGTTAGGGGCGTCTGGTTTCAGCTTTCGCACATATTTGAACTTCAAAAGCTTGTAGCTCCGTGAATTCTTAGTGAATTCGCAAGATTTTGGCGTCTAAAATTAATTTAAAATCTGAGGAACAGGGATATCTAACCAGGAGTCTGTACCTTTTATCGTTATTTTTTAACATTTAATCAAACGTCGAACAATTTTTCTGAGACACCCTGTATTCAAATACAGTTGAAACCGTTGGAGCTCCTACGCAGCGATACGTCTCATTGAAGTTTGAAATGAGTACAATTTTGATCATAATATAGGCCACATCAACGGTGCATTATTGCCCATGATTTAACTAGCTTTTAAGCAAAACTTTTTGGAGCCAAATCAAGCGTTGTGGATTTCACTGGCATGTCAGCAATGCCATCGTCGAGTTCAGAAGAAAAACGCCTGATTTGGGACAATGCTCAGTTCAAATTTCCTCCTTAGCGCTCTAGAAGCTACAGATAAAACTTACGGTGTCAAAAGCGATATTTGATGTAATCATCCCATCACATTGGCATCCCTATTGAAAGCGAAGGGTGTCACATTTGATAAAGCCACTGGCGAAATTCATTAGTTCATCAACAATTTTCAATTGCACTTATTGTGGGGATGTAGCACAGTACCTTCATATGAACTACCGGGTATCCTAAAATGATGTATTATCGTTTGATTGCTTATATGCCCACAACCAATGAACCGATTTTTAAAAACTTTATTTTATCCGATTGCCGAAAAGCTATATTGTATTTGAGGATAGTGGTTGTTGTTGGTTTAGGCCGATGTTTTCATGTCGAAAAGACGATCGACAAACATGCTCAAATTCAAGCCTTAGATGGCATGAAAAAGAAACGGCCTTCTTTCCCAGTCAACATTTTAGCTGGGATGCAAAAGGCCGAACTTATGTTTCGCTCAGAGAATATATGTCGTTCAGAGAATAAGAATTCAGATAATACTGAGTTTAGAGAACGAATACGAGTTCAGCCCTTTGTATCACATCTGAAATGTTGACTGGAAAAATAGGCCGTTTGTTTCTCATGCCATCTAAAGCTTGAATTTGAGCAGGTATATCAATCTTTTTTTCGACATGAAAACACCGTGGTAAGACCATAACCAATATTTTAAAATACAATTCAGCCATTAGGCAATCAAATAAAACAAAGTTTGTGAAAATCGGTTTATTGGTTATGGACATATAAGCAATCAAACAGTAATACATCATTTTGGGACACCCGGTATGTAAGATATAAAAAGGTGCAAAATCTACGAAAATCATCTACATATCTATGACAACAGCCATGCTAAAAAATTGGCATAAAAGAAACATCAAACGTACCACTGGTCGTATCAGTCACTACATTCATATCGAAGATTTTCGGCATCGTAAAATATTTTGAATTTCCTTCAACGACGAATCCAGCTGTCCCACTCTTTGAAGTAATTAACGATGGAGGTGACGTAGCCAGCGAATCAGAAGATAGTCCCATCGTTTGCAAAGCGTTTGCAATTGTTGCAACTGATAAGCTGCCTGTGATCTCTCGCCGGCGTAACTCTTTCTCTGACATCCGTTGCTGGGCGGCAAGCACTGAAAAAAGAATCAAAATTAAATCAGTATAAATTGTTACCTACAATACCTACAATTTTTGTTGCTCTTAGTTTTTAAAGATCCATTGTCACCCAGGGTCCTCTGCGGGCACACTGAAATTCAAGACAGTCTGAAAATCATATCTTGGCCTAAGCGGAAACCACGAGTCCATACTGTAGTATTAGACCTACATACTCGGCAAAGGTTTGTTTTACCCATTTCGAGTCATGTGACCATTCTCTTGGGAAGTTTCAGTATTATGCTACTTTTTACACTCATGGCACAACTTTGCATGGCACGAAATATGTTAGGGAAATCAAAAGATATTTTATCAAGTGATTGATCACATGACTTAAAACGGGTGTAAACGAACCTTAGCCGATTTTGTCTATTGAACTATTAGAAACGTTTTAATTTGGTTGATCTATTGTTTCCATCTAAGCCAAAGTTGATTTTCAAACAATATGAAATTGTAGCGCACCCGCAAAGGACCATGGGTGACAATGGCTCTTTAATTCCTCATCCCCAATAAATTCCAGAACTTACCCAGAGCCTTTTCTTTTGCTTCATTTATGATTGGCAGGACAACCTCCTCTGCAATTTGATCATTCACATTGCATTGCCAGTAGACCACGCGATCGTCTCCCCCAAAGAGGCCTTGACTCTTCTCCGCAACTGCAGCACTGCTTACTCGAACCGTGCGTGACGATGGTTGAAAAGGCAGGGCTGACGCCAAAGGAAGAAGTGAATCAGCTTCAACAGAGTAAACAAGTTCACCAATGTCTTCGTTTAAGAATAAGACAGAGCACTGGCGATGGCCTATTGTGAAGGGGAGGAACTGTATCTCTAGCTTGGTACTGCTGTAGGGCTCGATGTGAAGTTCTTTTGTCGAGCAAAAGAATGCACTGATACTTGCCTCTGTATTATCTATGAACAGAACAGGAAAGTGCAATTAGATTCAGTTTAAAGTCCGTCTCAATCAGAAGGCATGTGAAAATGCCCGCGAATAAAGAGAACTCAAGGCTTGCAAGTTATTAATTTTGCGTTATCGCAAATCTTGCGTGACATCTAATTTGAGACATATTATAGTTTTAACCAGAGCCATGGGTAGCTAGACAACACATATGTGCTTCTATGGAGGAGCAGCGCATGTGCTTCTATGCTTTTGCGGAGGAAGAATTCTACACTTTGTAGCGGCGTCTGCAGAAGCATGGACTTGCCCAAGTCGTCCTGTAAGGAAGAAAGAGACAGAGAAAGTCTCTCTCTTCCTTACAAGACGACTTGGGCAAGTCCAGCAGAAGCATGCAAATCATCCCTCCCCAAAAGCATAAGACACACCTGCGATGTCTAACTATCTATTCCGAGGAAATATGAAAGTTGTTAGGTCTTGGCTTATTCCAAGCCCTAGTAGAGAATCCTGAGGAGTTGAGGCTGCACGCAGGCTAGAGGTATCAAGCAACGGCACCCAAATCATACTCGGCACGCATAAATTTTACGTTTGTGATTTGAGAACATGAGGACAAATGTGAAGTTTGAAAATAACTCGAGCAACAGTTGTTTTTCTATATTTGATTTTCCATAGCAACAGTTTGTAGACATATTGGAAAAACTATATTCTTTCGTATTGATAAACGACAGTCTACCAAAGATCATAAAGATGATATTTAAAATAGCATATCCATTTCTACAGTAAATCCCCGCAAATAAGAACCTAATTTTTTGAGAGCCAGGCTGAAATAGGTTCTTATTTTGAAGACAGCAAGCTATAAAGATTCTTATTTGAAGAGTGCCTTGCGTAGGCCGTTTTAGAATCTTCACCATAAATGTTCAGCCCTGTTAATTGTTTCATTTGTTTTTGACAAAGCTATTACGTACCTAATAACCAATTCTAAGTTTACAAACAGCAGGGGAGGAGATTTAACGGCCAACTGGGACAAAATTAACTTAATAACGACAATCAAAAATCAGCTTTGCTAACCCTGCAATAAGAACACGTTTTTCACCAAACTGAAACAGGTTCTTAATTACAAGGTGCATGATTTAGGAAAAACAGCCTCTAGGTTCCTTCTTTTTATAGGTTCTTATATGCGGGGATTTACCGTAATTTCATTTATTTAAACCTGCAGTGTCAGAGAATTGTCGATAAATGTTGATCACCTTTTTCGCTTTTCTGTGTTGCATTCTGAGCATCAATCAGACTTTCAGCTTTCTTTGCAATGATTTTCTTTTTGACACTGAAAAGAGCATCAGATACTTAGTCAGACAGATTCTGAAAGCTGTGCAGTCAAAACTTGATATTACTGATAAAAGTAGGAGAAACTATACCTTTCATTTTCAGGAACAAGCCAATTTATTTAGTCAGACAGATTGTGAAAGCTGTGCTGTTAAAACTTGATATTACTGATAAAAATAGGAGAGATTGTACCCTTCATTTTAAGGAACAAGCCAATTTTATTTAGTCAGACAGATTGTGAAAGTTGTGCAGTCAAAACTTGATATTACTGATAAAAGTAGGAGAGACTGTACTTTCATTTTAAGGAACAAGCCAATTTTATTTAGTCAGACAGATTGTGAAAACTTTGCAGTCAAAGCTTGATATTACTGATAAAAGTAGGAGAGACTGTACCTTTCATTTTAAGAAACAAGCCAATTTTTTAAAAAGAAAATTTTGAGATTATACCAATCGACCAAAAAGGTTTTCACATGTTTGAAAATTAGTTCTGAGGAAAATCGAGTCTGCGTAGCAAATTTTCAAACATGCTGATTTCCTTTTGGCCCACCCAGTAGAGCTTAAACTACTGCGAATATTGCAAAAAATACAAATCTTACCCGTTATCAATTTTAGATTCAACTTTCTTGAGACTGGACTGCTTCACTTTCTTAGTTGTGCGTGGTGCTGCTTCTGGATTAGATTGTTTGGCTTCAACCAGAATTATTCTAAAATCTGCTGCCTTTTTGAAAGGATTCTTTACATCCAATTCAATTTTCTTGAGCTCGTAGCACGGTGATTCCGTCTTTACTGTTGCCTGAAAAAGAATTGATTTGATGTGTGATTTGATTCTGTTTGGGGACTCGCAGTATGATGTCATTATCAATCGAATAATCCTTGAGGCAACAATTTCTTTTATCAAAAATACGATAAGGTTTTCAAATTAAATTTAAGCATTAAACAGCAGCAACATTTTCGTTTTATTTGTAGTATTTGAAGCGGGTGTCTTGTAAAGAAGTACTCCCATTTGTATCACGAATGCCAGAACTGGTATACTACATAATCCTCGCGGTATCTTTAGGTGTTTCATCTATCTGTGCTCGTTTGAGAGTCAAGCAACTGCTGTAAGGTAGAGCGAGTTCTTCTTTCTGAGACGCCTGTGTTGTTCTTGTTCTTTTCTTAAATTTGATGTATATTTTTCCATTAATGTAAGTGGCTGCCGTAGTTGGAACTCGATGACATCATGTCCTTTCCAGCTATGGTAGCCACATAATATTTATATTTCGTTGCAGTTAGTTGTTTTTATTTGTGATGAAAAAAAAAGAATAGATACGGATAAAACAGATCAAAGGATACTAGATTGATAGTTTTAGGCCTGCTTGAAACGCATGAACAGATGAAATTCTGACAGAATCTGCACAAAAGACATACCATTGGTGTGATAGCATCCACTGAGGTGGCCAAATTGAAAACAATTGTTGAGCCAACTTGAGATCCCATTCGTTTTCCAACGAGAATCAATACTGCATGGCATGATCGTAGAAAACGACTTCTGTATTCCACAGGTAATTGTACATGATTTTTCGCTGGAACCTGGCATGGAAGGGAAAGAACATAAATTTTGCAACTACAGTAAAAAACCCGCATAAAAGCCTGTGATTTTCTGTGACAGCATGAAATGGCTCCTATACATTCATATAATAGTTCTTATATACCGGGTGTCCCAAAATGATAAATTATTGTTTGATTGCTTACATGGCCATAACCAATGAACCGACTTTTAAAAACTTTGTTTTATTTGATAGCCTAAAGGCTAAATTGCACGTTAAGATGTTCGTTGTGGTTTTACCACGGCGTTTTCATGTCGGAAAGAAGATCGATAAACCTGCTCAAATTCAAGCCTTAAATGGCATGAGAAAGAAACGGCCTATTTTTCCAGTCAACATTTTAGATGTAATACAAAAGGCTGAACTCTTATTCGTATTCTCTGAAATCAGTATTAACTGAATTCGTATTCTCTGAACGATATACATTCTCTGAACGACATATAAGTTCAGCCTTTTGCATCACCTCAAAAATATCGACTTGGAAAGTAGGCCTATTCTTTTTCAAGCCATATCAGGCTTGAATTTGAGCAGGTTTATCGATCTTCTTTTCAACATGAAAACATCGGGCGAAACCACAACCTACATCCTCCAATAAATCGGATGAAATAAAGTATTTGAAAATTGGTTCACCGGTGATGGACATATATGCAATCAAACGATAATACATCATTTTGGGACACCCCGTAGCAGGTGCTTCATTGGCCAAAACTCAGTCAGGAAGACCTTCATCCGCAATCAGCTTTTCGCGGGTCTTTACTGTGATCCGAATTTTATGAATATCTGATAAAAGATTACCATAATCATCACGCGAGATTGAACTTGATTTCCAGCNCATGAAAACATCGGGCGAAACCACAACCTACATCCTCCAATAAATCGGATGAAATAAAGTATTTGAAAATTGGTTCACCGGTGATGGACATATATGCAATCAAACGATAATACATCATTTTGGGACACCCCGTAGCAGGTGCTTCATTGGCCAAAACTCAGTCAGGAAGACCTTCATCCGCAATCAGCTTTTCGCGGGTCTTTACTGTGATCCGAATTTTATGAATATCTGATAAAAGATTACCATAATCATCACGCGAGATTGAACTTGATTTCCAGCTATACACATTCAGGAGAAAAAAGAAAACAAACAAAATGTTCCCTGCAGTTTTTCAGCATGTTCCGAAACCAATGCGGACACAAGTAAATCGCAGCTTCTTCAAAAGTCACCAAACTTTAATTAATCTCCAATATCTTGAATACATTGAAACTATCTTTTTTTTATAATTGTGGACAAGAACCAAACTAATTTAAGCGGTTTTAGTATCACATTTACTTTTATACTCATCCCCTATTTCTAAGCGCAGTTTACGCTCTAATCAGGCAAGGGCAAAAGGGCAAAACAAAATATTTAAGTTTCCAAGAAGAAAAAGCGATCTGCCTTCCTGAAGAATGGATTTCACACCTCTGAGTGCACCCAATCAAATCAAAATAAACAGAGAAAGCAAAACATTATGGCTGGCTGCGTTGAAGGTGTGAAGTCTATTCTCGAGGTTGTCAAATCGCATTGTCTTAAACAGAACTGCATCCTTTATTTTACAAAATTGACACTTGCTGCTCTAATTCAATGTTTTCATCGTCAAACAAAGAAGCAGAAAAATCACGCTGATTTCTTGTCCGAATATGCATCAAGGCTAATTTCCAGTCATTAGAATTTTCCTAGCGGGCGGAATATAAACAATCAAAAATCATTCAGCTGTCTATCTATCTATAAAATCTATTCAACTTTAAAGCGACATTTTCACCTGTAAACAATTAAAATTCCGTCCGCTCGGAAAATTCCACTGACTGGCTATTAGCCATTAAGCTGACATAAATCGGATAGTACATACCTTGACTGATTTTCCGGACGGTACAGTGAAATCAGATGCGTGTTTTCCGGAAATGATCACTTGATATACGATTGGTTTTGAGCTGGGATTCTGCAGTTTCACCTGAAAAATAATGGATATCATTAGAAGACTCGAGGAAAAAAGCACGGGAATTTAAAATCAAGAAATCCTAAAAACAAAAATATTAGTAATGAAATGATTCAAGGCATTATGATAACTGAAGGATAACCTACTACATCCCTATTGTAAAATCATCAAAAAAGATCATTTCAACAGCACGCAAGCAGTTATAAAAAAATCTCGTTATTTCAGAAGTGTTCTGCGACACAAAAGCTTCAAGGCAAACTGAGTCAGGTTGACTTTTGTGAGTTTAATCTACAGTAAGAACCCGCAAAATAGAAACCATTTTTTTTCAAAACAGCCTATTTAGTTTCCTATTAAAAGGTCATTAATCTTGAAACAGGCTGAAAGGTTTCTTATCACATGGTTAAGAAACCTTCAGTTCTTTCAACTTAAATCTTTAAAGAAAACCCAGAGCAAACAGTATCAAACAGTATTTTCTTGTTACCTAGCATTCGCTCAAAATTGACTCAACCTTAGCATGTATACTAGGTATATACGTAGGTTGAGATGCTTTTGATGAAGTCTTTAAAAATGTTTGGCACCTGATTTTAACAAAGATTGTTAGATATGAGTTTATTTGGGATCCTCCTATAAGAAACCTTCCTAAATCAGGCTGAGAAGTTTCTTATATGAGGGCACCATTTCTCAAAAAAATCAGCCTGAGGTTTCTTCTAAAGTGGTTTCTATTTTGCGGGTTCCTACTGTATGGAAGAAAATTGTCGGTTGAGGAAACTTAGGTGCATAGATTTATCAAGTTTGGAGACATTCAGTTCACTAGTATTGTTTGTACGGTTTGCTTTTCTTAAATAGCGGGCACATATTCTGCTGTTAAATCCAGGGTGGTCAGATCTGTTTCAGATTAGAGGTCACGTGACATTTGCGAAAACGCAAAAATATTCATGCAACACACTGCAACTGTATTTATTCGCGGACATTTTCATGTGACATCTAATTTGAAACATACTTTATTACTTACTTGCTTGGTAACATCAGTATGTAGTGGTCCCGTGAATTCAATCTTTGATCTTGGTAAGTAATGAGGCAATCGATGGTACAAGTAGATGCATAACATCAGCATGCTCACGGGGTTTGGCTCTGTTATGTCTGTTGCCTGTTAAAGATAACAACATTTATTACCTAAAATTATTTTCTTATTGATTACATTCAAACGAAAATGACTTTATTCATTAACTGCAAAAGGTACTCAAGTACGTAGGTAGTAGTAAGGTCAGTCTAGCAAGATTGTTCCTACAATCTTGGCCAAATACTTGAGACAAATCATAAAATTGCACTACTTCGGTCTTTGATTGCGTGCCCTCCGTTCCTCCCGTTTCAAAGTTGCTTGAATCAAACGCCTTTCGACCTTCTCAACATTGAAGTAGGGGGGAGGGGGGATTAGGAGACTCTAAACGTATGTTTTCTCCTCGATATTTTAGGAAACATCATGAAGACACTGAAATTTGCCTGTGTCCCAATTTCTTTGGCCAGGATTGTAGGCCACAAGATATTTCAATCACATGAGATTCCAACACTGAACTTTCAAATAACGTTTTAAAAGGTTTTTGGGGAGGGGTGGGAGGGGAAATCGCACAGAGAAAACTTGCTATTGACCTGTGAAAACACCAAGTTTCATTGGGGCTTTTATACTATTTTATAAGTGTGCTTCATTGGAATTCCTGCGTAGCGTACAGAAGGAGCAGCAATTCTCGATTCCTGAACAGAGTTTGAAAGATTCTGGTCACTTCAAGAAGACTTTCTCGAGATTACATTTGAACTTGAAAAGCCACAAAAAGATCTGATTAGGAATGAATTATGATGCCAAGAGCTATATAGCCATTAAATCACCGTGATAGAAATTTGGTAGCTTAAAGGTTCTTATTCAATCATCATGCCTTGCATGTGCCATCTCCTGGTTGGCCTTTGTTGTCGCCATAATAATAATATTATAATAATATAAATATTTATACAGGGAAACCTTTTCAATGCCAAGGGCATTGTTATCAATAAGGGTCCTGTTAAAACTAAAGTATTTACATCGTTAAAAGTGAAAGCAATTGCATATTAATTTAAGTACAATATTTCTCTTATCCTAAATCTTGAAGGAGGCAACGACATATCAATTTCTGATTCAATTTTTCGTAATTTTCTATGTAAAGCCATATTCAAGAAACTCAACTCTGGAAGTCTGACAATGGCACATAAGTCTGCTGCCATGGTCTATTTCCACCAATATTACCTGACTGACGCTTCAAAAACGAGGCAATACAGGGATCCAGCTAATCCCATTGGTTAATCGCACATTTCCCGCGGTTTTCCCGTAGCCTTGTATAATACGATACAAGGACGCGTTTTTGTCACCACAGTAACTGATCTAGGTCTGTGAGATTTACAATAAACATAACCGAAACAAAATGCGTTTGAATAAATGATAGAAGTCAAAATTAGAAGCTATCAGGTAATGAAACTCACACTAACTGATTTTGTGCTTGTACTGAAAAATATAAAGCCCTCGGTCTTATTGCACAGACCTCGCGAGCTCGGTCTGTACTTTTAAGAACTCGGNGCAAGCTCGGTCTGCACTTTTAAGACTGACTTCGGGCTTTATATTTTCCTGTACAACACAAAACCGGTCAGTATGTGCATAATGGATCTCACATGTGAATATCAGTAACTTGATAATAGGTATAAATTACGATTTGCAATCAACTACAAAGCAGTGATAACGAGAACGGCACGAAATGGTAGTGATGTGACTGTAAAAGGTATTAAAATTCAATTACCAGAATGTCATAATCCATGCCAAGATATCTGATCGCTTCAACCACTTTCAAACAATTATGCAAACACTGTTCCGCTGTGTTCGGTTGAGTATACATAGAGGATAGGAACCGCGGCACCTACAAATAGAATCGGGTAAAATAAGGTCAAACAACAAATTACTATATGACCTGACAAACGAAGGCGGATTTTGTAATACAACAGCAGCAGTTGCTTTTGATTGACACCTCAATTCAAAGCGATTAGCGATTAGCGGCTGCAGACAAAGGGCATTCTCTCAACCAGTAATTCAAAACAAACAAAACCGCAAAAGTTTTCCCGAAACCAGTATGACAAACTCCCGTCTTGTGCACGCGAAAGGTGGTTTTTAAGAGAAGTTATTTGCTTATAACGAAAGAAGAAGGGTAAATCTAAGGATCTGTATGGCAGAGATATGAATATTTGGTTCGTTCTTCGTTCCTCTGTGAAGTACAAAGATTTGTCTTCAAAATGATCCTTCATTTTTGAAAAATAAGATGACAGTCTGTGTGATATTGCCGATCAAAAAATTGTAAAATCATCGTTTCGACCGAAATTTGGAGACGGAGCCCCTTTAAGAAAACAAATTCTGTGGCACACGGAGCACTGACCAACCATTTTACAAACAGCCTCTTCTATATGCAGCAGGCTCTGGACAACCCGTCTAACTGCACCGGTACATTCTACCCCGGTGATTTCCTCCATGAAAATTTTCTAGCAAAATAGGTCCCCGTACAAGACGTGAATCTCCCCGGTATAAAATACCTCACAAGTGAAACCTCGGCTGCAAATTGGCGAACCCAGGGAGAATTTTGAGAAAATATTTCATCGTAGAAACATTTCCCCACCAATAATTGAAAACCCCCGGTGAAAATTTGACCATATATTTCGGTTACTAGGACCCCAGTGAATATCTGACCTCTCACCGGGGCACTTAGACGGGGGTGTCTCTGGTATGAGGCTGTACACTGATAACGGTCGATAAGACGAAGGAAATATAACGATAATAAATTGGAACGAAGGTGATATCAAGTTAAAAGCGACGAGATCCAAAGCAACTTTAAACAAGTTTAACTCACAATAAACGGTGTGTGAGCAGCCAACAAAGAAGCAAGAACCAAACCATCCAAGAAGTCATTGTCAAAATTTACGATCCATCTTGATGAGGGCGAATGACCTGGTGAACAAAAATAATATGATCACTATTCCCGATCACAATTTCGTCCCAATTTTGAATGTGAAAGTCCATGAGTCGTAGTTATAGCGTCCATCAGTCTATCAATAGCAATAACTACGAACTTGTAATCAGTCTAATGCGCATGTGGAAAATAGAAAATGGATGTGCAGCCTCACTTTGAGACATGATCGGTTATAAGGATGTCTGAATTAAGAGTGCGGATCTTCAGATAGTCACACAAATTTAATGGATTTTTTATATTTTCAGTAGGATTTTTGGTAATTTTTCAGATTTTCGAAAGGATTCTCTGATTTTTCAGGGGTTTTTGGAGATGAAAAGGGATTTTGTGGATTTTCAAGGGATTTTCTGGATTGTAAGGGATTTTTGGGAGTTTCAATCGATTCTCAAGGATCTTCGGATTTTTATTTTGGATTTTCGGGACAGCGTACGAGATTTTTGTTAGTGATACACCCCTCGACTATTCCAGTCAATACATCGTTACCAACTGAATTAAAATAAACTATAGTAGGCCATAATTATATAATAAAACTGGTTTAATCTAAGTGTGAACACAGTTGTCGTAAATCTAACCGGTTTAGTCTAATCAATTCTGAAAGCAGTATAATTTGCAGTGAAAACAGAGTACAGCTAAGTGGAGTAATCCGCGGAGTAATCTACAAAAAGGTCAAAGAGAACGCCTCCTTCATATGCCACTGTTTCTTTTGCTACACAATGTCCACGCACGCTTCAAGATCTCGAGTTAAATATACTACTTACAGACTACCAAGGCCCTTTCCCGCACAGGACTTTTATGTCCGTTGATTATCTTTAAAAGCCAGCGAAAAATAATCTCAAATATTCAGTTTCAGTTTCATATAATTTAAATTCCACTGCATACAATTTATAGTCCTAACTACTAACTATACAAGCAAATAACTAAACTACACAGATAAAAGATAAATTACAAAAATTAATACAGTAATACAGAAAATTAATACAATATACAAATACAAAGAGGAACTAAATAAATTGTATACAGGGAATTACTTAACGGATGAGCTCTCTCAATAGGTAAACTAATCGAGTTTTTTTTTTTTTTTTTTTTTTTTTTATCCTAAGATAATATCAGGTGAATTTAGATTAATTTAAGTAATTATGCATTTTCTTTCATAGGTTAAAGCTTAATAGGTTAATATATATGAAATCAATTTGCATACCACTGATGCTTGACGTCCAGATACCAGCTGTTCTTTGTTTCTCATAATGATGGTTGACCCATGCCAAAATGATTCTTTCTCCGACACAAAACACGTTACTGCTCAAAGGATCAACATTCAATGTTGGCAAGAGAGTGCCTTTCCCAGGAAGAGGAACCTTACGATACTGCTGAGGTGTAATTCTGTTTAAGATTAGCACCTGAAAAGGAAATCAGAACGCTGTTACATATCCGAAGGCTTAAGAGCTAAGAAGGTTGTGTTCTAGTACAGTAAAAGCCCGCATGCAAGAAGCAAAACTTTTCAAGAACCTTTGGGTTTAAATTTTGGAGCAAACTTCTCCTTGTACCTAGACTGTAAGTTTACAAATGCATTTGTAAAAGCTGCATTTAAAAGCGATCAGGTGTAGCTATGTGCTAGCTGCACAAAAACATACCATTAATATCATTAATGGCAGCATGTACTCATTCATGCATCATTCTTAAATGTCATATTCCAAGATCAAGAAATTATGCCAGACAAAACTCAACAAGTGGTGGTTCTTACCTGTGGGCCTTTACTGTAAACTTATCGCATTATTGTTCTTGACAAAATAGTGTTTGTTATCATCGATATAAAACGCACATCCCACTTTTTTCAACATCATGACTGATGGAAAGATATCGAAAAATAGGGCAGCATAGGGCTCAAATCTGTCAAATCATTAAAAAGGTGGGTGTAAAATTCTATGAGATTTTTCTTTGAATTGAATGACTTGAAACAAACTTATGGTACTTTGCTGTAAATCTGCTGTGGAAATTTTCTGATAATTTGATTTGTTTCAAAATGGTGGCAATTTAAGTAAATTTGAAAAAAAATCGATTATCGTAAATCCTAAACCAATAGAGGAAAAATGACATTACCTTAATAAA
Source organism: Aurelia aurita complex sp. Pacific (assembly GCA_004194395.1). NCBI lineage: Eukaryota > Metazoa > Cnidaria > Scyphozoa > Semaeostomeae > Ulmaridae > Aurelia > Aurelia aurita complex sp. Pacific. The sequence goes on along the minus strand of REGL01000007.1, from coordinate 92,133 downwards.
TGCCACCGTTTTGAAACTNTTATGGTACTTTGCTGTAAATCTGCTGTGGAAATTTTCTGATAATTTGATTTGTTTCAAAATGGTGGCAATTTAAGTAAATTTGAAAAAAAATCGATTATCGTAAATCCTAAACCAATAGAGGAAAAATGACATTACCTTAATAAATGCCACCGTTTTGAAACTAATCAAGATATCATTAAATTTCCACAGTAGATTTACAGCAAAAACCCTCAGTTCCTTCCAAGCCATTTAATTACAAGAAAACTGCAATAGAATTTTACACCAACCTTTTTAAACAGTTGAGCCATATGTTCTGGTTTTATAATTGGCCAACAAGGACAGATAATGCTACAAAAGGACTCACTACTTTTTATTGACACCTAGATACAAAGCACTTTGTGATTGCAGACAAAGGGAATTCCATGCTCGGTTGGTCAAGACATAAACGAAAACAAAGCAAGCAGCAAAGTTGCTCTGAAACCCGGGTCGCTAGCTCACTCGTTCTGCATTCCAGAATTGGTTTTTAAGAGCAAATATTAGCACATATCGAAAGAAAAAGGATATATCTAAACTCCTGTCTAGGGCATTTTATTTATGTTGTGCAGAAGCCAACTCGGAGGGGATTCAGTTTTCATACTTTTTAGGTGTAATTAAAACACTTACTGCTCAGCTTCTGTACGAAAAAAATAAAATTCCCGAGGCAGAAGTTTAGATATATCCTTCTTCTTTCGATATGTGCTAATATTTGCTCTTATAAACCATTTCTGGAATGCACAACGAGCGAGCTAGCGACCCGGGTTTCAGAGCAATTTTTGCGGTTTTCTTTGTTTTTGTTTATGTCTCTACCAACCGCATGGAATTCCCTTTGTCTGCAATCACAAAGTGCTTTGTATCAAGGTGTCAATAAAAAGTAGAGAATCTTATTGTAACATTATCTGTCCTTGTTCAATTGCCCATGCTACTTCATTTATCGATTCAATGAAAGCAAATGTTTACCTTGACTATCTGCAGAAGAAGATCAGTCCATGCGTGACGTGATAAGATTTCATATCTCTCTTGTTCTCGTTGCACACTTCCAGACAGGAAAGATACACCAACACTAGCCATTTCAGTCTCTCGTAAAACAGCAAATCTTTTGAAGTCCTCTTTGTCCAGGAGGTATTCTGGTTGGATTGAAGAGATCATGGCTCCTTGACACCTGCGAAGGAGAATATTTATTAAGTGACTTTAGACAATTTCTTCAGTTTGACTTGTTTATCAAGTGCATCCATTAATATTCTTGCCAAAAAGAAAGTTTTCTGGAAGTATGCGAACTCAAAAATTGCGATAAGGACCATCAATAAGGAAAATTATAACAAGATCCTTGCGTTCGATAATGACTCGAAGAAATCATATCAGTGAAAATATTTTCAGATGCCAGATAAAAACCAATCTATTTTCATAACTTTCAGATGTAAACAAACTTATATATATACATAATCTAAATACAGCAAAACTATAACAATTACTATAAACGGCATAATTTACAATTGCATCCTTCCCAAGCCCATGTTTTGAGCCCTATCTTTTACTTCTCATATTTTCAAAATAAATAAACATGATTAGAAAAGGTCTAAGTACATTCTAAATGGTTCCACAACCTCTTTGTGGAGGTGAAGGTGAGGGTGAAGTTGCGGTTTTTAGGGCCAAGCGCTGGGATCGTAGAAATAGAACAGGCCTAATCGAGTCTGTGACCCCTTGTCATGACGCTCAAGTGGTGCGGTGGGGCTCTACCTGGGATCGAGCCCTATACGCCTGATTGTTCTGTCAGCAATGTCAGAGGATTACACCACTGTGCCACAACACCTTCGGTCTCTCAGGACTATTTCCAATGCCATGAGGATGCGAATCGCAAATAGGGATGGTTTAAAATTTACCCGAGGAAGGTCAGTAGAGTTGTATACATCCAAAGCAAATGCCTTGTGCGATGTCTTCGGTCTCTCAGGACTATTTCCAATGTCATGAGGATGCGAATCGCAAATGTCATGAGGATGCGAATCGCAAATAGGGATGGTTTAAAATTTACCTGAGGAAGGTCAGTAGAGTTGTATACATCCAAAGCAAATGCCTTGTGCGATCAAATGCTTCAGTGGGTACAGATGCATTTATTGGTATTCCAGGAATGGTCTTGCCACACAAATGAGTGACGACATCAAATATGGTCCTTTTTTCTTGCTTCTCTCTGCTCCAAGTACCAGCTCTGGACGTTCCACCGTCATTCACACCTGAACCAAAACATGATCTCAATGAATATGGTACTTGAATTGGACATGGACCACTGGACCAAGCTTGAGAGGAAAACCACCTAGAGAGACAAATAAGAGACAGATAAGAGACAAATTTCAAGGCAATGATATAATGAGCTTACAAGTGGCTAAAATCATTTGATTCTTAAACAATAGGATGACAACAAGAGTAGGCACTCCCTTAAAATAGTTTAATGAAAAACACTAAACTTTGTTGCATGATCTGCCCCCATCTTCGTCACTAATCTGAAGCAGAGTTTTTGGTATACTTTTATGTGATCATATTGTTTATCTTTGATATGCTGCAGAGAATTGAATCTTGAATAATCGTTAGGTTTTTCAATAACCTTCGAATAGATCTTGATCCCGAAGACCTCTAAAACCAAAAATAAATTGTTAGTTTGTTTGTTTGTTTATTTGGATGTTTCGAAGAACAACTCGTTTAACAGATGTAATATTATTGGCCTTTGACTGACTACGTCTGACTGAGTGCAACATGCTTGATCCTGAAATCAGATTATTACCTATAGTAAGTGCATTCAAGAACGAATTATCATCACTTGTTCGTCCCCCTGTAAAGCCAATTTTCAGTATTCACAATCCAAAAGGTTTAGCAATTCTTACACAGTTACGTGTGGGTCTTAGCAAACTAAATTTCCACAAGTTCAGGCACAATTTTAAGGATACAATAGATCCAATGTGCTCAATAAACATTGGCATTGAGGATATGGAACAATATTTGCTGTGCTGTCATTTGTATGTTGTTTGCAGACGTGATATTCTCAACAGTGTCAATGCAATATTGCACCAACATGGCCTGTCAAACCTCAACCTCGTTCCCAAGGGTATCTGTTGTTTTCAATAGGAGGCTAGCCCTCAACAGATACCCTTGGGACTGGTTGACAAATTTTGTCAATTTTGATCGGAATAATTAGCATAAATTGGCAGACAGCAGGTCCTTTCGAATCCCATATTCAACATTTTTGAAATGTAGATTCCATGGTTCGAACAGCAACTCATTGTATCCAGAGCCATGCGAATGTTCTTTATTTCGACTGAACGCCAGGGCTTCAAAGGTGAGAAACTTCTTTTGTTTCGAAAAGAGCCAATCAAATAGCAGAATATCCTAACAGGCTACAGGGTCAATGTAGGCATTGAAGTTTACGGAAAACCTTCATTGTCACTGGGTACGAGGTTGGTCAAACCTTTCTAACAAAATCATGCTTAGAGTCTTGTTGCATGGCGATGAAAGGCTGCCAGTTGTCTCGAATACAGACATCGTCAAGGCAACTCTGAAATCATATATTTTGGAACAAACTTTGAGATAAATTTAAATGGCCGCAGGACTGCTGTAAAAGTCTATACTCCCTGTGGCATCGTTGTGTAGTTTTGTGTGATTTATGCAGATTGTATTTGTAGTTTAGAAACATTGTAAATATTATGAGCATTTAAAAACAAGTCAAAAGGACAGCTGATCATATCAACTTAATGTTCATACCTTTGAATTGTTCTTAAAACTTCTTTGAGATATTTTTCTTCTTCTGTATCAGCTGTGTCTTCTGTTCCGTACATTTCATATGGAATTGATGTTTCTTCTTGTTCTTCCTCTTCTGCAAAATAAATAAACCTTTTAGCTATTCTACAAAAGAACCTGGATCGAGCGTTATTTTTATACATTTTGATACACGACGTTCGATCGAATGGCTTCAGAGCTTCTATCACTATTGTACACATTCGAAAATTCTACAAAATGTAGCAAAATGTTGTTCGATTCTGATTCCTTTCAGAATAGCTAAAAAGCTAAAAGGTCTATTGCAAAGAAATGTAAAAAAAAATTGACAGACTAACTAGCTTTAGGATTTCAAACCCTGAAAAATTCCCAAGCTCTACCGGACAACGCAGACACAAGATGCTACTTCTACTTGACCTACTATCCCACAGGTGGAGGCATTAAATAGCAAAATTCCCAGTTACATATTAAGACGTAGATTGGTGTAAAACTCTATTGCCCCTTCTTTAAATTGAATACAGTAAAAACCCGTATATAAGAACCACCCATTTGTAAGAACCTAAGGCCTAAAATGTTCTAATTTCAACCCATTACAGAAGAGCCTATTCATCCTGAAATTCATGGAAAGTTCTTATCTAAAAAAGTTACTGGTTGGTAATATGTGATAAAATGTTTTAAGAAATTTAGCCAAATACTTAAGTTGATACAAATCATATGTAAAAAGGCCTTGTATGAATGGATTTTATACAAATAAGGCCAGGTAGATAACAATGGTCTTTATAAAATTTTGTCATGATAGTGAGTACTTGAAAACCTTGTTTTCTTATATTTGGTCCAAATTCCCGAAGATCTGTAATTGATGCTTTTGATAAGAACCTATTTAAGAACCCTGCATCCTGTTTTCAAGAATAGTATCATATGCATAAGAACCTAAACAGGGTCAAAATGTAAGGTTCTTATATGCGGGTTTTTAATGTGGCTTGAAAGGAACTCCAGGTATTTTTCTGCCATTCTACAACGGCAATTTTTGGAAATCTTGACTTTTTCAAAATGGTAATATTCTTCTTTTATCGCAAGAATTCATGAAAAGTTCTGAATAAATTTAAATAATTGTAGACTTTAAATAAAGGGGGGAAAGCGGACACAATCTTTAAGATAACCATATTTTACGACGGTCTAAAATATGGTGCCAAGCAGGAATCTGTCGCTCTGGTTTAAGATTTAGACATTGATGACGTCACAGCCTCGAATATGATAGAGGCTGGCATGCAAAAGCAATCAAGATATCAAAAAATTTCCTGTCAAAATTATTGAAAAATACCCTGAGTTCCTTTTCCAATTCGAAGACCGAGGTATACAATTTACAATACCTTTTTTAAAGGCTAGTGTCCAGTCAGTGGGATTTTCCGAGCTGGCGGAAATTCTGTTGTTTATGAAAGAAACTGTTGCTTTGTAATTTAATAGGAATTTAGGGTTGAATGACTTTTGATTGTGTCAAATTCTGCCCGCTCGCAAAATTCCATTGACTGGAAACTGGTCTCAAGACATACCTTTATTTTCATCGGTCGGTGACCTCACAGTGGATGATGACATCGAGGATTCCGGATAAGTAGAAGCACTGAGACCAAATGATGTGCTAGTTGTGATATTCGAGTTCTCAGCTGGAGATTTGATGGCTGACACACAAGGTACGAGCATTGCTTCACCATACGTGAGTCTCTCTTGTTTACTTATCATTTCTTGTGATTGGCCGTTGTCTTTGCGGTTAAGTTCTTCACACACGATGTGGAAGTCAGATTGATGCACTGCTAAGAATTTGTAGCATGTTAGCAGGCAGTTATCGGCTGTAGCGATCACCGGTAGATAGTAGCTACGGAGAAAAAATAATTGTGAAGTTTAGGCTGAAAGGTCATTGGAATAAAACGTCCACCAAGTAAGCATTCAAATAAACAAGGGCATATTTTGTAATACAATAACATAAGTTGCTTTTGATTGACACCTTAATTCAAAGCAATTAGCAATTGCAGGCAAAGGAAATTCTCTCAACCAGTAATTAAAAGCGAACAAAGCCGCAAAAGTTGCCTTTAAACCAGGAGAGCAAACTCTTGCCTTGTGCACGCGAAAGGTGGGTTTTAAGAGAAGTTATGATATATCTTATATCAAAAGAAGAAGGGTAAATCTAAAGTTCTGCCTGGCGGATTTTGTTTATTTATTCAGGAGCTGAGTAGCAATTGTTTCATTTGAGCCCTAAATATGCGAGAATCGTAATGCCTTCTGCTCAGCTTCTGAATCAAATAAACAAAATCCGCCAGGCATAACTTTAAATTCAGCCTTCCTCTTTCGATATAAGCACATAAAAGTATTTTTGTGATTACTTGCTATTGAAATTTAAATTATATTTCTGAAACGGACAAATCGTATTTTATTTCAATTTCAATTGTTAGTCAATCATGGACCAGAATCGAACATGGAATTCTCGTTATCATAAAAACCCCTTGTCAACATTTTCCTTATTTTCGGGGTCTAAATGAAGAGTCATTTTACCACACAAAATTTTCACATCTAAGTCAGCTTTTGTTAACATTTCAGTTTTGAATTTCGGCCGCATACTTCTTCTCCCACAGCTCGCCAAACGTGTTAACTTTTTTCACTCATCCGGTGAAATTGTCTCTTACCTGTTTTCATCTGCAACAAATTCAACGGCAGTAGCGAATGACACAGGTTTCGGTGAATTGAATGAAATCTGACACAGCAACACAAAAGGTTCTTTATCACCAGCATCGTGACAACAAGGTTGAATAACACTGCCATTGGGAAATGATACATTTAGCACTTTTAGCTTACTGCCATCTTCAAGCTCGACTTCTGGGATTATGCAGTGTGCTTCTGTTGCCCTAGAAATGCGATAGATGATATGATCAGAGGGACGAAAGTGGACTTGCTCCGAGTCTCGCCCTCGATCCGCAAACAAACGGGAGGGGGAGAAAAGGAAGAAGAAAAGGGAAGAAAAGGGAAATGGGAAGGAGAGCTCTCCTCCCTTTCCATTCCATTCCATTCCCTTTTCTTTTTCTTCTTCTTCCCCTCACTTTCCCCTCGAGTTTGTTTGTTGATCAAGAGCGAGACTTGGATCAAGTCCAGGGTGAAAGTGGAAGGAAGACGTGAACAAATTGTGCAATATTAATCAAATTGAGCATAGGTGCCAAATCTTTCGAATGGTGTAAAAAGGTGGGAGCAGTGGTGTAATCCTCTGACATTGCAGCCAGAACANTCTCGCCCTCGATCAGCAAACAAACGGGAGGGGGAGAAAAGGAAGAAGAAAAGGGAAGAAAAGGGAAATGGGAAGGAGAGCTCTCCTCCCTTTCCATTCCATTCCATTCCATTCCATTCCATTCCATTCCATTCCCTTTTCTTTTTCTTCTTCTTCCCCTCACTTTCCCCTCGAGTTTGTTTGTTGATCAAGAGCGAGACTTGGATCAAGTCCAGGGTGAAAGTGGAAGGAAGACGTGAACAAATTGTGCAATATTAATCAAATTGAGCATAGGTGCCAAATCTTTCGAATGGTGTAAAAAGGTGGGAGCAGTGGTGTAATCCTCTGACATTGCAGCCAGAACAGTCAGACGGACATGGTTCGATCCCAGGCAGAGCCCCACCAGTTGAGCGTCATAACAAGGGGTCGCGGACTCAATTAGACCTATTCCATTTCTGCGATCCTAGCGCATGGCGCTAAAAACCGCAACTTCACCTTCACCTTCAGCAAAATTCTATAACCTATTATTTCCTTGAATCGAATGACTTAAAAGAAACTTTAGCTACTTTGCTACAATTATAACGTTGGACTCTTCAAAAATCTTGAATATTTTTCGAAATAATTCAATTCATTGAAGGATGTGACGTCATCAACTTTTTGAATCAAGATTTTGAAAAATAAGATCAGACATGCAAAAATTCTGTTGTACCTTAACACAATGTTCTTTTGTATCAATTCCCCACATCTTGCAGGGATTCGACGCTTTTGCCAAAATTCGAAGAAGGATCCAAACGGAATCATACGAAGCCGCATGAACGTGTCGGAAGAATGTATCTCATCTCGTAAGAGCGCTTATGAATTTATGATTCATAAGAGGTCCCAGGAAGCCGTAAAAACCGTTGGGAAATCCTTGCGTGTCTTTATGAATAATGACAAACAAGTAAATAAAGTAAAATATAAGCACTTTGATGCAAATTGAAATAAGCACGACGTTTCGAGCATAGCCTGTTATCAAGCCACGAGGAATGCCTTATGTGCATTTACAATAACGTTCATGAACTCCTGGGAACTTTCATGAAATATTATGAATTTAGAAACGAATTCTTATGAATTCAGGGGTGATAAGTAATGAAAGAAATGTACTGTAATTCAAAACTTACTTTCGGTATCCTTTTGCCACAATACTAAACTCCAAATTAGTGGTAGTCCGCAGGGGCACAGGAGTAAAATGAATAGCAGCAGGCTCAAAGAAGATGCTTGGCGCTTCCAATACACCTCTGAGTCGGAACACTCGATAAGGATGCTCTGTATCGCCATTCAAAATGATCGGGATATTAGCTTCATATATTCCTGGTTCACCTAAAAAGATTAACTGTAATGGTTAGCCCTATAGTGGTCCGGAAATCTGACACGTTTTACTTTAGTCGGAGGTGGGGGCGAGGAGCAAAAAAGTCGAGCTCACTCTTCACTGGTAATAGATATAACAACCAGATTCGACGAGCTAATAGCTTTAGGTATGTAATTTGTAATAATATAAACATTAACTCAAAATTAGACATCATCAATGCTTACGTCAGCAGTTTTCTTTGTATGATCTAGAAAAGCGGCAAAATTGGCCAAAATCAAGAAAAATATGATAAAATCTAATTGGGAGCACAATTTCCATCCAAATATGAGAATTATGATAAAATGCATCAAATAACACTAATCTGCAAAAGAAATTTGCAAAAACATGCAATTTTGCTACTTTTTCGCGAAAATATTTCAATGAAACAATACTAGTAGCAGCAACAATAGGTACAATGCCTGCCAAAAGTTCTGGAAGACATTTGCTATTTTTGACTTGTTTTGCGAGTTCCCCCTCTCCCCCTCAGAACAATGTTGTTCTGTGATGATAAAATGGGGATGGCAGGACGATTCGCGATTTTAATGAAATGCTGGGACAATAACCTTGCAAATCAACATTGTTTCGGGGGTGAGGGGGTGTTTAAACCTAAGCACTATGGTTAGAACTGCGTATTGTCAAGAAATGGCCTAAGTGTTCCAAGGACTTTTGGCTACAAAAATTCATAAAGTTTCATTGCCATAGACTTCCTCATCGCAAAGTTATCAGAATTAAACGAAGGGGAAAGAATGTTATCAAGTAACAAGACACCAAAGAACAATACTCTACAAAATAGTTGAGTAATGAAATGAGTACTCAAAACCTGCATTCATTAATGAAGTTGAAAACTTGACATATTTTGCTGGTCTATATTAGACTTATTACATAGATTCCTAGTAATCGCTACTAACTATCCGTATCCACTCACCTCTTGCGTGGTAGCGATTATCAGGACTCAATGCAACAGGTCAAAGTCTATATTGTTATAAGAAACTTTACAGAGTAAAAGTTTTCCAACTAAACGAAGATAGAAAATCGTACTTGGTGTAAACAGAATGCCAAGTTGTGCGGTCTCTCCACTGAGCAGAAAAGTTTCAGGAACTGTCAAATTTTTGTTTTCCATCGCCAATTGATAAGGTGAGCCAGTCCGGTGTAATAGCTGGAACGTTCCATCATCGACGTACGGACCACCTTTCTCAAGATCCAAAGACCACGATAATTTTGAATTGGAATTATTCACGAACATGATACCCTGAAAAATAAATATATGATGTGTCGTAAACTTTTCATTAAATATTAATGCAAAAAGCTATTTTTATCCAAATGGAGGGATCCTTTCTCGACGGGAAACAATGGTGGGTAGTGTGGGATATGTATCATTGCAATTGTATTTCGTTTTAAATTTCCCCCATGTTTTCTGATTACAATTATAAACATTCAGGCAGTACGCTCAACAGGGAATAAATACTTTGGGGCCAATAATTCTCAAATTTCTTCACACACTTGTAGGAAGCTTCTACCTATATTCTACCTGTAACTTGCACAAACTACACTGTACAATCCATTAAATCAATGTAAAATAGCAAAAAATATTCGATGGAAGTTTGGATGACATTTTTGCTGTTCCCAGGAAGAAATAAATGTTGTCAGCCTCTGCTTCTTAGAACATTTAATTGTCTCCTTTGTCAAACACACTGTAAGATTAGCGGGCGTGAGTAAAAGTAAGATCGAAAAAGTAAGATTATCACTAAAAGACCTTTTAGCTATTCTGAAAAAGAATCCGAATCAAGCGATATCTGTATGCAATTTGTAGAATTTTCCAATGTGAAGAACAGTGATAGAAGCAATAACGATACTCATCCGAACACTGCATACAAACATAATAAAAATATACTGGCTGTCCCAAAAAAAGTACTCCCGTCTGAAAAATCACCAAAATTTTATTACACGGCCGATCTTCAATTTTCTTTTCTGTCAAGTAGATCAAGGACCAAATTATTTTCCAAGATATAGCTGATCTTTTAATTGGTTTCAAAATTAGCAAATTTAACTCTTTTTAGGGCTACCTGGTTTTGAATCAAACTAAAAAAGCGCTGATGATTGCCAGATCAATTTCTTTGTGCATGTAAAGCTTCTAATTTGGTCATAAATGACAGAAAGAAATGCGCACTATATCATTGGAGACTTCACTGATGATAAAAAATCTGAACAATTTGACTCTTAGGCATAGAGTATTTTGCTTAAAAACCATAGCTCAACATAAGACCTTTCAACATGTAATTTTCCTACCTTGCTGTATCAAAAGCAAACATTTTATCATCTATGAATATTTTTGGGACTTTTGGGACAGCCGGTAGCTCAATCCAGACCCTATTTCAGAATAGCTTAAAGGTCTATTGTAGCTCAAAAAAAGTTTGCTTACAATAGCTCTCCCTGCAACGCTCTCGAGCCCCATGTCATAGTATCCAGATGGCAATATGAAGTCAATATCAGTGTTGGATACTTGCAAAGGAGCTCTTAAGGCAGTTGCTTGAATTCTCCTGCTGGGCGTTGGGTACTGTGATACTCTCCTTGCCTCAATGTTCTCAAAGTCTTCTGTAACATTTCCACCTCTAAAAGATAAAATTGCATAGAGGTAAGAATACTGTTATCAAAATTGCACTGAATTAGAGCCAAGAAGAACAAAAATTTGAAATTCTTTCAAGCAAAAAATCATCGTGAACATGGTAGAGCTTCACAACATTACGTTAACCTTTTGTCCAACGCATGCATGGCAGACGCAAGTACAGCTTTAGACTGCATTCACACGATGCCGGCACATTTTGAAAACGGTGAAAAATGTCACGGTAGTATAATTTGAGCTAGCGTTCACACGATACCGGCAAAGTGCCGTTTTCAACTTCTTAAACTTCTATAACTTCTTTAATAACGTGTGCACCGAAGTGTGTTGTATTCCATGATAGTAAAGTTTGAGAAAGGTTTTGCTAACTCACTTTGACATTGCAAGAACAGATCCAGGGTAAGGCGAAGGCGGCGGGGTCGGTGCTGCTGTTTGGTTGATCACTGCAGGGATGACGAAGTCGTAAGAGGCAACCTTTAGAAAGAAAAAAAAATAATTCTATGTTCCATAGATGATGAATTATGACGACAATAAAACGTCTTGCACTCTCTTTTCTCTATGTTCTGAAGATACCATAAAATCCATCAGGGGCAAAACTGAAACAAGATCCATTCATTTCTTCAGAATGAGTGATAATAAACTCTTAACTGCTCCACAAACGAGTCTGAATCAAGCGTTATTTCTATACACATTTATATGAAAGGTTCGATTGAGTGGCGTTAAAGCTTCTATCACTGTTGTGCACATTCGCAAATTCGACGAATTTGTACTAAAGTATAAAAAATATCGTTCGATTCAGAATATTTTGTAGGATAGCTTCCAGGTCTATTAGTTATGGTTCAGCTAAAACATAAATAGCTCCCGCTTCGCGCAACGTAACAATTTTTCAAAGCCCTTATCGCCAGCACCCTCTTACAACAAATTGAAAGGATAATGTACACTGCTCAAGCACATAATTTTCTAAGGTGGTTCTTTCTGGACAATTCAAAGATTACGGTCTGATCCCTTAGCAAGTNTTTGGTTGATCACTGCAGGGATGACGAAGTCGTAAGAGGCAACCTTTAGAAAGAAAAAAAAATAATTCTATGTTCCATAGATGATGAATTATGACGACAATAAAACGTCTTGCACTCTCTTTTCTCTATGTTCTGAAGATACCATAAAATCCATCAGGGGCAAAACTGAAACAAGATCCATTCATTTCTTCAGAATGAGTGATAATAAACTCTTAACTGCTCCACAAACGAGTCTGAATCAAGCGCTATTTCTATACACATTTATATGAAAGGTTCGATTGAGTGGCGTTAAAGCTTCCATCACTGTTGTGCACATTCGCAAATTCGACGAATTTGTACTAAAGTATAAAAAATATCGTTCGATTCAGAATATTTTGTAGGATAGCTTCCAGGTCTATTAGTTATGGTTCAGCTAAAACATAAATAGCTCCTGCTTCGTGCAACGTAATCATTTTTCAAAGCCCTTATCGCCAGCACCCTCTTACAACAAATTGAAAGGATAATGTACACTGCTCAAGCACATAATTTTCTAAGGTGGTTCTTTCTGGACAATTCAAAGATTACGGTCTGACCCCTTTAGCAAGTAGCATATACACCCTCCTACTCACAATGACATCAGTTCATTTGAAATCCCTCATTCGCCTCGATATGATTTGGAGCTAAACCCCAAAAGCGAGCATTGCTCTGAGCAACGCATGAAATTGTTTCGTACGTGTACTTGCATCAAAATAGGTACGGTGTGGATTTCTTGCTCTGGCGGGATTGGCATCATTCGCCTCGAATTGATATCAATTGCGAATAAGGCATATAGCATTATACCCCTTTCACACTGGCAAGTTAAACCAGCTTAAACTAAACCAGGTTACAAAATTTTGCGTTCTAACTGGCCAATCCAACAAATCGAATTCATTTGATTGGTTGGGATTTAACCTGGTGTAGATAAAGCTAGGCTAACTGCGTCAGTGTGAAAAGGGTATTAAAGAGCACCAGTTTGGATTAAATCTTTCTCGGTGTGAGCCTAGATACCACAGGAATGCATACCTCAACTGGATTAAATTCGAGAAAGCACGGCATCTCTTGCTGCCCAACCAAGCTGACATGAAAGCAACCTTCAGCATCTGGTATTTCGTGACTTGAATCATCGGGGCTTTCGAATCTCAATGTGAAATCTCTTTGACGTGACAAATCAAATGCTACATTTGCACGTGATCGAGCCTGTAAAGACAAGTCGAAAATGATCAAACCTTTTTGATGAATACATAGTGTACAAGTCAGATCCAAGTCCTTTTTTGAGTTGGGTCTTGGCATAATTCCCGTGTCTGGGGTGTCTTAAATGGGGGTCTTTGCTATGGAGTCCCCTTAATTTTGGGCCTGCAGATTGATTAATTACGGCCTACCTGAAAATGTTTTAATATTCTGAGTCGATGTAAAATTCAAGCATCTGGCGTGGGTATACGTGAACATTTCTTGGGTCAACGTGTTTTAGCTATGACCTTAACGCCTTGTAGGAATCTAACAACTACCGGCAAGCAAAACAGGAAGTGAAAATTTGCTGCTGAAAATTTGCAATCGATTATTTTAGAAGGACTTTCATGGGTACAATTGTCTTTAAAATGAAAATAAGATAATTCGTTGAACTTTCCTCCTAGTCTTCTCTGCCTAAAAACGCATTGGGCCATTAAGAGGTTCAGTCGATCGAGTAATTTGGCAAATGTTCCCACTACTCAACTGGATTCCAAACTCTGTACTGTCGGTAGCACACAAATATTTTGCAAACAATCGATTAAAATTTAAAAATCAAGATAGAAAGAATTAATGCTGGTAATAAGTATGATGACATGAATATGCAATTCACGACGTTAAGAAAAAACACAATAGTGCGCAACTTCTGTCTCTCTTCTTACCAAATTTCTCAGTGTAAATGGCACAACTGCTTTTGCTCCGCAATAAATGCCACCAAACTGGAAAGAGTCCTAAATGAAAGCAAAATAACAAGATGTCTATACACTTGATGATTTTAATAATTGTGTACTGTAAGAACAACTTACGCCCAAGAAAGTCTTCTAATAGAGAGCTACAAACGATGTTGAAGAGATTAATAGCAAAAATCGATTCATTACATTTTCTCAAAAACTGCAATATCTTTTAGCATTATCCACTACAGGCAAGATGTTTAGGTGAATCAACGAAGTTGAAAATAGCTTAGCTAAGGGGACTGGGCCAATACTTGTGTAGGTAAACCAAACAATGCAATTCTAACTTACCATATCCACATCTACACAAGGAGCTTCAACATGACCTCCCATTCGTAAATATATGGGCTTCCATCCTCTAACCACAACTTCAATTTGTGTGTCAAATTTCTGAATGTTTAACGGCTTGTAATTGACCTAAAATTTTATGATATTGGAAAATACAAATATAAAAGTGCGCAAAAATAGTTCTTTACAAATTTTAACCTTGTGAAGGATATTTCAAGGCATTAATTCTATTTGAGGATGAAACAAGATGAATGGGTTGAAGTTCCAAGTTGATACCCAATCCCTGTCCAATCGAGCAATCTTTGCTGCAGTAGCATTTTGCAGTAGCATTTGAGGTTTTGTTTTACGTACAAAATGCCTGATTGTCGTAGAAGTGCAGCTTTATGAAAACTTTACAAAACTTTTTTTGAACAGTACAGATTGAGTATAAAAATAAAATTCACCGATGATATGATAATAGAAAATAAAATTTAAAGCATAAAAATGAAAGTAAGAGTAGTATCTTCCTCATGAATACCGATCAGTCCAAATCCACCCACCTGCGCTCGATAAGGGAAAAAATAAAACGGCACATTTGCAAAGCCATGTAATCGAGGAGAGATAAATACAATCCTAGTTTTAATCGATCATTTCTGTCCGAGTGTCAAGCATGCTTCGTCGTATGGGTAGGATTTGTTGTTAATGCTGTACGCATTCTTTCAAATATAAACCATCAACGCATATGGATACAGAGTTTATAAATGCAAGTCTTCAGCCAATACCAAGTCACCAAGTTCTCATTCATGAGGAAGGTACTTCTAATATCATATTATCGCTGAATTTTATTTCGTACTCAATCTGTACTGTCCAAAAATGAACATAAACGGATAGACTAATATAAAAAAGCAGGTTATGTAATGATTAAAATTGCTTGATATTTAGATTGAATAACATAGCCTATTGGTAAAAAAAGTAAAATAGAACTGCAAAAGAAATTACAATACATACCACAAGTTCTGCAGTGCCGCCAACTGGAACAACACCCGTTTTAGGGGTTATTGTCATGCCAGCAATAGGAGAAGAGTCTACCACCTACAAATGAAGACAGATTTTGAGAATAATTCACAGAAAAAAGTCGTAAAGCTGTTATCATAAAATAAGCAAGTGAAACTGAAAATATCGATGAATCACAGCGTACATTTGGAACCTTATTATTTTTCCATTAGCTTATAGCCTGTCTCAAATTAGATGTCACCTGCAAATGCCCGCGAATAACAACAATAATAGAAATGTTTTGCAAAGGAATTAGGTTATATCTAATTTGAGACGGACTTTAGTTCTCATTACCTGCAAATTGAATCACTTATTTGTTTGAGGTTAAAAACAAAAGTTATGAGAGATGCACATGCGTTTCTTATTCAAATAATCCAATCTATATGGTTTTGACATTGTACTATCGTCGTTGTACCACTGTTGCCATCTTGCTCATTGACTTAAGGTAGAATTTACTCTATGTTTGAATGCATGAGAGATAATCATTGGTTCCAAATCTTCCTTTGTTTCCAAAAAATTCTGCCCGATTATGGCCGATTTTTTGCAAATTTTTCCAACATTGGGGAGCTACAGCCTACTTACAGCCTACACCTACAGCCTACTCCTATGCCTATGTCCATGACCTATTTCTTTTAGTTGAATGTCTTGAAAGAAATTTTAGCTACTTACCTATAAAACTACCGTTAGACTTTTCAGAATTTTGAATATTTTTTCGAAATTACAGCGTATTTTGTATTCTAACCCATTTGAAGATGTGACGTCATCAAATTTTTCAATCATAAACCAGAAAAGCAATAGACTTTTGCTTGATACCATATTGTAGACATTCGTAAACTATGGTTTTCTTGAAAATTATTTCATGTTGCGTCAAACACTTTAGAAAATACGATGGTTTTCAGGCTTCTGGAAAACTTTTCTTGAATTCTTGAAACGAGGAAAAACACTCTAAATCTGAAAATATCGAAGATTTCAGAAAATTCCAACGATAGAACTATGGCGAAATAGCTAAAGTTTCTTTGGTGTCATTCAGTTCAAAGAAATAGGTAATTAAATTTCACACCAACCAAGATTTTAAACCTATGCTTAAAAGATACAGATAGATGGTTTTTCAATTAAGATAGCTGAATTTACCTTAAAGAAAGCATGATTTTGCCCAGTGTTCTTCAGAAAGGCTGATCTCGTTGTATCAAGATTGAGAGGAACAGCACCAAACATGACACGATGCTCGACAAATGAACAAGCAGCTGGTGTAATCTACGAAGAAAGGAAAACAATTACGAATCAACAATTATGAACAGGGGGTCAAGAGAGGATGTATGAAGTCAAACTACGAGCAGTTGTGTCATCCAAAGTAGGGACCAGATGACCTTGTGTCCTTTCCTGCTTTGGATGGCACAGTAACGAGTAATCTTTTTTGTGTCTTAATTGTTTCGATGATGATAAAATATAAAAATAAAACTACGAGCACGTTTACACTTACCAGTATAGATTTAATCCGTTACACAAAGTTGTTACGTTAAGTAAGCACTAAGGGTTCCAATTGGAATAGAAACGGCTTCTGTGTTTTGTTAGATAGTCGGTGTTTGCTTGTTTATCGATGCTTGTTGGCTGCAGGAGAGATGTGCTTGATCACACCTCTTGTGGTATAGTTGTGTAAATCGTCTTGTGAATCGTCTCGTATTATGTTGTAATCGTTTCGTATTTCGTATTATGTTGCAATCGTATTGTTAATGCAATTTGTGTTGTATCAATTAAAAGTTTCTTGTAAATTTGGAAAAAATTGTATTAGCTTTACTTGGTTGTTGTTAGCTTATCTTGTCGTTTTGTAAATTTTTCACTGATATAAAATTAAAAAAAAAGTTGTTACGGCTCAAGATCATTTACAAGAGCAAAATTTTCTGTAGATCAAAGGAACGGTGGGTGTGAATTTCTATCAAAATTTTCTTTACACTGAATGGCTTGAAAGGAAATATGGTACTCTGCTGTAAATCTGCCATGGACATTTTTTAATATCTTGATTATTTTCAAAATGGCGGCCTTTAAATTATTTTTGAAAAAAATCATTGAACATTTTGAAAAAATGTAAATCATCGTAAATCCTAAACCAATAGAGGAAAGATGATATAACCTTCAAGAAACCATAGTTTATGACGGTCCACAATATGGTTTGTCAGTTTAAAGGTTTGTAATTACAACCGTTTTGTGGTCCCTTTGCTGTCGCCTCTTTGATAGCCTGCGTGTAGACTTAGTGATCAAAGTCTGCGCGCAGGCTACACTTTGATGGTCCACTAAAATGGCTGACAACAAAGAATTGGCACGTGCAAGGCATGGTGGTTACAAAGACCCCTTTAAATCCTACCGTATTGATGCAAATATTTGTCACTTACCTCAGCACTAGCTCTCAATTCTAACTGATTTCCTCCTTCGACATTGAGATTGAACGAACCATTCAAGGGTGCATAGTAAGATGGGTAAAATACAACTTCACATTCAAGACTTGAATTTGGGTTCACAGCACCTGAAAGAGATTTCAAGCATTGTCGTTCTAAAAAGTTGAGCAATGCAAGTTAAACAGAGATCTTTTTTGTCCATTTTTACTGTCCGGTATCATGAGGCTGGATTTCTAGCAAATTTTGGCCTGTTTTGATGGATTATGACCTGAAACATTTTCGTAAAATGGCTTGTAAGTTGAGAACAATCGAACTGATTTTGACCAACTAACCGGGTGTCCCAAAAAGTACTCCTGTTTAAAAAATCACAAAAACTCAATCATCAAGCCCTTCATAAGATTTTCTTTTCGACTTATTTTGTCAAGGACCAAAGAATATTTATAGATGATAAATGTTTGCTTTTGATACGGCAAGGGAGACAAATTAACCGTTGAAAAACCTTATTTGAGGTACAGTTTTTTAGCAAAATAGTTAATCCTTCAGATTTTTTATCATCAGTGACGTCTCCATTGAAAGTGCGCACGTCATTCTGTAAGTTATGATCAAACTAGAAGCTTTACATGCACGAAGAAACTGATCTGGCAATCATCAATGCTTATTTGCAGTATGATTCAAAACCAGGTAGCCCTAAAAGAGCTAAATTTGCTAATCTTTAAACCCTTAAATTACAAGATCAGCTACGTTTTGGAAAATAATTTGATCCTTGGTATACGTGACAAGAAAAGAAAATTGACGATCGGCCGTGTAATCAAATTTTGGTGATTTTGTTAAACAGGAGTTACTTTTTTTTGGGACACCTGATACAATTTTCTATTTAAGTTGACATTTTACTTACACAAGAATTATCAGTTAATAGGAATATGATAAATAGTTTGAGAACAACAGGCTTGGAGATTCTGATTATGATATGTTATTTGTACACCAAATACCTTTCTCAGGCATCCTTTTACAACTTAGGCCCTCTTTGAGCTGCATTGAAACAAACTCATTCAATATTTACACAGCACAACTTGCAACTTGTAAGTAACAAAACACACGCCGGAGAGAAGAAAATATCCATCCTACGGAAAATAATTAAACCAAAACGCAAAATCAGAAAAACCAACAACAAAAACAACTCAAAACAAAATTTGAAAGAACCTCTTCAACGAAATTAAACAACAGTCACAAATTGACAACATAGCTAACTTCAGGCATAGGAAAGCAACACATTTACCTCTGGCTGGTCTAACGGAGAAGGCTGTTCCATCCTTCCCCACATTTGGGGCCCAAGAGAAATCAGCAATCATATTGCGTTTATTTTGTAAAGTGATTGTTTTCCTCATCCCTGTGGAAATTAAGAAGATATCATGAGATAAGAACTAAATTGAGAGATAAATGAACGCGGTCGAGTTTAGTGGGGAACTTAATGGGATGACTGGCTGAATGGCTTATACAGTTTCCGTCAGGTGACTAAAGTCAAGCTCGGTCGAGTGAGGTCAAACTCCGGATGGGTGACCTCTCGGAGGCCTGACCTCGCAGCTCACCTCGCCGTCCTTCGGGAGGGACGTTAAACTAGGGGTCCCATGCCTGGATGGGGTATGCATAACGGGCTTAAAATAGCTTAAAATAGCTGGAAATCTTTCCAGCACACTTAGAATAAATTAATTGGAAAGAAAGAGTTTCTGCAAACTTACAGGAACAAATCTAACTTATTCTTGAAGGTATAACGCGATGTCCTGCGAATACGTTTCCCTGTACTTGTTCACAATTTTTTAATCTGACTGTTTTCTGTTCCCTCACAGTTTGAAGCCATAACCAATCACTTCAATGTGGAAAACAAAGAAAAGTATCGGTGGCTGACATTAGGTATTTATGTAAGAGCTAACATACAATTAACAACAATAAGCCCTATGGAAATATGACCAAATGAAATTGCCTTTATTATCATTATCATTAGTTGCACGCATTACTTTAAAAGTGATTAAAGGCTCTTGCGCAACAAGCATGTATTTCAATCGTTTGCATTATGCGCTTTGTCCGAGGAAACTTATGTGTCCCCCCTGCAGTAGGTTAATGCTCATGCGCCCGTCAGAGGTTCAACCCCAAGACGCTACTACGCATGAGCTTTAACCTACTGCACGGGGGGACACATACATTTCCTCGGAAAAATCGTATCTCGTCTCCCCAACAAACACGTAAGGAGAAATATAGTCGCATCTGGAGTTACAGCGACGTGCTGTTGAATTGAGCAACATCACAAAACTACTTTCATACAGCACGAAATTAGGCCAGCTATACAGATCCGACTGCAATGCATGCTGGATGCCTAAGTGCCTTTAATTAAAGAGATTAACTAATAAAAGTACAAACATTATTTCAACTGACCGGCTTCCGGTGGCAATCCAGGTGTTGGCAAAAGTGATACTTTATCTGTTGACATTGACAATGCAACTGTTACTACTTGTGCTAATACAATCACATGGCCTTTGTGATGACCGTTTATCGTATATGATACACTCCTGAGAAAAAGAAAGAAAACTGCTAGTTTAGTCAAAAAAGATAATGAATCGTGAGAGATTTAAAGCGTACAGAAAATGATTTGAGTCTTATTGTTTCTGCTTTAGGCCACTAACTTACTGATCATGTCGAAGAATTGTCTTCAAAAATGGATTGGTCTAAAATCAAAGAAAACATGTTTGTCGTCTTGACCCTCATTCTATGCTGTTTGACGAAGTTGCGCTTCCCACCGGATGAGTCAAAAATGTACCCTTTCTTTCAAAAACTTCTTGCAAAAACTTTCAACAAGTTTGTGAATTTCACGTCTTTTGTTTCACTACGCTTCAACATTGTTGTGAGAGTTTGGTCTGAATTTCGAGACTGTTATGTTAGTCTCCTGTGAAATCAGTAATTTGCAAAAATGTCGTTTTCCTCGATTTGCCTGACATGATTTTGAAAAAGGCACTAGTCAGTCTGATAAAGACTTTGAAACAAAAAATGTATCAGATGCACAGCATTCAAAGAAGAATATTCTTGCATTAGAAAGTAAGGCACTTTGAGCTGAGTGAAAACATTTTCTTCCACAAATCTTTAGCGGAAAAATGAACTTGAAGTGAATGACCTGAGATATATAGCACTTGTCTATAAATAGGACAAAGGAACTCCAAATCCCACTATTGTTTTCTTTAGCATTGCTTTCATTCGCCACCAGCTGGATTATCAAATACAATAGGCTATTTATAAATCTATGAGATCTCATATTTTAACTCAGGTTATTCCCTTTAATTGACATTCTTGAAGGTAAAGTCTAAAAAACACGTGCAGGCTACGAAGATGCAAGATAAGTTTGACAGGGCGGAACATTTTGATAGATACGTAGATATGATTACCTTTCAAATTTTCCAAGAACAGTTGATTCGAAAATAAAATCTAAAGCAGCAACAGTGCGAGGAGGCACAATTTGTGACAAAGGAGATGTCTGCCTCAGCTCACGACAATCAATCTGTCAAAAGCAAATGGTATCATATTAGAGAAAATCAGGAAAATGAAATAAAGAAAGGAGCTTTGCAAGAAAAAGAAATATTCAGCCAAGGACTTTTGTACGGCAGAAGGACAACGGGGGAAACTAAATTCATGATGAGGGCAACATATGTAAGATTATAATATGATTTTGTGTACTAGCTGGCATCACATATTATTGTTAAGCATCTTTGAAATTATAGAATAAAATCATTCTTTTCGATTTGCTTATGCATCTATTTTTACTCAGTGTATGAAATATTTTTGGTTACGTTCTTTACCAGTTTTTCAATCTGACATCTAATATGCAATAGACTTAGGTATTTCATCGTCCTTATTTCTGTCATGTGTTGTTAGAGTTGCGTAGTTTGAGTATTTTTCTTTTTTATCTCTATCAAAATATCAATAAAATATTCTGACACCATCAAAATATTGAACTGTTTTTACAATTGAAAAACTAACTTGGAACGTGGCAACAGATTTCAGCCCTGGGTTGAAAATTCCTACGCAATCGAGAATATTTTTCACCTCGGATAGGAGGGCTGAAATCCCAGCCCTATGGTGAAAACTCCCATGTGATCGGGCCTTAATTCCCTCAGGGTNTAACTTGGAACGTGGCAACAGATTTCAGCCCTGGGTTGAAAATTCCTACGCAATCGAGAATATTTTTCACCTCGGATAGGAGGGCTGAAATCCCAGCCCTATGGTGAAAACTCACATGTGATCGGGCCTTAATTCCCTCAGGGTAGACACAGCCTTTTGTTCCCCGGAGGTTATCGTCCTAGTAGTATTGTAGAGTAATTCTTGCAAGTAGTGTAGGTTGTAATATGTATTGTAACATTATTTTATCATTTTATTGGATTATATATAATAAAAACATATTTTTCTGAAGGCTGAGTGATTAAAATTTTGATTGAAAGGTTACGTTCTACCCCCTTCGCCCCTGTTGGCAGACAGCAGGAGGGACGATCTCCCGGCTGCTCCCGTGCTACAGGCATCCTTGGGTACAGCATCAATGTAAAAAGAAACTTAGATGAATCCTGAACTCTGAAAGTTGGCAGGTTCCATGGTAAATGTGGATAGGTTGTCAATCTGGCATCGGGAAAGTTGTCAAACATAACATTGGCAGCTATTGCCATTATTTATGAAAACAGGTTATCAAATTAACAAGTAGCCACCTTTTCCTCAAAAGAAATGAGGAGGTTGTAAGATCTGAGGGTGGTATGGTTTCCTAAAAACGTTGGTCTGCTTTTTAGTCTGAAGGTAGCCAGGATTTCTACAACAAGGCAGCATGTTTTTAGTGAAAAGTGTGCAGGCTACTCACGCCATTTTATAGCTACCCGATACGAAACAGCTTCATCAATCATAGGATACAATATTGATAGAGGCAGGAACAACAAAATTCTTACCTCAGCTTTGATATCAACATGATAATCTAAACTGTTTGCAATTTTAAGCTTTTTCGAAGCCAGAGATTTCGCACAAACATCGCCAAAGTCAATGACCTTTGGTTCTAGAAGGAAAGAAACTTATTCAAGATCAAAGATGTATGAACAATTACAATAAACCCACAAAAAGGAACTGCTGATTAAGAAACTTCAGACCGATTTTTGGCCAATATAAGAATCATTATATAAATGTATGAGAACCATCTTTTTTATGAGTGTCTTTTCTGTGACACACATAGAGCTCAAATCTTTTAAAAGGTGGGTGTACAGTTGTATTAACATTTTCTTTGAACTAAATGGCTTGGGAGGGCCTTACGGAAATTTGCTGTAAATCTGCCACGGAAATTTTTGATATCTTGATTAGTTTAAAAATGGCAGCATTATCTTATTTGAGGCTGCAGTGACGTCATCAAATTTCTAAATCCAAACCCCCAATTTCTAAATCGAAAACCAGACGGGTGACAGATTTCTGCTCGTGTTCATATCGTAGAGCTTCATTAACTATTGTTTTGTTGAGGATCGTATCATTTTTCCTCAATCGATTTAGGCTTTGCAATGATCTAAATTTTTCCAAAATTGGTCATGAATTCTTGCAAAATGATTAAAATGCCACAATTTTGTAAAAAATTAATATTTCAAACAATTTCCAGGGCAGATTTACAGCAAGGTACACTTAGTTCCTTTCAAGCCATTCAATTCAAGGACAATTGTAATATAATTTTACACCCACCATTTTAAAGATATGAAAGAATTGAGCCCTCTGCTTACAGTACGGTAAGATTTTCATTCAAATTTCTAATCAGACAACCCTTCCAAATAGTCGAGTCCCTGAACAAAATAAGGGACAGTAAAAATCAAAGAAAGTGAAACAAGCAAGTTTTATGTAAAATTTACCTATGGCAACTTGATAAAGTTCTATCGGTGAGAGCTTTCTTCCACAATCCAAACGTTCTCCTTGTGTTGTTGCAACGGCTTTCAGTCCGTCTGACACCTGAAATTTGAGCATATTCTATGTACAATTTAGTCTCATCAGCAGAAATATATAGCTTTGCAATTTCAGTTCATGAACATTTAATAGCAAGAAGCTAAAACGTTCACTCTCGCCTTGTATGAAAATTGGCATAAAAGCCCACATGAAACTTTGACTGGAATTATGTTAGTACTAGGAGCGGAAAATCATGTTTCGATGAGAAAACAGAGATTTCGTTGCTTTGTGCAAGTTTTAGGCTCATTGATGTGAGCAGACATCTAGCTACTCCACAAGATAGTCTAGGTCGAGCAATATTTATACATTTTCATGTGCTATATTTAATTGACTCGTGTTATAGCTTCAATCACCGATGCGCACATTAAAAAGTCCGCGGTTTCTACCGGGTGTCCCAAAAAAGTACTCCTGTTTAAAAAATCACCAAAAATTTATTCTCAAACCATTGATAAAATGTTCTTTTTGACTTGTTTTGTCAAAGACCCAAAAATATTTATAGATGCTAGAATTTTTGCTTTTGATGAAACGAGGTAGAAAAATCACACGTTGAAAAACCTTATTTTGAGCAATACTTTTTAAGCAAAATGCTCAATCTTGCCTAACAGTGAAAATTTTCAGTTTTTTCATCGTCATCGAAGTCTCCAATGATAATGTGCATTTCTTTCTGTCATTTATGACCAAACTAGAAGCTTTATATTCACAAAGAAAATTGATCTGGCAAGCATAAATGCTTTTTTGCAGTATGATTCACAACCAGGTAGCCCTAAAAGGAGCTAAATTTGCTAATTTTAAACAAATTACAAGATCAGCTATTTTTGGGAAAATAATTTGGTCCTTGATCTACTTGGCAAAAAAAGAAAATTGAAGATCGGTCATGTAATCAAATTTTGGCGCTTTTTCAAACGTGAGTACTTTTTTGGGACACCCGGTAGATCACATTGCTTCATATCGGAAATTTTCGAGACATCAAAAGGCAATTTTTATTGATCTCCATAACATAACCGAATTTCAATGTTACCTTTTTGATTTTCAAGCAAATTTCATTTAATGAGACATAGGGGTAGGTTAAAATTTCATACATACTTTTTTCTGTGAAGTTGCAAGACGCACATTTTCGACACTCTTTGAAGTAAGGAGGCGTCTGTCTGGTTTCATACTTGGTGATTTTTTGCCTGGAAATGGAGGATTTAACCATTTTATTCTTCAATAGAACGCTAAAGACAACATCAATATATCATAGATCTCATCCATTTTTTACTCGAAAGTGCAAGATGTGATTCTGGTCGATTCCAGTTCTGTAATCATTTACCCCCATCTAATCCGTTAAAGGGATTGGGTCACGTAAAGTAAACAAACTCTTATCGAAAAGACGATTTTGCAGTTTTTTTGACAGGCCATATCAGACAGATTTTCCACTATTTTTCTCAAAAAGAAAGGGTTGTTTGGAGGATGGGCTCTTGAATTTCGGAGAGAAACAAACGAAATACCCATATGAGGTAAGGTTGCAGAGATAACGGTGTATTTTTAGTAGCAACTTATTATGGATTTACCCCATCCACCAAAATTTGTCCAGAATACAATGGACACGTGTGGGAAACAATATAGATTACAGAGATAACAGGTTTGTTTACGGTGCCATTCAGTTTTGTAACTTGCTTGTAGGAATTGCCGTGTAGTTAAACTAGTTTTTCTTTTATTATATTTATCTGATGGTATCGGGGTAGACACAGCCTTTGGGTCGCCTGGATGTATCGTTCTAGAAGTATTGTAGAGTAATTTTGCAAGCAGGGTAGCTCGTTATGTCTANTTAAAGAGAATCAACGGAGATAAAAGCCCCGCGCGGAAGGAGTCTGGGTATTCTATCATTAGCCTATTGTATTTGATGATTTCGAGACGATCATGGATATTGTTTAGCAAGAGGAACGATAACATGCGTAGGAGTTTTCAATGCCCTATTTATAGATGACCTCCTCTTAGCTCCGTTCATTCACTTTAATTAAAAAGATGATACGATTTTGCAGATTTTTTGCAAAGAGTTCGAATTTTGCACCAAACCAGTTTGCGACAGTTTGCTTGAAGATTCCTGGAAGCATACAAATTAGCAAAAAATCCATACCAACTTACAAACTCAGAAAAAACAACACAGCATATTTAATGCAAACTTATTTCAAAGTTTGCGCAAATTGCATTTGTTTACCAAAAGAAAACAACGATTTCCCCTGCAACATTGTGTCTGCAATCATTTTTAATTGAACAGATTCTGATGCTTCGACCACAATTCCATGATCTACCTTAAAGCATCTTTTTAACGCCTACAGATTCTGCTGTTTTCTGTATACAGCAAATTTAGGAGCATTTCTGATGACCAAGAGATATGAAAGCTTTTTGAGGTAACAAATGAAAAGAACACGACAATATTCAAACATGAATCGTACCCTTTATTTATATAACTGTGAACATTTTACAAGGACAAACATTGTTTCAAATTCCATGATATTTTATTGGGGTAAAATTATATTTTTCAGAGCAATTTGGGGAAGAGTTAGCTAATTTTGAAATGACCATACAAGCTTTTGACTGTATGACAATACTGAAAAATACTATTTTTGTGGAAGAATAATCACTTTGATATTTTACAGCCAGTGTCAAATTAGTTGTCACGAAAGATCTGCAATAATGCAGCATATGTTCCAAATCTTTAAAAAAAGTTGATATAAAATTCAATGACCTATTTCTTTGAACTGAATGGATTCGAAGAAACTTTAGCTATTTGGCTATAATTCTACCGTTGGAATTTTCTGAAATCTTTAATATTATCAAAATTAGCGTGCTTTTCTCCTTTTTCTATAATTAAAGAAAGATTTTCAAAAAAAAAACTTCAAACCATCGTAACTTCTAAACTGTTTAACGCAACATGAAATAATTTCCAACAAAAGCTTAGTTTATGGATGTCTACCACTTGGTATAAAGCTGAAGCCTATCACTTTTGTGGTTTATGATTTAAAAATTTTATAACGTCAGATCCCCAAATGAACTGAAATATGAAGCACACTGTAATTCAAAAAATATTCAACATTCCTGAAAATCTCAACGGTAGAATTATAGATAGGTAGCTAAAGTTTCATTTAAGCCATTTAGATAGAAGAAACAGTTCATATAATTTTAGACCCACCTTTTTACGCCGATTTAATTGGAACCTATGCTGCAATAATGCATACTTCAATCGTTGTCAATCACGGGTATTTTCACGTCATATCTAATTTGAGACAGACTGTGGTAAGACCGGTAGTTTATACTTACAAAGCCTTGTCCTTTTCAGCTTTCTGTTTTCTCAATTTTTGAATATAATCAATATAAGTTTGTCGATGAAACTGTCTATCTTTCTCTTCTTCCTCGTTGTACCCATAATCTGGGTCCACATATGTGTATCTTTCGGTCTTCGTAAATTGTGTTCTGAAAATATCAAATAAAAAATTCAAATATAAACATTTTTGAAGGCAGAAACTATAAACATTGTAAGCAACAATAAATATTTTATTGCTTTGGTCGAAAGACCTGTCTTTTAAAAGCAAGCTCAACAAAGGGAGAGCCTGAACGGACTATCTGGTCATTTTGTCTTGGCTCATCAGCAGTAGCCTGCGTGTGCGCGCAGGCTAATCAGCAGTGAAAAGCCCAAATAATTGATATCAATTGTTATGAGATACCAGGTGCACCAAAATAAACTATGCATGTTTGGCAGGCCACAATAAATCGTACCCTCGATTGATTTTGAAGATTTATGACTTAAACTTTAGCAGAAAGCCTGAATTGGATTCTATGACTCTGCAAATTTTTCCGTTTTCGATTTTTAGAAATAGAAGCGAGTTTCTTAAAATGTTCGTTTTCGAAAACATTGAAAACGATAAAAATCGTCGATCAAATTCTGAAAGATTTAACATGAATAAACAAAGAGAAATAAATTTTAGGGGAATTTGGGGGTTTAATACGAACTCTCAAACAGGAGATTACAATTGGACAATTTCTAAATCGCAAATCACCACGAACAAGCTCTCTCTGTGTCCATTCATGTCGATTCTTTAGAAAACTTGATCGATGTTTTTTTTATCGTTTTCAGTGTTTTCGAAAACTAATAGTTTAGGAAACTCGCTTTTAACTCTAAAAACTGATAATGAAAAAAATTGGAAAAAGTCCTTGTATCTAATTCAGGCTTTCTGCTAACGATTAAGTCATAAATCTTCAAAATCTGTTCAGTGTACGATTTATTGTGGCCTGCCAAACGTGCATAGTTTATTTTGGCGCACCCGGTATAAACTCGTCAAATTCACTTTTGAATGTTGCAACTTGATATAAATGAAACCACTGTCAATAGTCAATTCTTTTTCTCAT
>REGL01000007.1:44174-62262 GCA_004194395.1 Aurelia aurita complex sp. Pacific | reverse complement strand
TTGCTTTTGTTGACACCTCAATTCAAAGCGATTAGCGATCACAGACAAAGGAAATTCTCTCAACCAGCAATTCAAAACAAACAAAGCCGCAAAAGTTTCTCTGAAACCCAGGTAGCTTGCTCGTTCGCTGTGCATTCCAGAAATTATTTTTAAGGGCAAACATGAGCATAGATCGACAGAAGAAGGATATATCTACACATCTGCCGCGGGTATTATATTTCTTTGGTCCAGAAGCTGAGCAGTAAATGTTTTGATAACACCAAAAAAATAAGAGAATTGAATCGCCTCCTAGACGGCTTTTGAACCAAACATATAAAATGCCCGCGGCAGATGTGTAGATGCATCCTTCTTCTTTCGATCCATGCTCATGTTTGCCCTTAAAACAGTTTCTGGAATGCACAACGAGCGAGCTAGCTACCTGGGTTTCAAAGAAACTTTTGCGGCTTTGTTTGTTTTGAATTGCTTGGTCGAGAGAATTTCCTTTGTCTGCAATCGCTAATCGCTTTGAATTGAGGTGTCAACAAAAGCAACTCATGCTATTGTATTACAAAATCTGCCCTTGTTCATCAAAGAGTTGATGAACGAGAGAAGAATTTAACAGACAATACTCACATGACCCTCTCTTTCTTGTTACTCGGTCTGATACTCATCGCTCTGTCATCAGGCTTTGCGATCGTAGTTGGTAAAACCTTACCAGTTTTGCATTCTTTTATGAAGGGAATTTCGGTCAACTTTGACAGGGCATTACCAGCATTGGTATCATCAGAACTAAACACTTTAAGTGATGTTCCCATTCCCGATTTCAATAGGCTAACGTTTGTTTCATTTGGTTCTTGTGAGTATAGTCTTCCTTGCGCACTCAGCGATTTAGCAGTTTTTTGTCCAATGACTGGCAGGCTAACACCTTCAACGCTCAGTGGATATTTGAAAATTGCAATTTGCTTAAACTGTGGTAAACTGCTAAAATCACCGCCGATCTCCACAGTGTAGCCAAGTGCTACCAAATTCATTTTAGGCTTGAAATGTCCGATTTGGTTCGGTCGGAACGATATCAACAGGTCCGTATGGCTGTTCGGATTTAATCTGCTGCTTTGCGGGAATGGCACGAAGTGTGCGGACTTAGTTACGACGAAATTGACCGGTAGATCTGGAGAATCGTTTCGTATTGTGATTCCACAGTCCAATTTGCTTCCAACCGGACAATTGTCAAAGCTAATGATCGGACTTGGTAGGATTGACAAGAAGACCGGTAACGCAGTGCCGGTTAGTGCAACTTCCACTCTTGCATCTAAAGAGAAATAGAGATATCATAAATAAAGGTAATTTTATCATTCTTTCCAGACGATAGACATAGTTATAACCAAGGAATTTATACCTAAATTGTCTTTTATTCTTGGATTCAAGTTTACGATTTACATGCAAAAAGGCCAGATGTTGGTTGATTAAAAATTTCTGTTGAATAAATCATCGAGGAAAAATAAAAGTGATTTTATTCACAGAATTCATTTAAAATTTATAAATGCTATGGAACCTCTGCAGCATGAGACCTTTTCAGTTTGGGGACTAAGAAGTCGGCCATAACAAAGCCATAACCCAAATGGTTGCAGACAAAGAGATTTCAGTAACGTTTGCACCTTTGCCGTACGAAAATGAACTCTGTAACAGGGCTTGCTCACTACCCTATCAGCAAAATTACAAGTGTCCATCATGTTATTCCCTATCAGGCTGTAGTCCACTGAGCATAAAAGTCTGCTACATCTCCTACAACTCGTAGACTTTAAGGGAAATCTCTAAAAATGCACTTTGAAAAAGCATTCGCCTTGGAGGATTGACGATCAGGTTTTTCTTTTGTCTCATTTATATAGACCAGTCGTTTACTGTCTATTGCTACTCTTTTTCATATTCCAGAGTTCTCGGGTTTCTACCATTTTCAGAATATACGCTTTCTACAATGCAAAGTCCACCACTTTCTGAATATTTCCAACAATTCAGATGCGTAATAAAATTCATCAGAAACTCGTAAAAATGTATGATTTATTCTTGTGACGTATGGTGAATAAAGCAAACATACCATTTGAATCTGTTGGCGTTGCCTTTCCATCCAACTTGCCAATATTTCCAACAATATCAATATGCACAAAAACAGCATAGTCTTTACGAGGCTGTGACGTTTCAGTTGAAGACCATCCTTGACTCGATTTAGAAGCACGTGGACTGAATTTGAAGTGAATCAATCGTTTGTCATATGGTCCTAATGTACCCTGAGTTGGGCAAGCCGTAACGAGTGACGTCAGCTCACGATTTTCATAATTTGGTTGGTTCCAAGCAAGGTCTGATAAAGCTGTGCTCTTCGTTAGGCTGAGGTCAACTCCCTAAAAGGAAGCAGCAAGAAAGCTAATTATAAAAGAGCATAAAAGTAATTAAATGGGAAACATAAAATAATAGCAAGCAAGCAAGCAAGCAAGCAAGCAAGCAAGCAAGCAAGCAAGCCAGCAAGCCAGCAAGCCAGCAAGCCAGCAAGCCAGCAAGCCAGCAATTGTTATTTGTTAACGCAGCAGGTTGGGTATATGGGGCAGCTATACAGCTGATGTGGGCCTGCGACGCTACGGCTTGTGCCCTCGCAGTTGCCTCCGAGTACTCATTTACCGACCTTACGAGTCAAATGCATCTATTCGACACCGTTTCATCTCAGACCATATCGAAATTAACATGCAAACTTATTTGGCTACCTCTGGAATTTGATATAAATGGAGGGTGCTAAATAGAGCTAAATTGGCTTATTTAAAATTTGGCTTAGAGAGGAAGGGCTTATCAGAGAGGGGGCTTAATAGAGAGGGGGGCTAAAAGAGCTTTTACAGTAGTGCTAAAATTGACTGTCTTGACATGTTTTTAGGGAATTTTTGAACAACTAAAAATGTGGACTCACTATTTCTTGTCCTTCCCCGTCTTCCTCCAGTATGACAACAAAACTAATTTGATCAGGGCTCTGATTATACAAAACACATGACCTCAATACATCAGTTCCGTAATATGTTGATCCAAACGCAATGTGATCAACTTTCTCTTCATCTTCCATTGACAACAACTGTAATGATCTTTTTGAGATGTTTGCGATGACTTCAATTTTTGTAGCAGGTTCTCCTTCCATGCTGACCCTAAAGAGAGTTAAACGATGATCAAGAACTAAATAGACCTTTTAGCTATTCTACAAAAGAGCCTGGATCGAGCGTTGTTTCTATGGATTTTTATATGCGAGGTTCGATCGAGTGGTGTTAGAGATTCTAACAGTAATTGTAAACATTCGAAAATTCAACAAAATGTAGCAAAATGTCGTTCGATTCTGATTCTTCCCAGAATAGCTTAAAGGTCTATTGTGATATTATATGAAAAAGATGTACAGTACAGTCATTTCGTCCTGCAACATGGTTTTTCTCCTAAGAATTCTTGTTTAGAAATATTTATCACAATGTAAACAATTCTTGTCAAGTTTATGTGCACAAGGCCTGTACTGTATACAAACCCAAGGACAGATTTTGTAAGACAATAGCATGAGTTGCTTTTGATTGACATCGTAATTAATAAAGTGATTAGTGATTGCAGACAAAGGAGATTCCCTCAACCAGTAATTCAAAAAAACAAAGCCGCAAAAGTTTCTCTGAAACCCAGGTAGCTACCTCACCCATTGTGCACTCCAAAAATTGTTTTCAAGAGCAAATATGAGCATATATCGAAAGAAGAAGGATATATCTAAAAAGCTCTTGAAAAACAATTTCTGGAATGCAGAAAGACCGTGATAGCTTAGCTACCTGGGTTTCAGAGAAACCTTTGCGGCTTTGTTTGTTTTGAATTACTGGTTGAGGGAATTTCCTTTGTCTGAAATTGCTAATCGCTTTGAATTCAGGTGTCAACAAAAGAAAAATCTCATCAGAAAATACAAAACCTATCCTTGTACATAAAAAGATACTGTACACAGTAAAGGCGCATACAGTAACTGAGTGCATCAAAATAACTGCACCATATTTAAAAATTTGTTATAAAGAGAATATTTGATCAATTTGAATGAGTCAAAAGTTTAGTTGATAACTTGAAGCTGAGATATTTTGTGTGGTTTTTCATCTATTTCCCTGAGCATTGCAAGCATAGGTGACACTGAGTTAAGGAAAACTCATTTCCTTTGAAATGTGTCACATGTGCTCAAGGCCTGTAAGATACTAGATCTGCAAATATCAAACACACTTACTGGACTGTTTCTTTCAGGAATCCAGGACTTTTGCTGATAAATTCAAACTGAAAGCAAAAAACGAATAAATGACAAATTTAAACATTTAGTTATGCACAATTTAAAACAACAAGTTATGCACCTATCAGAATTTTTAAAATTTGCACATTATGGGGAAACATTTCCTAAACTAATGATGTAGAGGTCAAAGCAATATATGGTTAAATACAGTATATACAGCATGAAACATTCTTATCATAAAAGAGTAATAATATCGTTTTATTTCCAAAATTTCAATTCCATGAAGAAGGTGACCATTGAGCCTAATGGCTAACTTTCAAGGGGCCCTTGTAACTGGCTGTATGTTGAAAGGTTTCTACAGTAGTTTCGTTAGAAATGGGTTACTGTAGGCATGCACAAAATCAGATACATGACGAAGAAGGTATCTAATTAATTTACCATAAAATAGTGCAGATTGATAATGTGTATACAAATCTACACTACTTTATGGTACTGCAATAATATATCTATTATATTGTTGTTTAATTTGATAATACCGTGCACACAATGAGCATGTCTATATTCAATTGATTGTTAGTATTTTGCAAAGATATGTACTATTCATTCTTCTTGCAAGAAAAATTCAACATCTTGAATGAAACTAATTTAAAAAAATATTCAACATACTCGTATAGGCTGTGAATATCCAGCTTTGACAACACCTTGCTTCGGTACCATATTTAATGGTTCCTTTCCATCATAAGTTAATTTGAACTTTCCATTCTTTGATCCTCGGTTGAGAATTTGAATTTCTTGTCTAAGAACTTTTCCATCTGCAACAATTGTGCCAAAATCAACAGGTCCAGTAATTTCCATTGCTGGTTGTGGTGCTTTTCTGAAATCAAGAATAAAAACAATAGAGAGCATGTCCTTTTATGGTCAATGAAAGGCACGTTTGAGTGGGTAACAGTCAGCCATTAACTCAGTTCTCGTGGTAGAAGTTACAAAAATATCACTTTTTGGCTCTGCCTGACTTTTCAAGTTTGAGATAATCAATTCTGGTTTTCTGCGATGACCATAGATTGAAAAAGGGTTTGAGGGTGCATAACGTTGCAATCAAAGTTGAACAGAAAAACCTTCAGTCAAAATACTTTGATGGAAATTTCATCAGGAAATGGCAAAAATGGCTGTATACATAAAAATGTGAGTGCTTCAAATGCAATGCATACAAGACCCATACTTTGAAATGTTGCACTTTGACTTGGTCAAATAGTGATTTCAAAAACTGTATTCTAAAACTTGGAGGAATACAAAGATTAGAAAGTGGAATTAATTAACAAGTTCTAATTTTCATTAACATCTCTAAAAATCTAATATGATGAAATTTGTTCTTCAATCCTGGCAATGAGAGGTATGAGGGTTCAACCTCTATGCAAATAATCAATGATAGAACGGGAGTTGCTTAGTTTTCATACTTACGCGATAAGTGGAATCTCAACAACATCTTCATCCACCAAAATCATCAATATCTCACTACAATCTTCCTCTTTGTTGTTGCAAAATTCAACCAAGGCTGAAACTTCCAGACCAGCAGCGATAACTTTATCTGGATTTTTGCAATGAACTTGAAACACCTGTGAAGGAGCAAGTTGCAGAAAGATTTTCAGACAAACATTATTTTTACTGATTATGACTCTTGGTTTTTGCATTCAGGCAGTTTTTCAGCATGCAATAACCAGACTGGAGTTTGCAATGGATGCGCAAGATAAGTGAGTGCCAAACAAATGAGACTGAAGAGTTTCTTTTGTTTTTCTTTTGTGTTTTGCCACACTATTGCAAAGTTTTCCCATCTGCTACCTTAACTCCTACACTGTATTTTTTGTGACTTGCCATGTATTTTTTGACGACAAATGCAGTCATATCTAACCTGCTTACACAGTTTTCAACAGTCTGCAGAATAATATAGCAATTCTCAACGCCTGAGATTTTATATACATACTTGAAAAGTTGGTTGATGAAACCTTGAGATCATGTGGCACAAAAGTAATGGGCAGCATCAGATAGAATTGCAAATCATCTCTTTCCTGTATTGTACTGGGATATTTTCTGTTGTGTCGTGATAGAATAAGAAAGTTTGAAATTAAAACTTCCTGCTTACATGTGAATTCTTTCACAGAACAACAAAAATTCATCCATTGCATGAACTTTTGCAAAATCTAAACATCCACCACAACACAACAGGCCCAGCTTTGATTTGGTCAAAAATTTTGCTGAGACATCCATCATCCCATTTTCTGATTGACATTCCAACGTTCTGTAGGAATAATCTTAATTTACAANGTATTTTTTGTGACTTGCCATGTATTTTTTGACGACAAATGCAGTCATATCTAACCTGCTTACACAGTTTTCAACAGTCTGCAGAATAATATAGCAATTCTCAACGCCTGAGATTTTATATACATACTTGAAAAGTTGGTTGATGAAACCTTGAGATCATGTGGCACAAAAGTAATGGGCAGCATCAGATAGAATTGCAAATCATCTCTTTCCTGTATTGTACTGGGATATTTTCTGTTGTGTCGTGATAGAATAAGAAAGTTTGAAATTAAAACTTCCTGCTTACATGTGAATTCTTTCACAGAACAACAAAAATTCATCCATTGCATGAACTTTTGCAAAATCTAAACATCCACCACAACACAACAGGCCCAGCTTTGATTTGGTCAAAAATTTTGCTGAGACATCCATCATCCCATTTTCTGATTGACATTCCAACGTTCTGTAGGAATAATCTTAATTTCAAATACATTTCAACTACAGAAAGCTTCATTTCACTTTCACTTTCAATCATACTTACCGCTGAGGTTGGTTGATGAAATCTGATTCTTCTTGATGTTCTGCCAAAGTTCTGAACTGTGAGTTGAATTTGATAAACAACATCTGGTGCGACATCATGAAATTCGACAACGGGCGGGTCTATTCGGATGCCTTCAACGGATTTCTTCATATCCATGTTTGTTCCTAATTGCTAGTCTTTCTGGTGCTCACTGTAGTAATCTTGACTTCAATTCAAGTGACCCACACATTTCAGTTTGAGAAATTTTTAGGCCCAAAATGTCAGGCCGACAAAATGCGTTCTTCGTCGGTAACATGAACAGTGACTCCACGAAAGATGAGCTCGCGATACACCTTGAAGCTTAGCAGATATCAATAATGTAAATACAAACCAAATACTGCAAGTTTTCTTTAACTATAATTGTTTGATGTCAAACTGAACTTCAGTAGTCTGAAATTATCCCGCCATTTTGCTTCAACTACCGCGCTTGTTGCTATGGTTGCATAAACCCAATGCCGAACTGAACTGTGGGAAGATCTTGCGGTTCTGAGAAAAAATTCTCGACAAAAATTTCTTGCAGTTCTTAGAGATCTTTAATTCTATAAACTTCACCTTATCTTCAAAACACCAAAAAGGAAATCACGTCTCAGTATTTGTCTTGTTGGCTTTTCGCTTACTTTTCTGGCCTTTTCTGAAAATACTAATTGAGCCAAAAAAAGAGCACCCTTTACCTTTTGCATTTTATGGCTCAATCGACTGATGAAAAAAGTGAGACTTAGACAAGTCCAACAAGTCCTGAGAGAAAAACTCATCAATGAAAAGTTTATACGACGAAAGCCACAATAGACATTTTAGATTTTCTACAAGAGTATGGATCGAGCGATATCTATATATTAGGGGCTAGGGCTTTTATTCCTTTTGTGCACATTCGAAAATTCCACAAAATATATCAAAATATAATTTGATTCAGATTCTGTTTAGAATAGCAAAAGGTTTATTACACAATCAAAAATGGGTTACTGTAGGTCTAAAAAATCTGCTAACAAATATCTGACAGTCTTCAGAAGAGATAGACACATAACCATCAGTTACTGAAGAGCAGTTATTGCAAAGTAACAAATTTAGCTGCAGTCCCTACAGTGGCGGAAATTATGGGGGGGGGGTTGGAGGGGCAACTGCCCCCCCCCAATTCAACAAGACTCGGAAATTTTCCATAAAAATCGGAAACATACGTGGAATCGAAAGTGCAACGAAGGAACGAGTCACCATCAAGAAGTAGAAGAGTTTTTATCTGTAAAGAGCAAACAAAATTCACAAGCTCAAAGGCATATTCTAAAGTTCTTATTCACTTTCATTTATTTCAAAAACGAGAAGAAAGTTGTTGGGAATAGGTCCGAGAGTAGCAATATTTCCGAGTGATGTCGGAACATGATTGGGAGAGGCATTCTAAGCCAATGTAAAGGTTGGAGTTCTCAAAATTTTCCTGGACAAAAACTTCAGACAAACAATCAGCGAATTTTCAAAGTTTCCATGTTGAGGACAAGCAAAAATTGGATTGCGAGAAGCGTTTTAAGACAGAGTAGGGGTTCTTCGTGCAAAAATTGTTTTTGAGATGTGGTTATTCAATGTCGTCAAATATTCAGATTTGTCACAGGCAAACAAGGGATCCAAGAGATCTCTTGAGCCAAAATCGATTATTTCTATTCAAAAACGTTCTGGGGATGATGCTACTCCATTTGAATATGTTATAAAATTATCAAAATCCCAATTCAGGACTGGCAAACACAGGGGCGTGAAAGGCATTCTAAGCAAAAGTATGAAGCACGTCCTCAAAAATTTTCCTGGGGTCTTCGCCCCCAGAGTCCTTGTAGCTGTTAGCCCTACCTTCAAAATACATTCTTGCCTCTTTCTATCAACTGCTGAATATATAGAATTTTTGAAATCGATATACATATTCTCTTGGCATATTTAAGGACCCTATTTATGTCCGGTCTTCCAGCAAAATACCCGAAAACAAAAGCATTTCCTAGACTCGGAAATTTGACGGTGCTTGCCCCTCCACTCAAAAACTGAATTTCCGCCACTGAGTCTCTACCTACACAGACATTCATCGAAGCATTTCTTTACTGAAGCTAGAATACGAGCCCCTTGGTATAACAATTCTTGGGATGAAGCAAGCCAAATTTGCGATAAGGGTTTGACTAGGAGCTGTAAGAAAGTTTCGCAGAAAACATTTAAAATTCACAGTTGGGCAGGGTATCCGAGGGTGGTCAGGGTAGGAATTGAACACCAGAGAGTGGTCAGGGTAAGAATTGAAGGAGACATTATATTATTCTTTGGGTTTGACAGCTTCAAATAAACTTTAGGTGCTTTGCTATGCTTCTTATGTGCTTTTTTTATCTCTTAATCATTTCAAAATTAATCACAGCATTGATCTTTTCATGAAGATAATTCAAGCCAATTTTGAGCAAACTTCAAACCATCGTACCTTCTAAAGTAATGGTGGAAACAGCGACATTGGAAGCACCTCAAACTTGTGGGGGGGGGGGCACGACACTTCAAGGGCACTTTTTTTATTAAGCTTAAGGGGCACTTCCTAAAAACAAGGGCACTTCTTCGTTTATTGCAAAATCTGGGGTGCCCCCAGTGGCCCCTAGTTCCTACGTCTCTGGGTGGAAATGTGGTAGACTTAAACCCCCAAAGTAATAAATGCTACAACGACCAACGCGAGCCAACCAAAATTTGAGCTGAAATAGACCTTTTAGCTATTCTACAAAAGAATCTGAATTGAACAATATTTTAGACGTTTTGAAGAATTTTCGAATGTGAACAACGGAAACAGAAGCTCTAATGCAACTCAATCGAGCTATTTGCATAAAAATGTATGCAAATACTGCTTCATCCAGACCATGGAAGACTCTTATTTAGAACGGCTAAAAGGTCTATTATGTTATCAATGAAATTTGCAGTGGAACATTTCTGGTACTGTTCAGTGTAGTTCCAGTTCTTATTCTTCTCGGTTTTCTTTCTTCCCTGTGGTCACAACAATCTGACAATATTTAAGAAATTGCTCTGGTGAATCTTTGCCTGCAAGAATTTCTACCAGCAAGACTTGAAGAGACTGCGGGAGCTTTTCTGAAATGAGAAAGAATCCTTATTCAAAGCAGTGCAACAGTGATAATAAACATAAGTTCCAAGTCTTAAAAGAGTTAGTATAAACTCTGAGACTTATGACTTCAAAGACTTATGTCTTATGGCTTATGGTTTGAACTGGATGGCTTCAAAGAAAATTTAGCCATTTTGAAAGAAATTCTACCATTGGACTTGTCTGACATCTTCAATATGTTCAGAATTAGAGTGTTGTTTTCTTCATTTTTTAGGAATTCAACGAAACTTTTATCACAGGATAAATTTCACAAAAGAGGCTTTCACTCTCCTGGTCTACGATATAGAAATCTGATGACGTCATATCCTCAAATGAGTTGATATAAATAACACTGTAATTTTGAATTTGCTTAGGCCGAAAGGCCAAAGCTCTGATTTAGACGTGGAGGCAAACTTGAACTTTCAACATAAATATTTCTACTCTCAAAGATCCAATATCAGCAAATAAGGTATCTTTGAACAAGTTAACTATCGAGGAAAATTTTGAAATTAATTTGATATCGATTAAAGTTAAAGCCTCATCGCTAGACCCAACCAAATCTGGAATTTATCTATTTGCGAAAATTCTACCGTTGGACTTTTCAGAAATCTTCAATATTTTCAGAAAAAGAATATTTTTCTACTTCCTTTAGAAATTCAATAACAATTTTGAAAAAGACTTAAAACCAGACTTGTCAAATCTTTTTAATAATCGTTCACATCACCTGGATTGGTCAAAATATTTTAAACATGGAATGACAATTAAATTAAAATAAAGATCTACACAATGGCTGTCGTCGCTTGCTTCATCCTTCGTTTCATGATCAAACTGCGTTTTCCACCGAATTGACACACTTAAAACCATAAATAATTTTCAAGAATGGAATTTGCTTAGGCCAAATTGCCACACAGCTCTATTTTGGATGTGGGGGCAAACTTGAACTTTCAACATAAATATTTCTATTCTCAAAGATCCAATATCAGCAACTATCGAGGAACATTTTGAAATTGGTTTGCCATCGATTAAAGCTAAAGCCTCATCGCTGGACCCAACCAAATCTGAATTCCTTTTTGGGACCCAACCAAATCTGAATTCCTTTTTGGGACCCAACCAAATCTGAATTCCTTTTTGGGACCCAACCAAATCTGAATTCCTTTTTGGGACCCAACCAAATCTGAATTCCTTTTTGGGACCCAACCAAATCTGAATTCCTTTTTGGGACCCAACCAAATCTGAATTCCTTTTTGGGACCCAACCAAATCTGAATTCCTTTTTGGGACCCAACCAAATCTGAATTCCTTTTTGGGACCCAACCAAATCTGAATTCCTTTTTGGGACCCAACCAAATCTGAATTCCTTTTTGGGACCCAACCAAATCTGAATTCCTTTTTGGGACCCAACCAAATCTGAATTCCTTTTTGGGACCCAACCAAATCTGAATTCCTTTTTGGGACCCAACCAAATCTGAATTCCTTTTTGGGACCCAACCAAATCTGAATTCCTTTTTGGGACCCAACCAAATCTGAATTCCTTTTTGGGACCCAACCAAATCTGAATTCCTTTTTGGGACCCAACCAAATCTGAATTCCTTTTTGGGACCCAACCAAATCTGAATTCCTTTTTGGGACCCAACCAAATCTGAATTCCTTTTTGGGACCCAACCAAATCTGAATTCCTTTTTGGGACCCAACCAAATCTGAATTCCTTTTTGGGACCCAACCAAATCTGAATTCCTTTTTGGGACCCAACCAAATCTGAATTCCTTTTTGGGACCCAACCAAATCTGAATTCCTTTTTGGGACCCAACCAAATCTGAATTCCTTTTTGGGACCCAACCAAATCTGAATTCCTTTTTGGGACCCAACCAAATCTGAATTCCTTTTTGGGACCCAACCAAATCTGAATTCCTTTTTGGGACCCAACCAAATCTGAATTCCTTTTTGGGACCCAACCAAATCTGAATTCCTTTTTGGGACCCAACCAAATCTGAATTCCTTTTTGGGACCCAACCAAATCTGAATTCCTTTTTGGGACCCAACCAAATCTGAATTCCTTTTTGGGACCCAACCAAATCTGAATTCCTTTTTGGGACCCAACCAAATCTGAATTCCTTTTTGGGACCCAACCAAATCTGAATTCCTTTTTGGGACCCAACCAAATCTGAATTCCTTTTTCTAGAACACCCAGTAGCTGTATAGAACGTTTATGGATTCAATTCTAAATTAGTCAAATGGTATTTACTCTTAAATACTGATGAAAAGGAACAGAGTAAGGCCCCATATTCAAGAAACCATGTAAAAGAAACTTTTAGGCCACTGAAAAATAATTAGCGCCCTTACTTATCTGAAACACTCGAGGCTCATACCCAAAATAAAGTTTCTTGTATTTTGATTAATACTAAGTCCTGGGCTGATGGTCTGGGGAAATTCTAATTCATGCATAGTTCATAAGAAATTGCTAGAAAGATATCTTAGATTTAACAGATTTGTCCTTAATTTCAAACGATTTTCTTGACGAGCATTGACGATATACACATGGGCTAAGATATCTAAAAAAATCCCATTCTGTTGTAACCTATCTGTCCAGGACTTTCCAGAAAAGAAATGAAAAGCTTAAAGAGAATAGACAAAGCTTGTTTTACTACCCGCTATAAATAGGCTAAAGGAACGCCCGCAAACCCATTGTTTCTTTAGTTACACAATGAAACGGCACGTGCCACAGTTACCAATACAATGGAATATATTTTAACTTGGCCCTGGCCAGACTTTAACTATATCGATTCCATTTAAGAAGCTTTGGGCCTAAAAATTGAAAAATTACCACAGACATAAGAAATGGTAAGGTGTGAAAAGGTGTGAAAAGTGGTTTCTAAAATGCAGGGCCTTATTTCAAAATCTCACCATTTGACATGTTGATGCTCTGTTCACCACCACCTTTCTGTTCGCATGTCGCAATATTTTTGAAATCTGTTTTCTTTAATATCTCTTTATACTCATCACTCTTCATCTTGCTGTATATATGAAACAGCATGTCCCTATCCTTCAAGTTGTCCCTTTCGATGTTGCTACAGCGAGTTGACTTCAGATTACTGCCATGAATGTAAACACAACACATAACACTGTTCAATAACAACAAAGCAGCTGATCTCAGCTCTCCATAACTCTTTGAAAGAAATGAATATACAAAAAATTCATCCGTAACCAGGAACTGATGATGTACACGGCAGCATAGTTCTAGCGAGTTCTGCAATAACTTTTCTAACAGTTGCTCATGAGCTTTTAGAAGATATATCCAGTCCTCCTGAAGCAGCATAGCTGCAGCTCTTGATAGAATAGCTGTTACTATTTCAAATATACGGAGGCCTAAGTGGTTATTTGTGATGTGTTTCATGTATTCACAGCATATCCAAACTATAAACGCTGGCATTCCAGAAGCTCCGTGTTTCATCAGCAAGCTTTGTCTTTCCAACCATTTCATCGTAATTCGCGCAATATTCTCGTAGAATTCATCCAAAGATTGATCCACAACCGTTTGTCGCCTTACGTGGCTATCTGCAATTTCAATGAGTTGTTTAATATGCCTCTGAGGAATGAAAATTGTCTTCTTTTGTAAGGCTGGGGCTTCTTCCGTAGTAACTTCAAGAAGATCTTCTGAATCCCCCTTCAGAGTGCTTGCAACTGTCGCTTGGGAGGCTGGTTCTGTGCTGATGCACCATTCGAGGCTTCCTGTGAGCGAATCCAGTTGTTGAAGCTTTAGAACATCTCTAAAAAGGGATATAAATACAATGATGTGTCATGGACTGAAACGGACAGAGACCGAGTCACTCAAAAAAGAATTTACCAATTTTTCCAATCCTTGTAACAAGGCGAGAAAAATCACAAAAATACTTCAATCTTTTGGCTGTCAAGCAAATACTGATTCATTCCAATCCATCCAGTACTCTTTTGATGCTATGAATTTTCAAAAGTGGGAGCTTTTTTCTGGCTCACCCGGTGCGAAATTCAAAAGTCGATTTTCAAAATAAAAAATTCATTTTGAGAAAATAGTGAAAAATCTGTGTGATGTGGCTTATCAAAAAAACTGTAAAATCGTCGTTTCGAAAGAAATTTCTTTACTTTACGTGACACAGCCTCTTTTAAAAATTTATTGACGTATTTTATAATGGTTGATGACTGTGTCTTTCCCGCTGAGGATGTGACAGATTGGACCAGTAATGTATTGTGCATTTACTTGAAATTTTACTTGATATGTAAAATCTGGAGAAGGCTAACAATGAATTTGACCTATCAATTTTTGGAAGCCTATCAATTTTGCGTAATAGGCCGTCCCTGAACGCACAAAACTCTTCAATACCCCTCGCTTTGTTCTGACCCTGGGATATTCATGTTTATTTGTTTTCAATTTAATCTTCAATTACTAGTTCAAACCGGTTATACTAATTATGCGTGTTGTTTCATAATTAATGCTATAAATAAGCACGTGTTGTTCTCGATTCCTTAGCAGAGGATGGCACGAGTCTCAGTGCCGAAACCTACTATATTTTACTTGATCATGTCTTAATTGTTTACGTCTAATTTGAAATGTCATAATTTGCTGGATTTGTCAAACATGGACTTGTCACTATAATTAATTAGGATTTGTCATCGATCAATGACTATTTACACTGTTTTAGCCCAAGTCTTTTCAATTTGTCGTCTTGCTCAACAAATATGAAACTAGTCGTCGTGACGCTGATAATAAAATGCAAAAAAGCAAAATGAAAAATTACCGATACTTTTCAATGTTGAACTTCGTGAAATTCAAAAGTCGATCTTCAAAATAACACTTTCATTTTGAGAAAAACAGTAGAAAATCTGTGTGATGTGGCTTTTCAAAAAACTGCAAATCGTCGTTTCGAAAGAAGTTTGTTTACTTTATATGACCCAGCCCATTGAAAAATTTTAGTGACGTGGTTCATGACGGTGACGGTTCAGGACTTTGTCTTTCCCGCTGTGGATGTGACGGATTGGACCAGTGATGTATTGTGTATTTACTTGAAATTTTACTTGAGATATAGAAAAAAGGAATATGAAAACCTTACCTGTACTTTTCAATGATCACTAAGCACACGGATGAGCATTCTTGCGGAAAATTAAGAGGAATTGGCTTCTTCGTCACTTTCTCTCCATCATCACCAACAACTTCAAAACCTTTAGTGAACGTTTTAACCAAATTGATTAATATCTGCAACACAAAATCAATCTGCTGGTCATTTTTGCTTGACGTAAGTCTGTTTTGAATCCAAGAAATTAGGCCATGCGTCTTCACCAGATCAAAAGCTGCATTGTGAATGTGAGATGCTGCTGTGATAACNTCTAATTTGAAATGTCATAATTTGCTGGATTTGTCAAACATGGACTTGTCACTATAATTAATTAGGATTTGTCATCGATCAATGACTATTTACACTGTTTTAGCCCAAGTCTTTTCAATTTGTCGTCTTGCTCAACAAATATGAAACTAGTCGTCGTGACGCTGATAATAAAATGCAAAAAAGCAAAATGAAAAATTACCGATACTTTTCAATGTTGAACTTCGTGAAATTCAAAAGTCGATCTTCAAAATAACACTTTCATTTTGAGAAAAACAGTAGAAAATCTGTGTGATGTGGCTTTTCAAAAAACTGCAAATCGTCGTTTCGAAAGAAGTTTGTTTACTTTATATGACCCAGCCCATTGAAAAATTTTAGTGACGTGGTTCATGACGGTGACGGTTCAGGACTTTGTCTTTCCCGCTGTGGATGTGACGGATTGGACCAGTGATGTATTGTGTATTTACTTGAAATTTTACTTGAGATATAGAAAAAAGGAATATGAAAACCTTACCTGTACTTTTCAATGATCACTAAGCACACGGATGAGCATTCTTGCGGAAAATTAAGAGGAATTGGCTTCTTCGTCACTTTCTCTCCATCATCACCAACAACTTCAAAACCTTTAGTGAACGTTTTAACCAAATTGATTAATATCTGCAACACAAAATCAATCTGCTGGTCATTTTTGCTTGACGTAAGTCTGTTTTGAATCCAAGAAATTAGGCCATGCGTCTTCACCAGATCAAAAGCTGCATTGTGAATGTGAGATGCTGCTGTGATAACTTCACATATTGATTTCTGAAAAACAGAAACGATTAAGTTAAAAAAGGACAAATGCAAGAAAAAATGTACAGTAATTATATTGTTGATTTGCTGTTAAAGGACAAGTCCGGGGTTGGAATAATTTTCCATGAAATGAAAGATTACATTACAATGTTGTGAATGGTGTGGAGTACTTTTTTCCAACCTTCTCTGTCTTTTCTCTGCGAAATTGCGTATTTCAATCTGTGAAATGAGCGAAATGATGTCATTATTCATGACGTTATTTCAACAACTTCGCCTTCGACCTGAACGGGGCTGTTTTCTTATAGAGCTCTCATAGTAAT
Source organism: Aurelia aurita complex sp. Pacific (assembly GCA_004194395.1). NCBI lineage: Eukaryota > Metazoa > Cnidaria > Scyphozoa > Semaeostomeae > Ulmaridae > Aurelia > Aurelia aurita complex sp. Pacific. Next base: position 45,600 of record REGL01000007.1, on the reverse strand, counting down.
TTCCGACGTCACAATCGAACCTCCAAACTGAGGCTAGCTATTTTATCGCGTTTTACAAAATGGTGACGCCATTGGGTCTAACTTACGAGAAATGTTGTACGAAGTTACAACAGAAAGAGATCTCAAAACGTTAAAAGAAGCCACAAGTGATGTTCGGCAGTTGGTAAGGTTGCTTTCTGACATTAATTGTAGGAACCCCGGACTTGTCCTTTAAGAATCCCGAAAATAGCCATTCATCAGCTGAAAATATTAGCTAATCGATCAGTATGAAAAATCCTAACTTTGTCCTCTCCTCTGCTGCAAGTTAGTTTTTAAGGTGAAAGACGCATCACGACAAATATCTACCAGATGAGTAAAAAAAGTTAACACGTTTGGCGGGCTGTGGAATAAAAAATACGCGGCCGATATTCAAAACAATAATATTAATGTATCAATCAAAGGCTAAATCATATGTGAAAACTTTGTTTGGTGAAATCACTCATCATTTAGACCCATAAATTGGGAAAATGTAGATGGGAGCGAGCATAGGGCTCAAATCTTTGACAATTTCAAAAAGAAGGGTGTAAAATTCTATGACATTTTTCTTTGAATTGAATGGCTTGAAAGAAACTTATGGCACTTTGCTGTAAATCTCCCATGGAAATTTTCTGATATCTTGATTTTTTTTCAAATTGGCGGCAATTTAATTATTATTGAAAAAATTCATGGAAAATCTTGAAAAACTTCAAATCATCGTAAATTCTAAACCAATACAGAGAAAATGATAGAACCTACAAGAAAAGCATAGTTTATGGTGGCAAGCAGAAATCTGTAGCTTTTCTGGTTTAGGATTTAGAAATTTGATGACGTCATAGCCTCAAATTTAATAAATGCCGCCATTTTGAAACTAATCAAGATATCAATAAATCTCCACGGCAGATTTATAGCAAAAAACCCTACGTTCCTTCCAAGCCATATAATTAAAAAAAACTGCAATAGAATGTTACAGCGACTTTTTTTAAGATTTGAGCCCTATGTTATTGGAGCAAGGATTATAAGTTCGATTATGGTCCATGATTTATTTGCCATTGAAATTGATATTCTGAATCTAACAATAGACCAATGAATCTAACAATTGGTGTCCCACAAGGTTCTGTCTTGGGTCCATTATTTTTCAACATCTTTATAAACGACTTATTTCTCATGAGCCTAGAATCTGAGATATGCAATTTTGCTGATGACAATACCATATTTGCATGTGGTAATACTATACAAGAAATTGTGATCAAATTGGAAAATGACCTAGGTCTTCTATTAGACTGGTTCTCAAAAAATGGAATGATAGCAAATCCTGAAAAATTCCAGATTATGTTCCTGGTCTAAGTGATCAAAGGTGCCTGCGCCTTCAACAGGAGCTGTTTTGTAATCGTTTCATTCAAGCCCTAAA
>REGL01000007.1:12475-43200 GCA_004194395.1 Aurelia aurita complex sp. Pacific | reverse complement strand
AGGTGGCGTACGAATCTCGCATTTAGCGTAACTTAATCGGCACGCAAGGGATGAGAAGGATTCACAAACTGAAGAAACAGCTTCGACTTAAGGACTAGATTAGAACTTGTTGCCTGATTGGCTGTGGGAAGTTTCGGAAATAAAAACAGACGTTAATGTTTTCGTTATCATTCGATTTCGAGTGCAATGTCGTACTATTTCGAACGAAAATTTCGATCTTTATATTTCAATGTTTAACTGATCGATGCCTTGCATCCCTTGCGTGCCGATTAATTTAGGCTAAATGCGAGATTCGTGCGCCACCTCCTCCGAGGCAGCCAAACTTCGCTTTTGCAGCGAGAAGGGTATTCCCTCTCGCAGCCATCTTCCAGAAAAGTGGCGCGCCAGCCCCAGACCCTTGAAAAGGTCTATAGACCTTTTAGCTATTCTGAAAAGAATCAGGATCGAACGATATTTTGCTACATTTTGTAGAATTTTCGAATGTGCACAATAGTGATAGAAGCTCTAACGCCACTCGATCGACCGTAGCCTATAAAAATGTATAAAAATAATGCTCGATCCAGGCTCTTTTGTAGAATAGCTAAAAGGTCTATTGTATTGAATTAAACGAGACAAAAGGGAAATAAAATAGATATTTGAAAGCAAAATTCTAACCTTTGCTGTGGCATCACACATTGGTGAATCATACAACGCCATTATCTGCTCAAAAACATGTCTCCTCTTATAAATGTAGTAATCCGCTGAAGTCCTCAGGCCACTTGCTAACAACTTTAAGATCCAACCTCGCTCTGCATTGAACTGTAAACTGGAACTGTTCAGCATGTTTAAGAATAAAGGGACGTCTTTCACATCCAAGCATGGTTTGTGAAGTAGGAAATGGTTGACGACTTCGTACAAATGTTGATCTGCAAACAAAGAATATAATAAAATAGACAAAATCAGCAAGGATTGCTTGCATCAACTTCAAGTCAAATTTGTTGGGGAGACGAGAAAGGGTTTGTCCGAGGAAACTTATGTGTCTCCCGTGCAGTAGGTTAATACTCATGCGCCCGGCAGAGTTCCAACCCAAAACGCTTCTCCGCATGAGCTTTAACCCACTGCACGAGGGGACACATACGTTTCCTCGGACAAACAGTATCTCGTCTCCCCAACAAAAATGATCAATCCTTTTTTATTTTTTCAACATATTTCGTACAATCAAAACTTGTGCTATGAATGCATGACGTAGTATAATGCTAAACCTTCCCAAGAGTATGATCACATGACCTGAAATGGGTAAAATAACCGTAAGCTGATTTTGTCTTTTGTACGAAAACTTTCCTCTTCTACGATGCAGATCAAAAGAGAGGTTTTAAACAGCAGACTTCTTGGGGTACTTTGAGATTACGCTCACACCTGACAGGCACAATGTGAAAATGGCAAAATATATGATGGCATACCAACATTTTAGCAGCGTTGACACGATACCGGCATGGCACGACTTAAACAAGGTAGAACATTTGACGATAACAAACTCCATGCAATCTCCCAAACAACCAGGCTAGAACTTGACACCAAAGACATGTATCTGGACCTAACTAATCGATTACCCTCTTTTTGAGAAGTTGGAATAAATATTCCGTTTACATCGTTTTCGAGTAGGAAAATTAGAATTATAGTTTATAGATAGATAGTTGTAATAAAATCGTTTGAAGAGAAATTGCTTTGATGTTGTGTTGCTTTTGAATTTTGAATGACTAAGTTTTGAAAATGTTTCATAATTGAATACGATGCTATTTTGAAATTATGCCTGTCAGATTTCTGTTTAGAAAAATTGCCATCTTTCAAATTGTGCTGAAATCACATGACTGTATGTAGAATTTAAGCAGCATAAAACATTACTGGCCTTCATACCTTAAAAGCTCTATTAAACCCCTCCCCTCTTTATTAAGCCCCCCCCCTACTCATATCAAATTTCAGAGGTTACTAAAGATTTTCCATTTATTGAACTAAATGAGTTTGCAGGTTAATTTGAATGTGTTTTGAGATAAAACTGTGTCGAATTCATGTATTTAACTCGTAAAATGTTATGTTTAAACCGCAAAATGTGGTGTAAAAGAACTAAAAAGTGTTCAAAATTAAATAAGCCCCCGGGAGCTTAATAGAGCTTTCATGGTGAGCATTTCTAACAAAGCAGATGTGTTCGATGAAGAAACAGTGGAATCATTCTGTCTCATTCATGAAATCTTTGAAAAGGGTAGTATCAAATGACTATAAGACAATATGAAGATTACCTGGTCGCAGGAGAATTTGCAAACATCTCAATGCGAAGGAGCATATGATACTTGGAATAACCATCCCTTCCTCAATTACAGAATTCTTCAGCGAGTCAAGAAGAACAACGATCTAAATCATGGATGAACAAGAAAGTTTCAAAAAAAGCCGAGAATCCGCCCAATCCCCCATGCCACAAAGACAAACATTAGGCGAATTTCCAGACCGCTGGAGCACATCCCCTGTCTAAAAGTAAAAATATATAGTTTTAGATTCCTTATCTAAATCGATTTGTGTTTTTGATGTACCTGACAGTACATTGTAGAATCATTTTGTTGGCTATTCAAATTTTTCAATGCATGATAAGCAGTACAAAAATGTAGCAACAACCAGTAATTGTATCGTTTTGTAAGAAATTATAGCCTGTTTTAAATTAGATGTCACCTGCAAATGCCCGCGAATAACAACAATGGAAGTGTCTTGCAAAGGAATTTTGCGATATCGCAAATTGCAGGTGACATCTGATTTGAGACGGACTTTAAGAATTTGATCCAGTGCAGAAAGTTTCTTAAATTCTTGTGATTTGAAAGCTCAAGGTTTCTTGATGGTTTCACAGGAATTTAAAGAAAATATTGATGTTTCCGTTCCGTGCTCTGGTAAACATTCCACAATGAAGTCTATATGCTGGTATTACAATAAACACGTTGGACGAAAGAATGAGTTTTGTATCAAAAGCAGGGAAATAAATAAACCAATATACTCTAAATAGTTCAATCTTTGTGGCTTCAGCAACATGGACTGTCACAAAACAGGTTCACTAGCAGCAACTAATATTAAAAATTGGAGAAAATGATTTCAATAAAAATTCAGGGACTTGAAACCAACCTGAGTCTTCTCCAGAAATCGAGAACCCTCTAGCTGGTTCATGAATCTAGCCAACACGTGATATGCTGTCTTTCGTGTGGCGATATGTTGTGATGACAATGCAGCAATAACAAAAGCCAGACAGCCAATATCAATGAATTTACGGCAATCAACTTCGAAGTCTGAAAAGAAAAAGAATAAGACCATAGAAATAAGGCTCACTGTTAAACCCTATGTGACCTTGGGGGCGAATTCAGCCCCCCAGCATATTTTCGTTTACACTTGTTTGATATATGCAGAAGGCCACTGAGATTTTGTAAGCTTGATTTTGTATCATAGAGCAATGAAACTGTAACAATTTGAATATTGTATCTTTAGTATTGTCCCGATTCATTTTTCATTTCCTATTGCAAATTATTTATACACGATATCCCTTCAGCTGTTAAATAATAACAATAATAATTTACGAATATTTCAACAAGATAACCTAACAATATTTACAATATTGTTATCATTAGGATCCTGCTAGCTTAATAGTTATAGGAAAAATGTTCTTTTAAAACTTACAAAATTAAAATCAAAATACAAGTGAACCTTAGATACTTACAGAAATAAATATTATTAGAATGGCTATCTAAAAACTGTCTGAAAAGAAGTCGAGATTCGATCTTCCTTGCCTGTAGAGGCAAAGTCGTTGAATTCTTTTGCAGCCAAGAAATAAAGTCCTTTTCGTCCAAATTCCGTTAATACTACAAAAAATTCTACAAATTAACATTATCTACAAACAACAAGAAAAACATTGAAGGCTAACCGTTGCTGTTCTTCGAGGGAGTCGTATTTTAAATAGCTTTCAGTTCATCAAATGTATTTATAGTGGTTTTTGAATCGGCACAAAGTAGGAAGCTCCCTGATACTACCAAGTTGATAATGGAATTAACATAACAGTGATTCTATGAAAATTAGATCATTGAACGCAATGCATCTTGGTCAAATGTCCCATGATTCCATCATTTCCGTCATCACGTTCACGTGTTCAGTTTTCAGCACTTTCTGAAGATCAACAGAAAACTATAACGTGAATGTTTGGATACCTGGAGCGAGGAAATGACTGAATAACGGCAAGAGGAAACTTGGATCGTACACATCATCTCTGATAGGCTTCAGCTGCTTCACATCTGCATTTTTCTGAAAAGAAAGATGACAATGAAACACAAATCTCGTGTGGATAAAATGCTTTGTGACTGGCCCTTGAATCTAGATAATGAATGCAGGAAGGCCGTACGGCAAGGTTAATTTTTTATTGAAGTTTTCATTCAGTAATACATTTTAAGTGGGCTGAAAGGATTTCTAGCTATTCAAAAGCTAATTTAGGCCCACTATGCATGCCGCATCTAGGCATGGGACCCCTAGTTTAACGTCTCTTCCTTTTATACAAAATACTTCCTATTATACATGGTATTTATGGCAGGTCACCTGTATGGCAGGTCACCTTGCATCCCGTGCGTCTTGGTTTTGAAGAAGGGTCATATTCAAGCTTAAAAATGATATCCAATAAAGAAGAACCCTACAATTTTACTATTACATACCGTTACATCAATTACCAACGGAAAATTGAAGGCAGACTTAACCAGCAAATTACGATCCAATGACTCCATGACATCTTTCATGCTCGTTTGGCTGTACAGCGTCGTATGTGATCCTTGTGTCTCTTTCCGATGCTCGAGCGCCTTTTTGCCCCATTTTAATGGTCTAAGACAAACAAATCAAAACAAATCATGAGCTGTACGCAGCATTTGGATTGGTCTTTGGAAAATTTCGTGGTCATAGGTTGCGGTTTCAAAGATTATCCAATCAGATGACAAGGTGTTTATTGCTATTGTTTAATAAGCCAATCAGCGATCAGTTTTCATAATACAATTCAATTCAACCTCTGTTTTCCTTGGAAGCTGTCTCCGCTAAACTGTATTTGACCCAATTAGCCGCAATATTTTCACAGCGGCTTCCGAATATTTAGTAGCCAATCAAAGGTTGGCTACTAAATAATAGGAACCTAAACAATGATACCTTAACTTAAGGTGGATCTGCACTTAAGGTGGCTCAATACTGAAAATTTCAAAACCATGAAACAGCGATACGGAGGCTCACTACCAAGTAAAAATAAGTTCAAAACAGTTGGTTAGGTTGGCTCGCTACTGATGAAAATTTCACACTCATACACACTTGGTGTCCTTACAGTAAAAACCCGCATATAAGAACCACCCACTTATAAGAATCTAAGGCCTAAAATGTTCTAATTTCACCCCATTACAGAAGAACCTATTCATCCTGAAATTCAAGGAAGGTTCTTATCTTTAAAAAAGTTAAATGTAAACTACTGGTTTTTAATAAATATGTGATAAAATGTTTCAAGAAATTTAGCCAAATACTGAAGTAGATACAAAGCATATGTAAAAAATTCCTTGTATGAATGGATTTGATACAGATAAGGCTAGGTAGATAAGGTTGTTCTTCATAAAATTGTGTCATGATAGTGTGTATGTGAAAACGTTGTTTTCTTATATTCGGCCTAAATTCCCGAAAATCTGTAATTAATTATTTTGATAAGAACCTATTTAAGAACCTTGCATCCTGTTTTCAAGAATAGTATCATATGCATAAGAACCTAAACAGGGTGATTTCAAAATGTAAGGTTCTTATATGCGGGTTTTTACTGTATTGCTCGTGGATTAAGTTCAACCGTTAAAGGAAAATGTTGACAAGAATTGAAGTGTAGATGAGTAGAACTTACTTCATTGACAGGATAGATGCATCGTTATCTTCATAAATACGCAGGAGCAAGAGAAGTTTCTGGTCTGAAAAAATGAAAGATCACACTTAATCAACAGTATGCAGCGAAGATAAACAATGCTAATTTATTAACGGGACAGAATAAGATTCCAATAGTAGTCGTATTCAAGTAAATGGAGAGCGTTAAACTTTTCGTTTTTGCATCCTCTCAGATCTGATAGCATCTCATCGTTGCGTTTGCTTTACCACTACGTAGCAGCCCTTCTAAACATGGCTCCTGCTTGACTAGACTTATTATTTTCGTGTAGTTTCGCTCCCATGACCTGATATGTCGCTTGAACTACAACTGACTTCATCTTTGTTTCTCATTTTCTATCTTAAACTATTTGTACATACATTATCCCTTCGGCTTTTATACTACACAAAATATACAGTTTTATAAATCAATAGCATATATACATAAACAAAAGAAAAAAATTGAAGGCTAACGCCGTTGCTGTTCTTCCAACGAGTCGTGACATCTACAAGTGGTTTCTGCGACAATATTTTTTTAAATTTTCAAAATTTGAAAGTAACTATAGCTGATAATGAACTGGCTTCTACTGAGTAGGTGTATTTTGCGTTAAAAAACATAGAACCGTATGAATCTAATCAAAATCTTGCGCTCAGTGAGTTTATCAGAAATCTTTTATCTTGAGGGTTACTTTTTTGGCCCACCCATTACAAGCGATGTAAACAGTCCTTTCTGGCAATTACAACCGAGCCCTACCGAAAACGGCCTTAAGCAGTTTTCTGGCAGCAGATACATGTTAAAAATGGCGTTTGTTGTTTTAAGGCTTCAGGTCTTTGATTGACAACAGTAATCTTATTTACTGAACAAATTAACCTGTATAAATATGAAAGATTATTATTATTAAGAATGCTAAAAGACATAATAACTAACCTGTTGATGACAAAGTAGCATTGTATGCAGTCATGAAGGCCTTTGTGTGGGAAGACTTGCAAACTTTTGGCTCTTGTTGAGCGATAGCGAGAAGCAAGCCAATCAAAGCGCCTAGATGGACGAATTGAGAATGAGGTTAAAACTAGGGACCCTCTTGGTGACTCAAGGAAACAACATCATACAATAAGACTAGTAATCAAATATGGGAAACCTGTTTCAAAAGTAGAAATCCTAAAATATAGTATTATCATGTACATTTTTAGGTGTGTGAATTCTTGGCTGTCCTTTTAAACTTTCATACTGATGAAGATTTTGAATAGAACTGGTGATCTGAAGCGAAAATTTTTATTGATGCAAATTAACGGCACTATCGAATGATAAAGAATCCTGTTTAGATCTTTTTGATATCTCATTTCGTTTTCAAGTTATCCACTGATTTTAAGTATCAGCTGATGACGTCATTTTGTTTGCAAATTACTACGATAATATATGGAAATATAGCTGTATCTAATCTTTGAAAGGTTACAGCTGAGGAGACATTTAAGGTAAGCTGAATAAATGTAATAGAAATTTTTTCACGAGTTTATGCGATGTTTAGAAAGGCAGTTCAACTGAAGAAAAATTCTTCGAGTCAATTTTCCTTTGAAAAATAGTCAACCTTGTATGCTTTCTTTGCGTTTTGCAAACAAAATGACGTCATCAGCCAATCATACAAAACAGTGGATAACTCAAAAATGAAACAAGATATCAAAAATGTGTAAACGACATTCTTTATCAATCAACATCGCTATTCATTTGCATCAATAAAAATTTTCGCTTCAGATCACTTTTAAGTGATATCCAACAGTTTCTGTTTTATGACATCATTTTCATGATAACAAAAGATGAAGCATTTAGATACAATCACGTAAGCAACAAAAACACATACCCCTGGTCTCCGCAGCATACTCCTCTTCCAGGAGAATTGGCAAAAATCGGGAATGACTAAGCAAGTATTGGTAGATGGTTTCCATGGTCAAAGATGAATTCTTTCTGAACCTCTTGATTGAGTAGAAGGAAGAAACCAAGTTTGCAATCACATCCATCGATTCGTGGCAGTCAATACAATGCCTGGAAGAAAAGATTGTGCTTCTGTGTCAATCGACAATGCTTTCTGAATATAACGTATCAGTTAAAAGCAGTCTGTCCCCCATTGGTCTAACCTTAGTTACTGCTTTATTTACTGTATTTACGCTGGAGGCAAATTCGTCATCACTGAGTCTCTGTGACCCTGATTTCTTTGGATAAAGCGAATTAGCACAAACTTCTCGAATATACAATAAAGATCTTTATCGATTTTATTTTCATTCATCGAAGGAGACAAATTGCCTTTAAATGCAAAAATGGTATTGTGGCGCAGTGGTGTAATACTCTGACTTTGCAGCCAGAACATTCAGACGGACAGGGTTCGATCCTAGGTAGAGCTCCACCATTTGAGCGTCATGACAAAGAGTCGCAGACTCGATTAGATCCCATCATTTGGCGGTAAAAACCGCAACTTCACCTTCACCTTCATCTTTACCTTCACCCTCACCAAAAAATGTTTGTATCAAACATTTTAATTTGTCAATTGCTATCAGATACAATTTTTGCCAACTTTTTGCAAATCTTTTACTACTCCTATACAGTTCATGAAAAACAGTGTACCACTATTTCACTAGGGGAGCAAGTATCAAAAACGAAAAATTAAATCACCGGGGATAAGTTTAATTTAAGTTGATTAAAAAACAAGTTAAGTTAAGTCGTGATTTACACTAATCACAATACATACTTCAAACAAATTCGCACCAATGATGACCAGTTTTCAGCTAACAGTGCCAATAATTCGTCATTTGGATTCGTCTTTTTCCTTGCACACAAACCCTACAATAAATAGCAACGATTAGAACGCAACATTTGATAATGGTTTAGTCTAGGCTCGTTTGACCTGCAGGTGTGAGAGGGGTAGAGCAAAAGTTTCAAATATTTCAAAGCTTTAAAAAGGTGGGTGTAAAATTCTATGACACTTTTGTTTAAATTAAAAACATCTAACATTCGAATTAAAATTAAAATTTTCTTTATTTTCAAATAAAATAAAGTAAAATAAAATAAAATAAATTTCTTTATTTTTATTTTTTTTTAATTTTTGAATAAAATTTTCTTTTCTTTAAATTAAAAACATTCGAAATCATACTCTGATGAGGACACAAGTCCGAAAGGCCTCAGTGTGTTAAAACATAGCTTATAGTATTTTTTGTCGTCCAACCTCTCTACATCAAGTTTCTAGTTATACATTTTACCAAGTTTTCTTTAAATCAAATGGCTTGAAAGGAACTTGTGGTACTTTGCTGTAAATATGCCATGGAAATTGTTGCTATTATGATTTTTTTCAAGCTGCAATGGCAGCAATTCAATTATATTTGAAAAAATCATGGAAAATTTTGAACCAATTTAAATCATCGTAAATCCTAAACCAATAGAGGAAAAATGATATAACCTTCAAGAAAACCATAGTTTATGAAGGTCTACAATATGGTGGCAAGCATAAATCTGTAGCTTTCCTGGTTTAGGATTTAGAAATTTGATAACGTTATAGCCTCAAAATTTAATAGATGCCACCATTTTGAAACTAATCAAGATATCAATAAATTTCCACGGCAGATTTACAGCAAAACCCCAAGTTTCTTCCAAGCCATTTATTTCAAAGGAAACTGTAATAGAATTTACACCGACCATTACAGATTTGAGCTCTATGTTAGCGGGATATATGTATAATTCATTTGTCTTTTGTTGTATTGTTCAGCGTTATTATTGTTGATTTGTCCACGGTGTCCTTATTTCATATCATTTCAATTTTACATTTACTGAGGGAACGTGCACCCTGAACGTGCACCCTGCAAAAGTTTGAGGACAAGTAATGTCAATAAATATGCAGCTCGAATCCCGAGAGTTAACAGAAACAGGAAAAAGGGGCCTTTGGTTTCAAGATCCCAAGATGTACAATGAACTTCCAAGCAGCTTTCACCAATTGGACTCTTTCCTTCTTTTTAAAGATAAGCTAAAACAATTTTATTTGGACAACTAAAAATAAATTATGCTTCTAAAAGTGAACAATTTTACCTAATTACTGTATTTCTTTATTGTAAAATTTTATTGTAATATTTCATAGTTTTAGATACAGGGCTCTCGTTGATAACAGCACTTAGCGTGCTGAAGAGGTTATCCTGTATAAACATTGTTATTATTTATTTATTTATTTATTTATTTATTTATTTATTTATTTATTTATTTATTATTTATAGAACTACTCACCTGACTTAGCTCCAAAATGACCTTGTGTAGAGTTAACTCTAGTAGCTTGTGTCTTTCTTGATCTGGAAGTAAACACTCGGTTGTGAAAGATTCTGTTTATCGTTTTGGAAGCACCGAACAAGGATTGATAATCTTGCTTGACAATGACATTGTTGGGGAGATGAAGCGCTGACCCTATTGTTTTCAAACATTGTGTTCCAGCTTTGTTGTGAACGAATCAACGCTGGAGCTCACACTGTCATGCGTCTCTACCCTTGTTCTCAACGGTCAAGGTAATTTGCATATTACGTAATTGAAGTAAATTGTTACTGCACATGCGATCTGGAGCCTTTTTCGGGGGATTCCTTGAGGCTCATAACTTAGGCAGCCCAACAAGATATATTTTTCAACAAAATCAAACCGGGTCTTCTTTGAGTTTAGCCATTCATTGGCTGTTATGGTCACATGGCATTGAATTTTTCTTTGTTCTTCTGGTGTTAAATCGTCTTGTATCATTAATAAACGCATCTTTTTGTTATTCAAAGTTGCTCTTTATTGCAGCTATTAACTTATTTTCTCTCCCTTCAGGGTTTCAGGTGAATTCGTTGTTTCCCTTGCAAGATTTAGCAGTTTTCTCCCTGGTTACAGGTTAAACTGGTTATCATTCTTTTACCTGAGTTAACAGTTTTCTTTCCACAGATTACAGTGTCTAATGTCGCGTTTATGGGTTTATTACGAGTCCATTTAAAGCTTATTTTTAAATTCTGTACCGCAATCATTTTATAAAATCAAAAATCAAACATATCGATCGTTACCTTTACTAGCCATAAAACCTTCCCAGACTTTCATCAAGTAAACAAGAGATTCCAATAAGACAGTCGACTTTTTCATTGAGATCATTTCACGTCCAACACAATTGTAAAAAAGCTCTATTTGATACCTATAGATATAAATAAACATTGTATACCACGTGTCCAAAAATTGTAAAAAGCTTCTTTGAACAATTCCTGCGAAATATTCTTCCTTAATCCTTATTTGAACGTGATGATACACTTAGGGTACAAAAGTATGGAAACGATGGCCTAAAACATGGCAGAAAAGATGTCTTATAGCCTATGAGCCTCGTAACGAAAGGGAGACTTCCTCTCTAGCCCAGACCTCGATTTAAACTCTTGTAGCAGGAAAACACCCGTCATTTCATATTGTTTATCAAAGTAAAAAGAACGAGAGTCTCCAGGAAACTTTTTATGAATTCCGAGATGAAACTTCGAAGTAGCGTTATTGTCTTGGCAGTAAAAAATGGAGGAAATAGGAAATTGAAATTTGTCAACGCATCAGTTTGCTTTGATGAAAAGTTGGTTGAATGGTTTCATCTGATGCTGTTTTTGCCGGACAAAAAATTGTAAATAAAACATTTGGGAATACAGAAGTTTTCATAAATTTGGCTTTAAAGTCAAGGATGTATATATGATTGCTTAAATGAAATGTATATGAGTCCTTAACTTGCAATTTGGGACCTCGTATGCCCAAATTGGCTGCATAATCGCTGAGCAATTCACTTAAACACTCAAACTTTTGAGGCAGCCCTAGACAGATGTCTATGGAATTGTGCAACCACGATCTACGCGTAACTTGAAAGTCTTTTGAGGCAGATTCGCCTGTAAACTTTCAATCTTTGAAGTTCGTTGATCAATGAAAAATAATTTTCACTTCAATAGCTCAAGAAATTTCTAAAAATTAATTCATAGTTGAGCTGCTCCAAAAGCTGCCTCCAATTACGCATAGATAGTAGTAGCATAATTCACAACCGTCTGTCTTAGGCTGCATAAATATTTTTTTAAATTCGCTTAAATAAGATGCGCATAAGTTGAAGGTCCTTGTGTAGTGAGGCTAGCAAATAAACGCAGCTTGGCGCCTCCTTTTTGGTGAGAAAAGTACCCTTCATCCTGACCTTAACGCATTCTTTTTTAACTGTTTCGATCTGAATGTGGGGCAAAGATATAAATCAAGGTGTTATTTCGTAGAAAGACCAAAGAAGTTTCATAATTATGAGTCCAACAATTTTTGCGCGCATTTTTGGCGCCCTCTGTACAGGTTGCCACTCCCTCAACTTCGGGTCGGATCCACCCCTGATTATAACACGAGTTATCCTGACAGATAAATGGGTAGATTTACGTACCTTAATTTGACTGCTGTCTTTGTTGAATAACGGATTCCTTTCAGTGATTTATGAAGCAATTTTATGTTTGCATCAGCAAGCAAGGGTATATCAGTGCTCTCAACAATAACCATCAGAATTTGTGACAGCATCTAAAATGATGATAAATGGCCTTTATTATTATTATTATTATTAATTTATTCAAAGTAGGCATATATACAATAGCTACAAAATAAAAGCTAATTCAAGCCTACTATCTAGGAAAGTAAACTTTATAGAAAAAATAACATACAGAATAATTAGTTAAAAATGCATATATTTTTGCGATTTCTAACTCATGACTGTGTTCTGTTGTTGCGGTCGTATGAGAAAACTCAGCGAGAGAAGAAAAATGAGTTTCTCAAACAACCGCAACAACACAACACAGTCATTGGCCTAAATAAATAGCAAATGGAAGCTCAATTGCAGCATAGCAAACACAAGAGAAATGGTGAAGGTGAAGGTGAAGGTGAAGGTGAAGGTGAAGTTGCGTTTTTCAGCGCCAAGCGCTGGGATCGCAGAAATAGAGCAGACCTAATCGNATGTCCTGCAGGAAATTTTTCAAACATATCCCGTCCATTCGTGCTCTCGTTTTCATTCTTTCATGAAAATGACAAGTTTAACGTAAATTCAAGCAAAATTAGCTTATCGAGATACGTACCATTCATATTTATAGTGTAACAACAAATATGAGATAAAGTAACTGAACCCAATGTCAATCTGGACATTTGAATTATTCTTTGCTTGCAGGATTTTCAAGCATGATTTCTGTCCGGTCGCAGGAAGGAAAATATTTTTTCATGGCCTGATAAACAATGCTAATTTGTTAAAGGGACAGAATAAGATTCCAGTAGTGGTCACACTGTCGTAATCGAGTAAATGGAGAGCATTAAAGTTTTATTTTTCGCATACTCTCAAATCTGACAGCATCTCATCGTTGTGTTTGCTTTACCACTACGTAGCAGCCCTTCTAAACATGGCTCCTGTTTGACTAGACTTATTATTTTCGTGTCGTTTTGCTCCCATGAACTGATGTGTCGCTTGAACTACAACTGATTTCATCTTTGTATTTTTTCTTATTTTCCATTTAAACTATTTGTATATACAATATCCATTCGGCTTATATATTACACAAAATATACAGTTTTATAAATCAATAACATAGATACCTAAACAAAAAAAAACCACTGAATTCTAATGTCGTTGCTGTTCTTCCAACGATTCGTGACATCTACAAGTGGTTTCTGCGACAATATTTTTTCAAAACTTGATGTGAAAGTAGCTATAGCTGATAATGAACTGGCTTCTACTGAGTAGGTGTATTTTGCGTTAAAACATAGAACTGTATGAAATCAGAAATCTTTTATCTTGAGGGCTACTTTTTTGGCCCACCCGTTATCAGCGATGTAAACAGTTCTTCCTGGCAATTACAATCCCACCCTCCCGAAATGGCCTTAAGAAGTTTGTTGGCAGCAAATACATGTTAAAAATGGCGTTTTTTGTTTTAAGGATGCCAAAAAGACATAATAACTAACCTGTTGACGACAAAGTAGCGTTGTATGCAGTCATGAAGGCCTTTATGTGGGGAGCCTTGCAAACTTTTGTCTCTTGTTGAGCAATAGCGAGAAGCAAGCCAATCAAAGCGTCTATATGGACGAATTGAGAATGAGGTCAAAAGTAGAGACCCAATTGTTGACTCAGAGTTGAATTCCTGGTCATGGTATTTGAAAACCGCTATGTAGTATGCAAAACAACAAGGGCAGATTTTGTAATACAATAGCAGCAGTTGGGTTTGATTGACACCTCAATTCAAAGCGATTAGCGACTGCAAACAAAGGAAATTTTCTCAACTAGTAATTCAAAAGAAACAAAGCCGCAAAATTTTCCCTGAAACAAGTAGGGCAAACTCTCACTTTGTACGAGCGAAAGGTGGTTTTTGAGAGAAGTTACGTGCTTACACAGGAGCCGAGCAGAAGGCATTGTAATTCTCGCGTATTTAGGGCTTAAATGAAACGATTACAAAACAGCTCCTGAATCAAATAAACAAAGTCCGCCAGACAGAATTTTAGATTTGCCCTTCTTCTTTCGTTACAAGCACATAACTTCTCTTAAAAGCCACCTTTCACTTGCACAATACGAGAGTTTGCCCTACTAGTTTTAGGGAAATTCCTGCGGCGTTGCTTGTTTTGAATTACTGGTTGAGAGAATTTCCTTTGTCTGCAGTCGCTAATCGCTTTGAATTGAGATGCCCTTGTAAAGTTTCATACTGATAACAATTTTGAATCGAACGTTTAAATGGTATCCAACAGTTTTTATTTCATATCATTATCATCATAACAAAAGATGAAGCATTTAGATACAATCACGTAAGCAACAAAAACACATACCCCTGGTCTCCGCAGCATACTCTTCTTCCAGGAGAATTGGCAAAAATCGGGAATGACTAAGCAAGTATTGGTAAATAGTTTCCAAGGTCAAAGATGAATTCTTTCTGAACTTCTTGATTGAGTAGAGGGAAGAAACCAAGTTTGCAATCACATCCATCGATTCGTGGCAGTCAATACAATGCCTGGAAGAAAAGATTGTGCTTCTGTGTCAATCGACAATGCTTTCTGAATATAACGCATCAGTTAAAGGCAGTCTGTCCCCTATTAGTCTGACCTTAGTTACTGCTTTATTTACCTTCTTTACGCTGGAGCTAAATTCATGCATCACTGAGTCTATGTGACCATGATTTCTTTGGAAGAAGCGAATTAGCACAAACTTTTGGAATATACAATAAAGATCTTTATCGATTTTATTTTCATTCATCGAAGGAGACAGATTGTTTTAAATGCAAAAATGGTATTGTGGCGCAGTAGTGTAATACTCTGACTTTGCAGCCAGAACATTCAGACGGACAGGGTTCGATCTCAGGTAGAGCTCCACCATTTGAGGGTCATTTTAAAATATTGTGTAAATGAAGTTCGGATGTAAAAGAAGACAAGACATTTAGCACACTGAGGCCTTTCTGACTTGTGTCTTCATCAGAGTGTCATTTACACAGTTTATTCCTACAACTTTCTACCATTATCAAAATATTGTGCATATAGACTGTCCATACATACTTCAAGCAAATTCGCACCAATGATGACCAGTTTTCAGCTAACAGTGCCAATAATTCGTCATTTGGATTGGTCTTTCTCCTTGCACACAAACCCTACAGTAAATAGAAACGATTAGAACGCATCACTTGATAATGGTTTAGTTTAGGCTCGTATGACCTGCAGGTGTGAGTGGGGTAGAGCAAAAGTTTCAAATATTTCAAATCTTTAAAAAGGTGGGTGTAAAATTCTATGACATTCTCCTTTAAATGAAATGGCTTGAAAGGAACTTGTGGTACTTTGCTGTAAATATGCCATGGAAATTTTTGATATCTTTATTGGCTTCAAACTGCAATGGCAGCAATTCAATTATTTTCCAAAAAATCATAGAAAATTTTGAACCAATTTAAATCATTGAAATCCTAAACCAAAAGAGGAAAAATTATATAACCTTTAAGAAAATCATAGTTTATGAAGGTCTACAATATGGTGGCAACCAAAAATCTGTAGCTTTCCTGGTTTAGGATTTAGAAATTTGATGACGTTATAGCCTCAAAATTTAATAAATGCCACCATTTTGGAACTAATCAAGATATCT
Organism: Aurelia aurita complex sp. Pacific; assembly: GCA_004194395.1. Taxonomy (NCBI): domain Eukaryota; kingdom Metazoa; phylum Cnidaria; class Scyphozoa; order Semaeostomeae; family Ulmaridae; genus Aurelia; species Aurelia aurita complex sp. Pacific. The sequence goes on along the minus strand of REGL01000007.1, from coordinate 27,166 downwards.
ATAAATTTCCACGACATATTTACAACAAAACCCTAAGTTCCTTCCAAACAATTTATTTCAAAGAAAACTGTAATAGAAATTTACATCGACCATTCTACAGATTTGAGCTCTATGTTAGCGGGGTATAAGTATGATTTATTTGTCCTTTGTTGTATTGTTCATCGTTATCATTGTTGATTTGTCCACGGTGTCCTTGTTTCATATTATATCGATTTTGCATTTACTGAGGGAACGTGCACCCTGCACTACTCACTTGACTTAGCTCCAAAATGACCTTGTGTAGAGTCAACTCTAGTTGGTTGTGTCCTTCTTGATCTGAAAGTAAACAATTATTTGTGAAAGATTCTGTTTATCGTTTTGGAAGAACCGACTTTAAAACAAGGTTTGATACTCTTGCTAGACAATGACATATTTTCAACAAAATCAAACCGGGTCTTCTTTGAGCTTAGCCATTCATTGGCTGTTATGGTCACATGGCATTGAATTTTTCTTTGTTCTTCTGGTGTTAAATCGTCTTGTATCATTAATAAACGAATCTTTTTGTTATTCAAAGTTGCTCTTTATTGCAGCTATTAATTTATTTTCTCTCCCTTCAGGGTATCAGGTGAATTCGTTGTTTCCCTTGCAAGGTTTACCAGTTTTCTCCCTGGTTACAGGTTAAACTGGTTATCATTCTTTTACCTGAGTTAACAGTTTTCTTTCCACAGATTACAGTGTCTAATGTCGCTTATTACGAGTCCATTTAAAGCTTATTCTTAAATTTTGTACCGCAATCATTTTATAAAATCAAAAATCAAACACATCGATCCTTACCTTTACTAGTCATAAAACCTTCCCAGACTTTCATCAAGTAAACCAGAGATTCCAATAAGACAGTCGACTTTTTCATTGAGATCATTTCACGTCCAACGCAATTGTAAAAAAGTTCTATTTGACACCTATAAACAAATAAAGATTTCATACCGCGTGTCCCAAAAATGGAAAAAAAGCTTCTTTGAACAATTCCGCAAATAATAACAACACTAACAGTAAGAAAAATAGAACTAATCCTTCACCAAAGCTTTGATCAACAAGATTGTCGCAGATACTTTGGATTACTATTCTCTGTGCAAAATCGACATCAGCTGTGTTGTGTATGGCCTAAACACATTCGATGATTTGACACGCAGAGCCACGCAGAGCCACGCAGAGCCACGCAGAGCCACGCAGAGCCACGCAGAGAGGACGGGTTGTACAGCCCCTATAACTACCTTTTAGCTATTCTACAAAGGAGTCTGAATCGAACGATATTTTATACATTTTGTTGGAATCTGAGGAATTTTCGAATGTGCACAATAATCGCAGAAGCCTCAACGCTCTTCGATCGCAAATTTCGTATACAACTGTCTAAAATATCCCTCTATCCAGACTATTTTGTAGAATAGCTAAAAGGTCTATTGGCAGTCTAACTACATTACAACTAGTGGCGGATTTAGGGGGCAAATAGGGGCAACTGCCCCCCCCTTCGCGATGAAAACTCAGCTTGGCGCCTCTTTTCTAGTGAAAAAAGTACCCTTCATCCTGACCTTAACGCATCCTTTTTACTGTTTCGAACTGAATGTGGGGAAAAGTTATAAATCAAGGTGTTATTTCGTAGAAAACCCAAAGAAGTTTCTTAATTATGAGTCCAACAATTTTTGCGCGCATTTTTGGCGCCCTCTGTACAGGTTGCCACTCCCTCAACTTCGGGTCGGATCCACCCCTGATTATAACACGAGTTATACTGACAGATAGATGGGTAGATTTACGTACCTTAATTTGACTGCTGTCTTTGTTGAATAACGAATTCCTTTCAGTGATTTATGAAGCAATTTTATGTTTGGCTCAGCAAGCAAGGCCATATCAGTGTTCTTAACCATAACCATCAGAATTTGTGACAGCATCTAAAATGATGATAAATGGCCTTTATTATTATCAATTTATCCAAAGTAGGCATATATACAATAGCTATAAAATAAAAGCTAATTCAAGCCTACTATCTAGGAAAGTAAAATTTATAAAAAAAAATAAAACACAGAATAATTAGCTAAAAATACATAAATTTTTGCGATTTCTAAATCATGACTGTGTTGAGTTGTTGCGGTCGCATGAGAAAACTCAGCGAGAGAAGAAAAATGAGTTTTCTCAAACAAACAACCACAACAACACAACACTTTCATTGGCCTAAATAAATAGTAAATGGAAGCTCAATTGCAGCATAGCAAACACAAGAGAAATGGTGAAGGTGAAGGTGAAGTTGCCTTTTTCAGTGCCAAGCGCTGGGATCGCAGAAATAGAGCAGACCTAATCGAGTCCGCGACCCCTTGTCATGACGCTCAATGGTGGGGTCCTACCGGGTATCGATCGAACCCACTCCGCCTGACTGTTCTGGCTGCAAAGTCAGAGGATTACACATTTAGCTCACAAGTAAGATTAGATTTTATTAAATTCAAAGCTATTTATTAATGAACCATTCTCCGCCAACCTGTGGCATAACAAAGAACATTGCTACTGTACCTTATAGTCCTCATCGGGGCGCTCTGAATGGTAATTCGCATCAGTTAGAACAGACATGAATGTTGAATAGTAAGAAGACTTTACGGCATCAACTGAAAGATAAAAGCAACAACGTATTGACGATACACTTCCCCCTAAACGTCTCAGAAAGGAATGTTCTGAACAAGGGTCTCAACCTTGTATGCTCGTACACTACCACTCTTTTATAAAACCAAATATGAATAACACGAAACAATACAAATTCAAATTGGGTTAAGAAGCAGTTTGATAGAATGAAGAACCTGTCACAAACAAATCTGCTATTCACTAACTAATAAACACACAATAACACGAGACGAATATAATATTCGTTTCTTATTTCAACATATACCTGCAAACTCAAACTGACCAACCTAGATCAAGACTCTATAACAACTTTACAACACTAGTAGCAATTTGCTGCGGGCCCTTGGGGGTGGGGTTGGCATTACCTTCCCTTGTTATCTTTTGTTTATATTACTTTTATTTCTCAGTATCAGTTTTGACTATTTGTTATCAGTTTATCTTCTACCTTATCAAAAGGTCTCAAATCGAGCCTTTGGTGAAATACTGCAGTTACAAAATTTCTGCATTGCAGTTTGACAAGAAAGAAAGTGCTTCAAATAGAGGCATTCACAATATTCGGCTGTAGAGCTCCACCCTATAGAGTTGCGTAAGAGCACGTTGATTGCTTCTTATTCAGATGGCTCAGAAGGAAAATCGCAAACTGATTAATTCGAATTCGCTCAAGAACTGACATCATACTACGGCCAAGTCTAAACATGCAACAATTGTGCTTCCAGGAGTCCGTCTGACCGATCCCTTCCCCATAGTTCCTGGATCCACCATTTCAATATTCCACAATGGAACATAGGAGAAACATAGGGTTCAAATCTTTACAAAGGTCGCTGTAAAATTCTGTTACAATTTTCTTTTAATTAAATGGCTTGGAAGGAACTGGGGGTCTTTTGCAGTAAATTTGCCGTGGAAATTTATTGGCATCCTGATCAATTTCAAAATGGTGGCTTTTATTAAATTTGAAGCTATGACGTCTAAATGACCTTCATAAACTATGGTTTTCTTTAAGGTTATATCAATTTTCCTATATTGGTTTAGGATCTTAAATTTTGTCAAAATTTTCCATGACATTTTTCAAAAATAATTAAATTGTTGCCATTTTGAAAAAAATCAAGATATCAAAAAGTCCACGGCAGATCTACAGCAAAGTACCATAACTTCATTTCAAGCAATCCAATTCAAAGAAAAATGTCATAGAAATTTGCACCCACCTTTTCAAAGATTTGAAAGATTTGAGCCCTATGCTCATTGGAGAGAGATCACCCCTTTGTTCCTTTACCGAATGTTGGATTTATGTATCTAGGAAGTGTGGGGCAGGGATTGGTCAAACGTCAAACGAAGGCCAAAATAAACAAACAATCTGTGCATAGTGGCCCGAGAATAGATTGATTACGATCAGCCCCAGAAATCGCTAAAAATAACTCACTGGTCTCTTTTCTGAATTCTTCACTTCCAACCATAAGCAGAGAATAGACTAATCGTATCACCGCTGATATGGGTAAACCATCGAACCCTGAAGCAAATTTGTTGCGCAATGCCATAGCGTGAACTGGTGAGCAGTAAGCCAATAATTCCACGGTTTGCAAAGAGGCCTGCGTGTTCCTCTTTAAGTAAACATCTATGATAGAACTTGGAGCTGACATGGCGATCGAGACATCCAATTCCAGCATTGACAAAATCACTTCGGATAACTGTTGGGAGTCGTTATTCTCAGATAAAGTGAACAGGCCTGCAATGCTTTTGGGGCTCAAATTTATCTGCTGCAAGGGTGATGTTTTTGGCGTTTCCTTATCGGTAGCGTCAATTATTCCGTTGCCATCCTCAGCTGTTTTCTCCGGATCTACTTCCTTGTTCACGTTCTTGGAAATCGGCAAATTTCCTGGAACTGGAGGCTTCAACAATAAGTTGATTGAAGTTAACATGATATTATTCAGATCTTCTGGAAAAGAATCGTAACGCACCACCAGATCATTCTTATCCTTTTGCAATAACTCAACGAGGTTTTTCACCAGGTTTTCTCGTGATTCTGTAGTCATAAATGGGGAAAATATCTCCAAGTTTGTGATCAGGAAACCACCCCAATTATCGACTTCTTCTTTAGTACTAACATCCAAATCTTCAAGTATCGATCCTAATCGCTCTGATATCTTGTTAACATAGAAAGCAATATCTCCAGTCAAATACTCATGATTTGAATTCTTGATCGCCACCTTGATGAGATCTCTCAAATCATCTTGCATTACCAAATAATCCAATCCCAAGAACAATTCTTTGACGACAGGGGATTCCAAAACAATTCGAACGATGTCAATGCGACTCTCGGAACTAGGGGACATCTCCTTTCTTCCGTTATTGCCTATCTGATTGCTAGGCAAGGTATCTGAGTCTCTTTCTACTTCCTTTAATTTCTTTGATACTGTAATTAGGTTTTTTAGCAAATCTAGGAGCACAAGACAGTCACCAATATTTGTTTTCATTAGCTTGTTTATATAATTCAAGCAGATCCTTGCATATTTCGTTAGTCTGCGAGTTGAATTCTGTGAAAGATTCGCTCGGATTCGATCAGTGAGTTCGGTTGCAAAGCCTTTCTGATCTGATATCCTTCGGCCATGGTTTTCTAAACTTAAAGCAGTGTGTAATTTGCAGTAAAGCTGTCTGCTTTTTCTTCTCTCAACTTTGGCAGCAAAATCTACGAAAACGGATAGGATAAAATGCAAAAATCATTTAAACTGAATAACTTTATAAAGGCACGCTAATAAAGAAGGCCTTTTTGGATCAACTCCAAAGAAATAGCAAACAATACCAAAATTTCCATATAGTTTCTGCATGGAAATTTAGAAGAAAAAAAACAGAAAATTTCATCTGGGAAATTCAGGGGAAAGAGACATTTCCATTTCCCTCTTGGAAAATTATGGGGAAGTGTCCGCTTCCTCAAAATTTCCGAAAGAAAAATGGAAATTAAACACCCCGCCCGCCCCCGGGGTTTAATAGAGCTTTAACAGTATTTACAATTTGCAAACTTTTTTTGGAGAACACAACAAACTATAGTTACTGGAAAAGAGACTGGTTTGAAAACGTTTGCGATTGCGCAATATCTTATTGTTCTGCAAAAAGTTGGTCATATGACTGAAATGCTACCAAGGTCTAATTGGCCTAAACGCTACTGAGGCCTAAATTCAGTGATTTCCTTGGGCATGATGATGGAGACTCTATTCACGTCAATAGCGGCTTCTCCAACCTCACTATTCATAGAATGCTGTTCATCTACAGCGCTGATAAATTCTAACATATCATCGTCTCCTTGAAAGCACACCTCCACTTCTTCGTCCTCTTCCATGCTTTTATTTTGACCTTGTTGGCAGCGTTTTGGTCATGTGACCAAAAATGCGTCACGCTCAAGATAAACAAAGGGACTATTGTTTTCGGGCGTTTGTTTCCAAACCAGTCTCTTTTCCAGTAACTATGAACAGTTCAGTTTCAGTTTCATCTCATACAACAATCATCCTAAATACAATAGCAGATTAACAAATACAATAGACAATTCTAAATACATGAAAATCAACAATCTACATATAAAAAACAATGAAAAATAAAGGATTACATAAGTCAACACTACAATTTGTATTTAGAATGATTGTCTAAGGAGGAGTCCTCAAAGAAGATAAACTAATCGAGAAAGGACCCCCCCCCCCCCAAAAAAAAACTAAAAAGGAATTTTTTTTTAAGTAAAACCAGATGACCAAAAATAAGTAAATTTAGAAAGCAATTATCAAGTTTGNATCTACAGCGCTGATAAATTCTAACATATCATCGGCTCCTTGAAAGCCCACCTCCACTTCTTCGTCCTCTTCCATGCTTTTATTTTGACCTTGTTGGCAGCGTTTTGGTCATGTGACCAAAAATGCGTCACGCTCAAGATAAACAAAGGGACTATTGTTTTCGGGCGTTTGTTTCCAAACCAGTCTCTTTTCCAGTAACTATGAACAGTTCAGTTTCAGTTTCATCTCATACAACAATCATCCTAAATACAATAGCAGATTAACAAATACAATAGACAATTCTAAATACATGAAAATCAACAATCTACATACAAAAACAATGAAAATTAAAGGATTTCATAAGTCAACATTACAATTTGTATTTAGAATGATTGTCTAAGGAGGAATCCTCAAAGTAGATAAACTAATCGAGAGAGGACCTCCCCCCCCCCCCATAAAGAAAACTAAAAGAAGAATTTTTTCAAAGTAAAACTAGGTGACCAGAAATAAAATAAGTAAATTTAGAAGGCAATTATCACGTTTGAAGTAAATAAGCATTTATCATAAATCTTTCAATTTAGATTTGAAAATGGAAATGGATGAGTCAATTCTAACATAAATTGGGTTGATATTCCATAGTTTTGAACCAAAGTAATACACTGATCTTAGACCTAGCGTACAAACGTTCCGAAGAGAAAAAACATACCGTAGGACTGATCTTATTATCAAGATCCAATACGTCATCAGGATTGACTTCCTTATCATCTTGAACCTCCACTGGTGTGCACCATACATTAGCGAATGACTCAAAGTTGTTCCAAATCGCCAGAGAGTCTGAAGTTCCCCCTACCAATGATTCTTTTGCAAGCGGGATGTATTTCTCGATTACCCTGAAGAGGGCAAGTGGATTTTCTTGCAGCATCAAAGCATCAGTCAAAAATTTTGTGATGAACAGCGACAATGAAGCTATCAAGAGAAAGAACGACGGTTAATATTACAACAGAATCCGTTTTTGATTGACATCCAAGAACAAAGCGATCAGCAATTGCAGACAAAGGGAATTCTAAGCCCGGTCGGTCAAGTCATAAACAAAAACAATGCAAGCCGCAAGAATAGCTGTGAAACCCAGGTGGCTAGCTCGCTCGTTGCGCATTCTAGAAATGGTTATAAGAGCAAACATCAGTGTATATCGAAAGAGGAAGGACATCTCTAAACATCTGCTTTGGGCTTCCTACTGGTTTGGCTTAGTAGCCGATTGGGAGGCGATACCATTCTCATATTTTTTCGGCATAATTAAAACACTGACTGCTCAGCTTCTGAACTAAACAAATAACAAGCCTGATGTAGATGCTTAGATACATCCTTCTTCTTTCGATATATGTTCATTTCTGGAATGCAAAGCGAGCGATCTAGCTTCTTGGATTTCAGAGCAACGTTTGCGCCTTCCTTCGCTTTCTCATACTCAAGGCGTTTACATTTCGTGGAGCGAAAACCTGGAATCAACTTAGCCACGAGGTCAAGCAAGCTCCATCTTTATCTTCTTCTAAGAACAAAATACAAGGGTTAATTGTGAAATAATTGAAATTAGTTGTAAATAAATTATTTATGATTTTAATTAGGTTCCTTTTCTCGTTATTAATTTTGGTAGATTTTAGATTTGTAAAGTTTTTGGCGCAGCCCTCTGAAAATCAGTCATACTGACTGACCGGGCTATCATGCATAAATGATTTCAAAATAAAAAAATTAAAAAAAAAAATGAAACATGAAGTGTGTTTGTGCATGTAAAAATTAAAACATAAAGTTTTTTCACTTGTGGTTTGCGGTTCGAGACAATTCCTTCCACGAGGGTTGACATCACAAAGAGGAATACAAGCGAGTTAGATTTGAATGAGAAACGGAAAGCAGTTAGGCAAAGGTCAGTTAAATTTTGCTCAAAGACAAAGAAAAACAAAACAAAGAAAACAGGAACAATCAATACCAGGCAAATGAATATCTCATCGAGACATGGGTATCCTAACACCCTTGATATTTCTGTGTGCAATTCAAACACCTCATGCTCACCAAGGGTAACAAAATACTAGAAGTAACTAAAAGTCATCAACTGAGCGCACTCTAAAGTATTTGTGAACTGTAATAAAGCCACAAATTTTTGGGGCATTGAGTTGGGTCATATACCAAGTACTTGAAGCTTCGTTGAGAAGAGAAATTGAACAAATCGGTCTCGCAGCTATTCACGCCCCATGTTTGGTCTCTTGCCCTTATTATGGCCAAATGAAGTGGTAAAATGTGTTAATGGAAAGAACTGAACGTAGCATAAAGCTAAGCTGCACGAACTTACTGCTTGTCTCATGAATCGCATAGCAATTTGCCACTACTCTGGCTTAGGCCTGTCCGCCATTACGATATCTTTGCACATGAGGTATTGTATATGATAAAAATCACTCTTATTGATCATTGACCAAGAAGACAATCACAAACAAAATCAAGCATCAGTGACAAAGGAAATGTGGCCAGCGAACCTTTGTATTTAAACTGACCAGCGGTAATAGATAATAAAAAATAAAAAGCTTCCTCTTCGTCGCGCGCAAAAATGTGAACTTATACTTACTGAGGCACTGATGATCTTTTTCGGATTCCGTTCTCTTTACGAAGCAACGAAATGCGGCGATTGTCAAGGGACTGAGTTCAGACCTACGAATTAAAAAAACAAAATCTAAGGTCCCGTTCACACGCTACTGGTACAATTTGAAAACAGTGAAAAATGTGATGGGAGAAAAATTTTAGCTAGCGGTCACATGATACCGGCACGAATTGAAAACGGTAGGAAATTTGATAGTATTAAACTCGTTGCAATTTCCCCAAGGATTTGATGTCAAAAAATGTATCGTAAGAATGCAGTCCAAGTCAAGGCTTTCTTACTTTTGTGATAGGAACGAAATCATAGGCTCTAATAAATGCCGAAAATATTTATTTACTGCAGAATAACAGACAAGACCGTCCCTTACCTCCCTCTTCTGTCCAAGCTAGAAGCTTCCATTTCATCATCTGAAAGCATAAAAGAAAACATAACATAATTTCGTCTTCTTTCCAAAACAGATGTAGGAACATCATGAATTTACTCAAATAAAAATGGTTTTGTCACTGACCCCAATCACAGATTTCAAACCTTTCCTTGCAAACAAAACTAATCCAAAATATCTTCTTAGTCATCAATGTTCATCGACGAATGGATGTCTTAAAAAGTACCCCTTTTGATTGGAAAAAAGGAACCAAATGAGGAGATATCGAGACTTTCCGAGTGCTCAGCTAAATTCTATGATCTTCAACTTAAATGCACGTACCATGCATTTAAAAATTGTCTTCCAAAAAGCAGAGATACGAGATCACTAAGTCAACAGTGAGATCGCACCTGAGACCAGAGGTTTTGAAAATGGGCCTAGCCACGATTGGATATCATGAGCATCTTCTAAAGAACCTTTAGAGTTTTAGTTTGTTTTCTGATTGCATTGGTGAAATAAAGAAACATCTATTGAAGGAAAAATATTTGCAAAGTACCTTCATCAAGATACATAGTAGTGGTTTCAATCAGCTCATCAAGAATGGAATATGATTCCTGGACAGCCATTATGCACATCTGCTTGAAAAATATTGCCAGGGAAGGATCTTTTGCTTGAGACAAAGCTTCTAGCCATGATTCCATTTCATCTTTATTCTCTGTGATCGAGCCTGCTTCGTCGATGAGCTAAAAATCAACAAAGACGAAATTTAAACTTTTGGATAATTTCCCAGGTTACATATCCGGGTGACTCAGAGAAATGTTAGAAAGGCTATGAACTTGCTCCAAGTCTATTCAGTGGACTATCAGCATTAAAAGAATACAATTACTGCTGCGGGGGCGCAAGATACTAATGTGATGCTGCGAAAGAGAAACGAGTATGAAAATGTATATTCAGTTTCGTACTCGTTTCTCCTTCGCAGCATCACATTAGTATCTTGCGCCCCCGCAGCAGTAATTATATTCTTTTAATGCTGATAGTCCACTGAATAGACTTGGAGCAAGTCTAGGAAGGTTACCGTGCGAGTCAAAAAAAGTTAACACGTTTGGCAGCCTGTGTAATAAAAAGTACGTGGCAGAATTCTATTTCTAAAACAGACAACTGTATTGAATGTATACTTCATATGGTATACTTCAATGGCAAGTAAATCATGGACCAGAATCAAACATAAAATTTTCATTCCCTTACAAACTCCTTATACTAATTTCTGGGTCTGAAACATGAGTGTTTTTACGAAACAAAATTTTCACATATAAGTTAGCCATGATAAATCAACATTTAAACTAAGTGTTAACTCTTTTCTGACTCACCCGGTATAGTTCCCGAACAACACAATGACAATATTTGTCATTATCATGTTGAATAGCCGACATGTTAACTTGAAATTTTCCCGATTGAAATCGGCCACTCTCTGCGCAAAATATGAGAGATTCTCTAGAGAAGGCTCGCTCGAAAAATCTTCAAAGATTGCTTAAAATGCATTTCCATCAAATTAAAACCAAGATTACAAAATCATGATGCAACAGCAGGCCGGTGTTGCCAACAACGTTTGTTTGACAAAGCTTAACACAATACTCCTTACCCGAATTATTAAACGATGAGACAATTGTTTCATATCAGGCAAGCTTGATTTCGTATAGGTATTAAATACCAAATTGACTGCATTGCTTTGTAATTCTGATTTCTGCAAAGAGATGAATCGATACGTAAAGTATATCCTCCCAAACAAGGGACCGCACTTCATAAAAAAACCTAAAAGCTTCTTTCTGCGATAAACACTGTGTGTTATAATACTAATAAACCACAAAATCAAACGAATCTGCAAACAGCTTTTATAAGACGGTTCTAGGAGTGTTCCAAACAAACGCTTGACAGCTTCTGAGAAAGGCTTGCTAAAAACCGTACCTAATGGCAGAGCAGATGCATCTTTAACTGGTGCTTATATTTCATATTTCTTTGCTGTGTAGGAAGTTTTCATTCTGTAGATATTTAGGCCTCTATGCCTGATGCAGAAATAATTTTTATAACGAACAGTATTCTGAAAGAGACCTTTTAGCTATTCTACAAAAGAGCCTGGATCGAACGTTATTTTTCTACATCTTTATGCGCGAGGTTCGATCGAGTGGCGTTAGAGCTTCTATCACTACTGTGCACATTCGAAAATTCTGCAGAATGTAACAAAATATCGTTCGATTCTGATTCTTTTCAGAATAGCTAAAAGGTCTATTACATAATCGAGGGTCAAGAACTTATAACAGATATTTGATACTTAGAAGATTTAACATCGATCATTTTTGAGGTGCAGAATGCATCTCCAATTGTAAGTTCAATGTATAATCATGCAAATTAACAGTAGCACAAAATTTCCACTTCAGTATCCTTGGTGAAGCATTTGCTACACAATGATTTATTTATGATTTATATCACTTTGATTGCTTACATCATACTTATCCTGCAACGAAGAAAACAACGACGTACCTTCGACAGCCATTTCAAATTTCCTTCAGGTTCCATTAAAGCAATCTTTAAAGCATTCATAAGCATTTTCGAATCATATAAATCATCTGTATCATCAATTTTGAACACCTTACAAACATTAAAATCTGCTGTGGTCATTATTCCAGGACGAAGATGCTGAAAATACACCAAAACATCGACAAGAGAATTCTCCAAAGCAACCTTTTCTGAGTCTGTGGCAGCAGTTCTAGAGTCATTGTTCTGGCTCATATCCACATCTTTTGATTTTTCATCTGCAACACTTGAAGTTACATCCTTCTTGTTTTTCTCTCTGGCAGTTATGAAGGCCCTTACATCGGGTAATTGTTTCAGGACAAGTTCACAGAGCTGATCAGCCAGTTTATGACCAATAGGATTCAACGTTCCATTGGTCTGCTTTGAATGGGTTATCCATGCATGCATCGATAAAGCTCTTTCCAGGCAGACTAGAATTAGGTCTGTCGTCTTTTGTTTTACAGTAAGAGATTGTTGCTGAAATAAAAAGAAAGAAAACATTTTCACGTAACGAGTAGGCTAGTAAAACGGAAGGAATTAGTCAGGCTTTGTGTTTTAGACTGCGTTACACGATGCCGGCACATTTTGAAGACGATGAAAAATGTGATGGATAGGCACACACACTAAAACGGCACATTTTGAAAACATTAGATTTTGAAAACGGAACTCTAACCGGCACATTTTGAAAACGGCATTTTGCCAGTATCGTGTGAAAGCTAGCTCAAATTTTGCTACCGTCACATTTTTCAACGTTTTCAAAATTTGCCGGCATCGTGTGAACGCAGTCTTAGGCTGCCACCTGAAATCTCTATGGAGAATTGTAGACTGTAGTTTAAAGTTAGTTGACGAAAATAAATAGCTATCTCCAGAGCTGCAAATGCAAGTCTAAAATTAGTCCATTGTATCTGATGACTCTAACATGTGCGTGGATATCGTTTAGCTAGAGGAACAGTAGCATACGGAGCTTTTTATTTGTCTTTTGTATACACTACCTCCACTCAGGTCTCCACTTAGCTCCGTTCATCCACTTTAGGTATTTATAAACATGGTCAAGAGCCGCAAGTACTAAGAGACAGTTTAGTTGATAACATGAGATCTGAGAGCTTGAGATCAAGTTGAAACCATGATACCTGATAATTTTCATTCAGAAAATCTCTTTCCCAATTTCATTAAGGAAGATGAATGTGGATGAATGACACTTTGGTGCCAAAACCTTTCTTGAAAGACAAGGGAAATAAGAGAGTGGTGGATAAACTTGATTGAAGTAGTGAATAGCGAAGCGGGTTCAAGATTTTGTAGTTTTCGAAGAATTTGTCAGTGTGATAAGTTCATGCGATATAGAGCGTTAGAGAGCATAGGGCTCAAATCTTTCAAATCTTTAAAAAGGTGGGTGTAAAATTCTATGACATTTTTCTTTGCATTGAATGGCTTGAAAGGAAATTATGGTGCTGTGCTGTAAATTTGCGGTGGAAATATTTTGATATCTTGATTTTTATCAAAATGGCGGCAATTCAGATATTTTTGAAAAATTTCATGGAAAATTTTGAAAATTTTTAAATCATCGTAAATCCTAAACGAATAGAAGGAAAATGATATAACCTTAAAGAAAATCATAGTTTATGAAGGTCTACAATATGAAGGCAAGCAGAAATCTATAGATTTTTTGGTTTAGAAATTTAGAAATTTGATGACGTCATGACCTCAAATTTAATAAATGCTGCCATTTTAAAACTAATCGAGATATCAATAAATTTCGACGGCAGATTTACGGCAAAAACCCTAAGTTCCTTCCAAGCCATTTATTCAAAGAAAAATGTAATCCGCCTTAAGTCAGGAAACTTTTTTGCAAACAATGGATCTTTTCTCGGGCAGCCTCCCCTTCCCCCATTTTACCTTCCCCTACGCTCATGTCTCCGTACCACAAACATGCTAGAATACCCGTCCAAGCAAGTGTCTCCATATGATTGCCTTATGAAAACAAGGAATACACAATATCATGAAATTCCAAACGCATACCTTCAGGCCATTTGCCAAGTGTACTTTATTCAATGAAGTAGGAAAAATAACATTTATGCTCTGTGAGAGATTCTTCATTGTAATTTCTTGTTCACTTTCTTTGAGCAAAGAAGCAATTGGTGGAATATTTGACCATAGCTAAAAATGAAAAGATACTTGAATGAGCGGATGTACTCCAAACCTCCATACCTTAGACTGGCCCCTGAAATCTCTATGGAGAATTCCAAACCTATGGAGCTCCGAGCTATAGAGTTCCAAACCTTTCCAATAAAAACAAACAATAGGTGCTGGAATGACTGTAAATGCAACCGCAGGTTCTGCAAAGCATATGTACCGCAGGTTGAGGTGGAGTTCCAGGATAGATGTCATATGTTTTATTCATATGTTATAATTTTTAGTAAGATCTACCGGGTGTCCCAAAATGATGTATTATCGTTTGATTGCTTACCTGTCCATAACCAATGAACCGATTTTCAAAAACTTTGTTTTATTTGATTGCCGAAGGGCTAAATTGCACTCGAAGATATTGGTTGTGGTTTTACGACGATGTTTTCATGTCGAATAGAAGATTGATAAACCTGCTCAAATTCAAGCCTTAGATGGCATGAAATAGAAATGGCCTACCTTTGCAGTCAATATTTTAAATGTGATGCAAAAGGCTTAACTCGTATTCATATCAACTGAATTCCTATTCTCTAAACGACATATAAGTTCAGCCT